>JAEIFT010000179.1:0-520127 GCA_018904225.1 Lordiphosa mommai
AAGCCGGAATTTTTCTCTTATGTATTTTGGAAAGCTGAACTCAAAAGAAATTATTTTGACTTTTTCTTAGACTTTGTCTTTGCTCTTGATTTTCTTCTCTGATCTGGCTTATATCTAAACTCCAAAACTCAGCAAAAAAAGAAGCAAAGCTCCAAAATGTTCTAATAAACTAAGTACTTTCGTATGTAAAAAAGAATAAACAGTTATTTGTTTCTAATGTTCAAATTTTTGCGTACAACTAAAAATGATGTTAATTTTTTTCGGTTTTAATTGGAAAAATAAATTAATTATGTAGGATTTGCCATTCGCCCGTTCCCGAAACAAGCAGTTAGATCCTTCTAACTTTGACATCCTCAAAGACACCTTTTTTATCAGCCGGGCTCCCATATTCACTTTCGCAAACATTTTGCGATTTGGAGACCAAATTTGCACCTAAAACCGGTTTGAAATCGCAAAATTTTTGCGAAAGTGAAAATGGGAGCATGGCTGTATATCATTCTCTAGTTTAATTAAGCTGTAATCAAAAGTTTGTAAAATCGTCCTCGTATATTGATCAAATTTTATCTGATGTTCCCGAATTTTGGTGGATATATTTTTCATATTATTTCATAATTCCATAATTTTAAAAAATTAGTTTTAACTGTTATTCAAAAAATTTGTATATACAAATTACCATTTAACTGTTAAAACAAAATTTTATTTAAAATCATAGAATAACGATTATTTTTTTAATTTTTATTTAAAAATTAGAAAATAATTGTTATTTCAAAATTTTTATCCAAAAAGTTATAACAGTTACGGTCCCTGGTTAAAACAAACTAGCAACACTAGGGTGCATCAGCTCTTCGCTTTCTATCCGCTCTCTGTGTGCGGTGCATACAAAGCTGAGCATAGCTTACTCGCTGAAAGTGGATAAGCTGTGCTCCGCTCCGCTCTCTGTGTGCGGGGGGCCTTAGTTAGTTTTTGAGATCGTTTCTAGTTGAATTTACCCTGATTAAGTACGGAGTTCTTGATTTTTTTTCTGATTGTACATTTGCACGAACTTAGTATTCCCCTTTTACGCTACGGGTAACATGCACAGAGAAAACGAGAGCGTAAGTTAAAGTCGGCCCTGCTCGACTTCGATATACCCGTTACTCAGGATATAAACATGTCCAAATTGTGGGAGAAATGAGTTTCTTTCCAATTTGCGGGGGAGGCAACTCTACTATAGCTCATCTGATCAGGAAATGATGTATGGCTGATCGATAGGTAATAATTATTAAAATGTCTAGAGGGTTTAAAAAAATTTTTTTCAAAATTGTGTGATATGAGGTATTTTTTAAATGGCGCAACTTCTATTTTCAAAATTTGATCGTAGTGTGTAAAAATATGAGGATCTATTTTTATACACTTGAAAAGTGTATATTAATTTTTGCCCAGAAGTTTGTAACGCATAGAAATATTCATTTCCGACCCCATAAACTATATATATTCTTGATCAGGACGACAAGCCGAGTTCATTTCCGCTTGTCCGTCCGTCCGTCTGTCCGTCTGTCTGTCCGTCTGTCCGTCTGTCTGTCTGTTTCTACGCGAACTAGTCCCTCAGTTTTAAAGCTATCGAGCTGAACTTTTGCACCGAGTCTTCTTTTTACTGCACGCAACTAATATGTCGGAACCGGCCGGATCGGATGACTATATCATATAGCTACCAAGGAACGATCGGTCTAAGAACTAGTTCTAGTTAGAAAAAACTTTTTTGTTTTCCATCGTAGCGTCACTAATCTTGGTATATGTTAGTTTTATATGCTTCCACATAATTCTGGAAAATGTATCAAAATCGGATCACTATAGCATATAGCCGCCATAGGAAATCGATCGGTCGAAAAATAAGTCTTTGTGAGAAAAAAACTTTTTTTTGATTTCCATCGTAGCGTCTCGAATCGTAGTATATATTTGTTTTATATGTTTCCACACAATTCTGAAAAAAAATTTATCAAAATCGGATGACTATAGCATATAGCTGCCATATAAACGGTCGGTCAAAAAACTACTTCTAGTGAGAAAAACTTTTGTTTTTTATCGTAGCGTCCCCAATCTTGGTATATATTAGTTTTATATCTGTCACATAATTTTAAAAAAAATTATCAAAATCGGATGACTATAGCATATAGATGCCATAGAATAGACCCCTTCGTTGGAAAGATGTTTTATTAAAAAATTTTTTTTTTTTTTTTTATAATATTTAAATACATATCTGATATCTATATCCAATATATATTTTACCAGTTAAATCAGTTGGAGTGTGTTCAAAGTTTTCTCGTTAAAACTGTGGGAGATATGAGGTTTTTTTTAAATTGCGGGGGCGTGAACTTTTCTATCGTTCATCTGATCAAGAAACGATATATGGCGGATCGATAGGTAGTGATGATTAAAATATATGTCTAGAGGGTTCAAATTATCTATTTTCAAAATTGTGGGAGATCTGAGGTTTTTTCAAATTGCGGGGGCGGCAACTCTACTATAGTTCATCTGATCGAAAAATGATGTATGGCGGATCGATAGGTAATGATGATTAAAATATATGTCTAGAAGGTTGAACAGTCTATTTTCAAAATTGTGGGAGATATGAGGTATTTTTCAAATTGCGGGGGTGGCAACTCTACTATAGTTCATCTGATCGAAAAATGATGTACGGCTGATCGATAGGTAATGATGATTAAAATATATGTCTAGAAGGTTTGAACAGTCTATTTTCAAAATTGTGGGAGATATGAGGTTTTTTCAAATTGAGGGGGGCGGGAGGGGGCGTGGCAAAAATTTGAAACAAACTTGATCTGCCTGCAAACAATACAAGTCTACACTGAAAATTTGGTAGCTCTAGCTCTTATAGTCTCTGAGATCTAGGTGTTCATACGGACAGACGGACGGACGGACGGACGGACAGACGGACAGACGGACATGTCTATATCGACTCGGCTATTGGTGCTGATCAAGAATATATATACTTTATGGGGTCGGAAATGCCTCCTTCTGCCTGTTACATACATTTGCACGAACTTAGTATACCCTTTTTACTCTACGAGTAACGGGTATAAAAATTGATATGAAATGGCAGTCATTTCCACATTTTTTCATATCAATTTCACTCCGATATGACGAATCAATACATCACTACGATCTTTTTTATAAAAAAAAAAAATGCCTTGTCTGAGGTGAACTCGAGACCTTCCACTTAACACGAATGGAATGACGCCTCAACGCACACGCTAATGGGCAAACGTCTAAGAGACTATTTATATTAAGTATGAAAAAATTGATATTTTTAAAAGATCAGTTTAACCAGCAAAGATTAAATTGATCTTGAGCTTTTTTTTCTCGGTGTGTATAAAAAATTCAAGTAGATAATTTTTTCTTCGATCGCATAAATACATTCATTTCGCGTCGAATATGCTATCGTTCGTTAAAATCTGTGGTAAACGGCCAAGTTAAAGCTATTGAGCTTTTAAAACCTTCTTCAGAATTGGCCATTTAATCCAGGGCTGCAATCTGGGTCAAAAACAATGACCATTAAATTTCTGAACCTTAACTATTGGTCAATTGGTCCTCCGCAAAAATCTTTGGGCTGATTTGGAGCTTAAACTTTAACACTCTATTGCTTTTTTGCGGACCACTTGATGTATTACTACGATCAAAAAAAAAAATTATCTTCTTATTAATTTTTTCGAATTTTTGTCAGTTTTTAGGGGGTTTTCTACCATACGGAACATAAAACGATAATTAAATCTTAACGGTAAATTTTGCATTGCTACTGTTGTGTTTTTTGTTTCCTGCTTATCTTATTTTTGATTCTCTTTTTATCCGCCATTTTCACCAATTGTTGCTCTCCCCACTCTGAGTTCTCGTACACAGAAAAAATTGAATGCGGCTATATTTATGCAGTTTATCTGCTAAACTATTAGAATTTTTGAAAATGATTCGAAGGGGATAAAAGAGAAATGCCATTATAATAATAATGCAAAACAAAAAAATCGAAAAAAGTTTTTTAAAGGAAAAAGAAAATTATATGAGAAAACTTACAAAATATCTCTTAAATTATAAACTTTAAGCATAAAGAGTTAGCGACTTACTTATAGGCCAATTTATTAGCAGTGTTTTAATATATTACATTTTTAAACCACTGATAAAAAAAAGGCACGAAATGGGAAATGGAAAGCTCAAAAGCTTTTCAAAAATAATTTTCACTACAGAAAGGTGTGAACATTTTTTTTCGTTTCTATAAAAAAATCCTGAAGCCTTAAAAAAGTTAAAAATTGTTGCCAAGTGTAATGTAAGCACATTCCTCGGTATCCTTTTCTGCCGTTTGATATAACATTTCTCATACCAATCAGTATTACGAGGTTGTCATAGGTGATAGAAGATTCTCAAAGACCCCATTCAACTACCCAAGCTTAATGTTTTCATGCAAAAGCAAGAAGAGAGCAGCGAGTCTACATTATTTAACTTTCCGTTTGCCAACTAAAAATTAAACAATAAATGAGTCTAAAACTTAGTATTTTGTCATATCTCAAATAAAGATGGCAGATGGATGGAAGTGAAATAAATGTATGTGAACTCATTTCCTAGATTTATTCCATTTTTTCATGATGCCTCAACCCACCGTTCGCTATATAGCACAAAAACCTAGTGAAGCTGGCAGCTTCAGCCACTACAACTGCCATGCATCATCATCATCTTCATCACCAGCAGGAGCAGCAGCGGCAGCAGGAGTAGTAACAGCATCAACAACAACAGCAAGTTACACTAACTAAATCCTATTATGAACTTTGAGCTTATGAAAAGACTTCAAGCGGCGCATTGTCTACCACACAGACAAACTTGCGAACCCTTGTACGTGTGTGTGTGAGTGCGAGTGTTTGTGTGTTGGCAACGTTTACACTTCTGCATAATTAAGTTATATGCACTACACACACACACACACATTCACCTTTCCTCTGACATTTTCCAGCTGCTCATAGTTTTTCATTGCGCATACACCGCAGGCGGCTGTCCCAGCTTCGCCAGCTTTAATTGTTATAAATTATACATAAATTAACCCGGCACGATTAAAGTATTGCACTTTAAATGTGTAACTGCAACAAATGTAATTGCAACTGTAACTGAAACCAGCATCAGCAGGAGCAACAGCAGCTGTCGGCAATTTGAAATTTCTTGCTTGGTTTTGCACAATTTCCGTTCACAATTTATCAGCAGAATGTCGACAACGTCGACGACGACGACGACTACGACGAGCGATGAAAACAATTGGCAGCTAATTTTGCTGAAAATTTTGTGCTATTTTTTATGGATGCAGCCACAGAGCTGGGTCCTCTGCTGCCAGCGGTTTTCGAAACCCATCGAACGTTGCCATTGTAAAATGCAAAATAAATTTCTAATGAATATTGAAGTGTGAAATTTGAATTGATTGCATTTGATTTGTGGATTTACAGTTGGGATATTTACTTTGAAAGGCGAAGGAGTTGGATTTGCCTAGGAGAGGCGTCTGGTTAAGCTTTTGCGAGAATGCAATTGAAATTTTGCGGCGCACAGCTGGCGATGGAATTGTATAAGTGGCAAATTGTACGTTAAGTCGACTGATTAAAGTGGGTATCAAATAGTTGATTGATTGAGTTTTGTAATGGAAGGAAAATAAGAAAGTAACGAAATTAAAGCATACTTTTTGGGGCAAACTGCTCTGAATTAATACAACAAATCTATTGACATATATAAAATGACTGAGTGGGCTTACATGGCTAAATAGCCAAATATTTTTTTATGTTTGTACATAATCGTCCCAAATTGTTACAGAAAAAAAAAGGTGTGAGTGTGGTTAACACTCACGAGGCTTTGATGTGGAACATGTTTATATATACCGTGGGAAACGCCATGGCTGGCTTGGAAAACAAAGTTGGAAGCAGTGTCCCTGACCCCAGATACCAGACGCCCGATCCGTGAGCCCCCATACGAAATCCCAGATCCCTGATCTCTGGTCCCAGATCCCTTATCCCAGATCCCAAATCTCTGATCCCTAATCCCAGACCCCCGATCCCAGATCCTTGAGCCGAGATCCCTGTTCTTAGATCTGTGAGCCCAGATTCCCCATCCCTGATCCCCAATCCCAAATCCCTGATCCGAGATCCCAGTCCCCTGATCCCCCATCCCAGATCCGAGATCGCAGATCCGAGATCCCAGATCCGAGATCCCAGATCCGAGATCCCAAATCCGCGATCCCAGATCCGAGATCCCAAATCACTGATCCCAGATCCGTGAACCGAAACCACTGATCCCCCATCCCTAATCCCAGATCCCTAATCCTTGATCCCTGATCCGTGAGCCCAGATCCCCCATCCCTGTTCCCAAATCCCTGATCCCCGATCCGTGAGCCCAGATCCCCCATCCCTGTTCCCTGTTCCCAAATCCCTGATCCCCCATTCCAAATCTCTGATCCCTGATCCGAGATCCCAGACCCCTGATCCCCCATCCCGAATCCCTAATCCCACATCCCTATTCCTTGATCCCAGATCCCTGATCCCTCATCCCAAATCCCAGTTGCCCCATCCCTGGTCCCTGATCCCTGGTCCCAGATCCCTGATCCCAAATCCCTGATCCCACATCTGTGATCCCTAATCCCAGACCCCGATCCCAGATCCGTGAGCCCAAATCCCCCATCCCTGATCCCAGACCCCTGCTCCCCCATTCCAAATCCCTAATCCCAGATCCCTGATCCCAGATCCGTGAGCCCAGATCCCCCATCCCTGATCCCCCATTCCAAATCCCTAATCCCAGATCCCTCATCCCAGATCCCTCATCCCAGATCCCTAATCACAGATCCCTGATCCCAAATCCCTGTTCCGAGATCCCAGATTTGCTGATCCCAGATCCCAAGTTCCTCTTCAGTGCTAAACTACTACTACTACCAGATTTAATTGAAATGGCACTGTTGGCCAGGCGATTGCTTGCGCTCCAACATTGCTTTTCCACATTGGTCAAGTGGCCATGGTCAAGTGGCCATTGACAAATGGCCATGGTCAAGTAGCCATGGGCAAGTAGCCACGGTTGGCCAGGCAACTGCTTGGTGTATACCAGTGAGCAATATGCAATATGCAATATGCAATATGCAATATGCAATATGCAATATGCAATATGCAATATGCAATATGCAATATGCAATATGCAATATGCAATATGCAATATGCAATATGCAATATGCAATATGCAATATGCAATATGCAATATGCAATATGCAATATGCAATATGCAATATGCAATATGCAATATGCAATATGCAATATGCAATATGCAATATGCAATATGCAATATGCAATATGCAATATGCGTTATGCGTTACGCGTTATGCGTTATTTCCAAATTGAATTTTACCCCTACTATAAAATGATTTTATTAAAATCATCGTACCGAAATTAAAGATGTTTCACATCAAACCCGACTTCATTTTAAACACTGAAAACTTTATTACTTTCGGTAATTGTATTTAATTATGTTTGTAATAAATTTAATACCATAAAAAACTTTTCTTATAACACGCCCTCTATCTCCGTTTTGTAATTTTTCAAATTATGTGGCTTATATTTTACCTGCCGACCGTTAGACAACTCGTTTGTAATTTTTCATTTGGAAAATAACGTGGGACGCCGTGAAATGCTCACACGTTATCGACCGCGTATCCAGCGATAACCGAGTTTTTCTAAATGAATTAAATATGCCTGCAAAATTATGAAATTCTAAGATTGTTACTTCTAAATTAATATAACTTTTCAAGTGTAAAAGATTAAAGTAATCTAGAAAAATAGTGGGCGGAAAAAAAAATTTATTCCATTCTATTACTTCAAACGTTGTGTAAGCTTTGTTCTCAAAATAATTAGACACGTGTTTTTCCGAAATTTTTCATCAACATTTTTTGTTGCATTTGCATTATTGGTTTTATTTTTTTTTCCACACTAAAAGAAATCAAGATTGATTAACGCGTAAATCAGGAAAAAGAACAAAGCTATCTTATAATTTTAGGAACAAAACGGTCCAATTTCAATCACGGACATAACGTTAAACAAAGAATGACATTTTTTCTAACTTTAGCACAGTGGTCGATTCTGCCAATCTAGCAGGCAATAATATTCAAAATAATAAAGTATTATTTTTGGAAATCTTTTTATTAATTTGTATAGGTACAAAGGTTTTTACATTTGAAAAGTGTATATTTTAAGAAATATTCACCATCCAACTTATTATTCGTCCATTTCTCCGTCGTCCGTCTGTCTGTCTGTCTTTTCTACGCACAGTCCCTCGTTTAGCACGGCTGAGCACAGATATCTACTGCACGACTGTCGGACCGGCCGCGCTTATCATAGCGCCATGGAACGATCGGTCTGACTGTTCGTGACTTTTGTTTCCATCGTGCGTCCTTCTTATGTTAGTTTTATATGCTTCCACATTCTGAAAATTCAACTCACTGATAGCTGCCCAATCGGTCGAAGTCTTTGTGAAACTTGTCATCGCTCTCATCTTTGTTTGTTCCACACTCTGATCTATCAAATCCTAGCCGCCTATAACGTCGTCAAACTCTTCTAGTGAGAAAACTTTTTTGTTTCTTATAGCGTCTCCAATCCGTTATTTGTTTTATATGTTTCCACCAAGTCTTAACAAATTTTTTTTGGACTAAATTTTTTTGTAGAATTTTTCAAAAATTATTTAATTTAATATAAAGATAAGTAGAAAACTATTAAAACATAGCTACTACCAATTCTTCGCTGGGGGTTTCCTAAATCATAATAGAAACTCGTTGAACTTGGCGATGAGGTCTGCAGTCAGAGAAAGGCATTTTACCTATATAATGTAATAAACTAATAAGGCGCAGATAGGAGCAAATCATTTTGACACTGGACGATTCACAATGAACAATTTTCACAAACACTTAAAGATTTAAGACCAATACGGACCAATTTTAAAAGTTCTACTCTACGAAAGTCGCGGGTAAGTAAGTAACTATACGCTAAAAGAAATGTCAAGTTGGACATCGATTTACCACTAATGCATATAAGAACAGGACAAACACACATTTTTTTATTAAATACATACCAACTATGGTTAAATTAAAGACTTATGTCCAACCAAACCGCAAAACTTTAACTTTCTCAACGCAAAAACACATTAAAAAGGCGCGAAAATGTTTTAAGGTATGGGCAGAAAAGTATCGTAAGTTTTGCACGCTCACGACATTATGACTATTGAATAGAAAAATATATAAAAATCCGATAAATTATTGGCTGGATGTTAGTTTTCAAGAAAATTCAAAACATCATCAAGATTAGAATTTTGAAATTTTCATACCACTATATGTAGCTCACTTTCTAGCTTATAACAAAACTACATGTTAAGGCTTTTTTTTGTTGTATGTCTTGTCTTACTTCTTCAAATTTTCTATATAATTTTCAAATATACATTTTTAAAATGTCGTTAGCGTCCCAAATTTTTTTTTAATGTAAAAGAAATATGCTGAATTATCATCTTACGTAGGACAATAAAATAAGAAGGTGTCCCGTTGAAATTTTGACCCAGCCTTGCATTTTCGCTCCTCAAAACGTTGGAAAGATTGCTAGAGGTATATTTAGGAAGAACCATTAATCCATTCCTTATATTTTCTGCTTAACATGTGTTCAATGATATTAGAACCAGAGGTGCGCTCGTGAGCGATTTTACCTTCACGTAACGTTTATAGCACGATTCACGAAATAAAAATATCTGGACGCACGATTAACGCACACAGCGTTTTAAGTCACGCACGATTCATGCACAATTAAAAGAGGAGTCACGAATGATTGCATGACTTAAATTCCGGATGATTAACTTAAACACGCTCGAATCATGCACGGATCACGGATACACACGCACGAAAGTCTGTTACCTGGACGACGACGTCTGCTTTAAAGTTATGGCAATAGTTCAATAGATGAAAAAGAAAGGCGTCCAG
Source organism: Lordiphosa mommai (assembly GCA_018904225.1). Lineage (NCBI taxonomy): Eukaryota > Metazoa > Arthropoda > Insecta > Diptera > Drosophilidae > Lordiphosa > Lordiphosa mommai. The sequence continues at coordinate 10,004 of JAEIFT010000179.1, forward strand.
CATATCCTCCGTAACTTTGCAGCGCTCTGTAGAAGACTTTATACAATCCTAGGTCAGCTCTTTTGATTCTCACCTTTCAGTAGATCTGAGATCCCCGGCAAAAGCTGACCTTAACAGCTACTATATTAACAGGGTTCTGGGGAATTGACTATTCTGTTAAATAACATTATAGATTGATGTATTTACGACAAACAATTTTATAATTTTGAACACTTTTGAACAAGGTCTTTCAGCCTGTAAAATGGGTCATACATGCGAATAATTTAAAATAAATTGACAAATCTTAAACATTTGGTGTCTTCATACAAACTCGAATATTGTGCCACAGGCCAACAGCAAACCAATAACAAATTAACAAATCAAACCTTTGGGGGCTTTGACAAAACTTCGCACCAGCTGCGGTGCAAAATCAACAAAAAGGCACGACAACTTGCTTTCCATGTGTGTATGTGTGTGTGTTTGGGTTACATAACTGCCGAGCTCAAGTAGATTACTAAGCAAACAATGGCTACATAGTTGCCCCACTATGCCCTGCCCTGCCCTGTTCCGCCTCGCTCTTGGTCAGAAGCCAAACCAGCCTGTGTATGAGGACTCGACCCAATTTCCATATGCGGCAGACGGCGGGTTTTGGCTTAACTAGCCAAAACTTGTGAGAAGTTTGCGTGCCAACTTGGCGTTGCAGCAAAGTCAAACAAACGTACAAACACCTCCCAGCTTCATTTCCCAACTGCAGACAAAACTTGCCGACCGCAAAACCGAGGCCAGCAAGGCAGCTAATAATATTGAATAAAATTGAATTTGCTCTCGTTAGGTTGTTGTAAAATTATTAAAACATGATGCTCGAGTTTCAGGCAACAATTTTGTTTTGCGGTTTGTCGGGGAATTCGTTGGGATAATTCAATTAAATTTTGTAAAAGATTTTCCATGCGAATTACGCAAAGCATGTTTAATTGTAATACTTTTGTAATTATAAAGAGAATTATAGCAGAAATGCAAGTGGAGGCAAGGAAGTTAAGAAAAAAAGAGAATTACTTTTCGAAAGAACTTAATCACAAAAATTAGTATTTAAATAGAAGGCACAGGCAAGCCCAAATCAATGATTAAATCATAAATGATAAACTTGAAATTCCAAAGTAAAGTCGGCAGTGCTATAATTGGAGCTAAGGTTGCTTTTGGGCCATTTTTATATTTCAAGATAATTACAACAAACTTAGACATTCGCACGGGACAAAAACAGAAGTGGTATTTTCCGACCACCAATTGGAAAGCCAATTTCAGCGAAACCTGAGGCAATATTGCAATCTGTTAAATTTTATAATGTTGCCCATTGATGTCACTTTAAACCGGTTTTGATTTTACCCAAAAAAAGCTTATACTTTTTTAAAATTCAATTTTAGGCACTATCGCACAGGACATGTCGCATGGGACATTTTTTTCCATTATTATTTCAGTTACTCTTTTGAAGAAATTATATATAAAAAAGCGTAGTAAATATGTTTTTTAAGTCAACAGAAGATTTCGATGTATTTTCACATTATAACAAAAACCAAAAAATTTTACAAAATATTGGATCGTACTTAAACTTGGCATTCCACCGTATGCTGTTCTCTTAATTTTTTTGACGCCGTTTCTGCTCATTTAGATAAAAAAAAAATAAAAAAGTATGATTTAAGCTAGGTACTGAGGGCGTTCGAATTTTCCTTGAGCTGTCAAATTGCATATAAAAAAATTGCTTGAGGAATTATTCCTTGCCTCATTCCTTTGTTGGGTACTCAGAAGGCCAAGTAATCCACACAAACAATTTCCAGAGTTGCCATATCAATCGATGGTGTGGATTGTATTGAACAGCTGATATTTTTTGAGAAATTATTGTTCAGCTATTTATTACTTGTGTCTGTTGTCAACTTTAAATTTAGCGCCAAACCAAAATTGACTGAAAAATGTAAGCTACGTGGAAAATGTTGATTTGATTGATAATTTTAAACCCAAAAATTATTATGGGACATCTTAAATGGTCAGCAGGCTTGATTTGCTTACTAAAAGTATTAAATGTTTTTCGTTATTATGCGTTTCATTGAATTGAAATTTAATAGACGACATTGCATTTGATATTGTGTATAGCATATCAAAATCATTTTCAACACTCTCTTGTAGCATAGTCATAGCATAGAGTAAATATTTTAGGGAGATTGTCTGCCGCCAAAACTTAACAGCGAAATAACTCTAAACCACCTGTTTTCCTATCTGTGTTAAAAGCATAGCATTGTTGCACCATGCATTTTCAAAGTATCATCCATATTCTTCTCTCTTTACTCTATGGTCATAGCATTTTTGTCAAAGTTGTTGTTGTCCAGCCATAGAGTAAAGAGAGATAGAGGGGAAGATTGAGACGGCTCTCAAAATGAGGCGCTGTTAAGTAACAGTACGAGTTGAGATACTTTTAAAATGTTGCCAGCGATATCAACATGTTGCTAAGGTCTTTTAACACAGATAGGAAAACACGGTGGTTAGAGCGAGACGGACATTGTCTTGACTGTACTCAGAGAGCGATAATAACAAAAAACAGCTGATTATTTCGCTGTTAAGTTTGTTGCGAGAGCGACATTAACAAAGAACAGCTGATTATTTCGCTGTTAAGTTTGTGGCGGCAGAGAAATCTTTCCCTCTAGAAATATTTTCTCTATGGTCCAGCAAGGCTTGGCGAGAAGTTGCTAAAAACAAACACATGTGTTTGAGTAGTGTGACCAGCCCCGAAATAACTGAAAAATACCAAAAAATTACATTTTTGGCGTAATTTACTGTTCAATCTGGTCACGCTGTGTTTTACAATCCACACAAGGAATATCTTCCAAATTCCTTCAAGGAAAATTCGAACGCCCTCAGGACAAAAAAAAATGTATAAAAAAAAATTCATTCATTTAAGAAAAATTGTTAAATTTCGCATTAACGATTTCGCACGGGACCAACTTTATATATGTACCGAGATCACAAATACTCTCATTTTTCATTATAATTGGATAAGCCTTCTGCATGTCCTTTCGACGCACAGATAACAAATGTTGTTTGATTCTGATCATAACCATAATTAATGAAAAAAGTCTATACTGATGATTGTATGAGTCGTACCCAAGTTTATACGTGGTTTACATGATTTAAAAATTGTTCTTTTCAGAAGTCTCGAATCAAGAAAATGTTGATTACTGGAATTTCTGTCCACAAGGAATTTTCTACTGTTACTATTTAGGCATTTTACTTCATTTGTGGAGAAGAATTGGTCGTGTTAGACCTGAATATCCAGTAGGAAGACAGATATTTTTATTGGAAAAAAGTCAACGAATTTTTGATGAAAAACCTGATTTCTCCTATCTTCCACCCTCCGAATTCGCCTGATCCATCACCCTGCGACTGTTTTCTATTCCCAAAACTCAAAACCAAGATGAAAGCCGTAAGCGGGGTTCTGAAGAATTTTCATATAAAATGACATAAAAAAATCTATGCATGCGCTGGTTCATCGTTCCCATCGTTGTATTGAGTCAAATGGAACCTATTTTGTATAAATAATAACTTCCAAAGATAATATACATAATGTGTATTTTATTCTATATCCAAAAAGTTCGGTTAGTTTTGGGACACACCGTGTATTGATCAAATTATGTTTGCAAGATGCATATAAACCTCTTCCGTACCATACAAATTGCATCAAATTAGTTGAGCTTAGTTTTCGTTCTCTCTTTCTCTCCCCTGCACTTCTCTGTTATTATTTTCATTGTATTTGCACGAAAAAATATTATTTGCATTTAATTTGTACTAATGCCCAGTCCAAATCGTCATCATCAATTCAAAGCTCGTTAGTTGAAGTCGAAATGCTCTTCAGCATTTGGTTTGTTGTTATTAGATTGGCCCTTCCCTTTGCCATTTTTTCCTACTATTTTTTTTTTTTGTGTGTGGGAAGGATGGAGGTTATCAAGTGGCATCGCTGTCAAAAGGAAACGATATCAAGTGCTTCAATCAAGTCAAACTTTGCAATATAAATTCAAACATTTTCAATTCAATGCATTTTTGTGGTTGTTGCCAGTCAAGCGTGTTGGCCCAGCTCTATGAATATTCCTGGAATTTACCCACTGCTTTGCAACAACGTTTCAATCAAAATGTTACTACCATTGCGTTCATTTGTTGTTTTTGTAGTAACATTTACCTGAGGCACGTAAATTGCAATTCTATGCAAACGTCGCTGCTGGCAGGCAACTCCCCAGTCGCGGTCAATGCAATAAATTGGATATAAATTTCCTGGGATTTGAGGTGAATGAAATGAGAGAATCATTTTAATTTTATTATTATTTTATAAGTGCAGAATTTACAGGAAAATACAAGTAAATAAATGTTATTTTATTGTATTTGACCAAATTGGTGAAGAAATTCATTGAATTATTAAAGTGAGGGAAATGGTTGATGTTAGTTGATTAGAAATGCTTTTATACAAGAAGAAAGGACTTAAGTGGACTTAGATGGAAGTAATTTGTATTCATACTTTAATTATTTTTTGTATTTTGTATTTTTTATATTAATTTTTTTATGAGTATTAGCATGCTTATAAATAGTAGTTGTTTTATATAATATATCTACTATTTTTAATCACTTGCATTGGTAGCTTATTTCACACAAGAGGACTAAGGTTATAAGTTGAAAATCCATGCTGTATCCATCTTTCCTGTAAGACTATATTATCCAGCTGCTCTAGGAACGATCGGATCAAAAAAAATTTTAAGAAAAATTTTTTTTTTTCATTGTTTTTTATTAAAATTTTAAATTAATATATTATATTTTTTAGTTCTACAAAGTATTATCAAAACTCGGAAAAATATAAAGAACCGATGAGTCTGAAATTCGACAAAGTGACAAAATCTTTTATGGTTTCAATGGTTACATCTACAAAACATGGAATTTATAAATTTTAAATATTTCCACAAAGTTCCGCTAAGTTTGTCAAATTAGGAAGATCATAGCATTAAGCTGCCCTAGGAACTATCGGATCTATTGGCTTTCAACATTTTAATTACACGTTACAACAAAAAAGGAGTCTATTATATTAAATGAATTAGCTTGCCTCGATCGTGCCCAACTTTCTCGGACTCTGTCTGTCCGAAAATCTCAAAGAGAGACAATTAAACCATATCTTCAATCGAATTACGAGACAGTTTTTCCGAAGAAAATCGTAAATTTGGTCAAATTGTTATTATATATTTATAACAATTTATAGGAAATTATTCAAAATAAACCGTCGTCTACAAACGAGTGCGTAAATCGGAAATTCAAAACAACTATTTTAGCATAAACATATCCGCTATTTTTACGAATTTTGATTAATTTTTATCAGCTTGTTGGACTAAGCTACAGCCATTTTTTCATGAAAAAGTGAATTAAAAATTATGGCACGACTACTAGATTAATTCACAAAATGTGTATAGGAAATATGAAAAGGCTACTCGATTTAAAATTGCTCTTACATTGAATCGTCAAACAAATGTTACAATAACATTCCAGCACTACTGGTTTAAAAAAAATTTCCCCCAAATTCATATTTGCTTAATATTAAATAACCTCAAAAAATCGTAGAATAAAAAAAATACTCCATAGCATAACACATTTTTACATAAATCCGTCGGCTATATTTTGGTGAAAGACAAGTAAGCGTCGAAAAAATATTTACTAAATGGGTCGAGCTGGACCTTGCTTTCCTCTTACCTGGTGGATGCTTTAAAATATGGGTTTGGAATAATATCTGAAGATTTTAAGAGAAGTTTTAGTAAAAACTAAAAAAATAAAAAAAAATTTAAAATAATGTAACTTCATTAGTTACACAAAGGCAACAAAATGCAACTTTTTTCCATTTTATAAATGAATGGAGGTAATGTTAGATGCTTTCATGTGCTAAACACGAATTTGATTGGAAAAATTTTCCATCACGTTAGGATTTTTGGTAATTTGAGCCTAAAATTGGTTAAAGTGCATATGTTTTGTGGGCAATATATACTTTTGTTTTGACCCCCCTTGATATTATCATGAAGTACTATTCCTTAGCTTTAAGATATATTATCACAGACAATTATGTTATTTTTTTAAGCGATGATATAGCATACATGTGCTAGAATTTGAATAATGTCTGAACTAATCTTGCTGTTTAAAAGTATGCAAAGCTGGGCTAGTAAAAAAAGCAAGTAATTTAATTATTTTATAATGAATATTTTGAACGAAATTAATTGCGTACTTGTAGGCAAAAAAGTCTATCTTCATTTAAAAAAATCGCAAAATTGTTTGGGATAATTTATTTTAAAGCTAACGAAGAGTAGTTAGTACCAATGGGACGTAATAAACTATGGGATGCCCAAAAAGATGTGTTAAAATGTTCATAAAAGTCAGTTTTTCCTACTTAAGGCTCAGATTACCAGAAATCCTGACGTGATGGAGCATTTTTCCAAACACATTCGTGTTTAGCGCATGGAAATCATCTATAATACTCAACACTTCTTCTATAAACTGGACCATGTTGACTAGTGTTATTAAAAGAACAGTCTTCTGACCATCTTTGTGTTGGAAACGATGCGTTATCTCGCGATGAGATGATGTGTAAATAGTATTGACATAAGGATGGAACGAAGAAAGGGATGACGGTTTTTGTACCTGGCCTGTAATTTATTCAAACTTGTCTTTAAAATATTTAAATAAATATTTATATGAACAAAATCAAAAAAATTATATATTGAAATAAATAGTACTACTACTCTGAATTCAAAAATCGGATGGATTGACCAGCAAATGGTCACCGAAGAAGCGCTATCTATTGTTCAGGCGAATAAGTAAATTTTAAAATAAACTTTACAAAGCCTATGTTTATATAAATTAAGCAAACTACAAGTTTATATAAACATATAAGTTAGTTTTTCATTATTTTTGGATCCCACTACGTAAAAATTGCATAGATAAAACACAGATACTTACACATTGATATGCAATATGTGTGTTCATTACTTAGAATTACTGAAGCGTTTTATCGTATCATCTAACAATTTTGCTTCATTATCAAAACAAAACCAAAATCACAAATCCAACCTCATACCCCCCAAAGCTCAGAACTTTTCAAGTGCGTGCGTCCTTGGCTGCCACATTTTCCATTCTCCCTGACTCCCTCCACTCACCCTGGCCGTCCTGCTGCCACAACTTGAGTTAATTTAATAAATCTTGAACAACTGAATAAGCTTTAAATTAATGACCCTGTAAAGTTCATATAAATTATTACGTTATCTTGAGCATTCGCTGGCAACAGTAGCTGACGCCCTAGCCACCCTCCCATCCAACTGGCAGCTGCCACACCACCACGTGTGTGGCACCATATGCCCAGCGCTCTGCGCTCCTTGTTGCCCCCATCCAACTTTTACCATTTACATTTCCAAATGATTTCTCATTTTCAATGCCGACAGCAGCCGGGCAACATGAGGCGAACAGCAGCGGAATATTTTTATGCCTTCCGAAATCAAATTTGTATCAATTACAATTGCATTAACATATAATTTGTGCGCATCTCGAATTTCGCCACAGCTTCGGAAGCAGTTGGTGCGATTAGGTTCAGAAATGAATATTTAAGTGGTTGCGAGAGTAAGGTGAGATGGTTTTTGGCTGTAGCTTTAACTCGAATCCCAAGAAGACATGTGTGGAAAATATATAATGGACAGACTGGAAGCTTTAGTTAAAGAAATGGGTTTTGCTTGAAATAAAAGGATCGCTATGGTATCCTTATAATCCAATCCAATCGCACTCGAGTATGATGATCAAAAAATTCAAAATTAAATCATTTTTCCAACCCAATGGTTCAGATTTGTAACTGCCTTGTAAAAATCCTACGAATCATAATCGACAAAAATTATTTCAATAATATCTTAGCCAACAACTTATGCTAATAGAACCCTACAATCATTGTAAAGCGTAACAAAACACTGCTTAGCCTACCCACACAGCAGCTTAAAAGGAAATTTAATTAATTTACTCGCCATTTCTTTTCTCTCTCTTTTGGCTGGAACAAGCCATAAACTCAAAAAGTTACGAGTATTTTTCAACAGCTGCAACTTCATTATGTGACTGACGATGTCCGGTTAGCAATTTCTTTTCTTTTTTTTCACATTTTTTGTTGTTTTCAAGACGCGGAAAAAGAACTGGCAGTTGAAGCATCCTGCTTGTCTTTATGCCAGCCAAGTAGCTGCAAAAGTTTTCCACGTCGCGACGTGGATGGGAAAAATTGCATGAACAGCAACAACAACAACAACAAAAATTGGCATATAAAAAGTTTTTTAATGAATGGAATTAGTGTTTGAGCTGCACTGACTTTGTTAAATCATCCGAGCAACGTCTCGCAAGTCCAGCCAAAGTCCGCCATGAGTCGTCAGTCAGTCAGTCAGCCAGTCCGTCAGTCACTCAGTCAGTTAGTCCGCCAGTGGCTTCTGTTCCTGGGCTAACAAAATTAGCGCTTATTAGTGCCAGTTGGTCAAACTTTGCCATAATTTCCCTCGAGTAAAACGGTGAAGTACTGAGCGGTCATGTCTAATTGTTTTAAATGAAGTTTTTTAACAAAAAATAAAAAATACAAATTGATGTGCCACAAAATGTTTGTAGCGTCGTTAGCAATGAAATTAATAATGTTTGACTAATGAGCATTGTTTAAAACAGAATTGAAGTAAATTGCAGCAAGTCGTGTTCAGTCAAGTTTCCTGAACATCAATTGGGAAACACTTTGTTAAATGCTAAAACCATGTGGGTAATAAGTTTTACGCTCCAATATATTATGATGAAAGGGAGCACTAGATCTGGACAATTTTTTGAATTTCTAAACTAGAGATGGAGATCTATCGATAGTCGAAACCATCGATAGTCTACAATAGTTTTTTGAAAACCACCGATAATCAACGATATTTTTTTGAAAACCACCGTTAGTCATCGATAGTTTTCGATAGTATGTTAATTTAAACGCTTATGCTTAAAAATATAAAAATTATCAATTTTAAATTTTAAAAACGATCTCAATAATTGTTTTCAACACTTTTGGTTTCTACTTTGGCATTAATTTAGTTTGTAGTTTCCATTATATACCATATCATTTTTAAGAAACTCTGATGCATGCATTCAAATTATACTGCTTTTTAAGATGGACCCTCGATAGTAACGATAGTGCAATCGATAGTTCTCTATCTCTAGTCTTAACACATACACAACTTTTATTTTTTAGTTTATTAGGATAGATTAGGTTAGGTTAAATAGGCTGCTCGGTGAAGGCCGAGTCCACCCAAAGGCTTTTCGACCAATTGTGAATTGGAGTGGATGGGGAAGGGTAGGGGGTAGTGGAATCTCCACAAAAACTCGATCAATGTCTATGAGAACCATTTTGAGGAGGCGATAAAAAGAGCCAGGTTCGTCTGACAACCCAGATCTTCGTATAATGGATTACCCTGGTACTGGGTGCGTATTCCATTAAGTGCAGGGCAGTCGCATAGAAGAATTTGGCTTGTGTCACTGGCTGCGCTGATCCGTTCCTTGCACACTCGTTGGCTCCCTCGTTGCCTGGTATGACTGAGTGACCAGGTACCCAGATTTGGTTCACGGCTGTCACTGTACTGCGGACTAGATTGCTTTTGGTGGTGCGTGACGACAGAGCTTAAATGGCAGCCTGATTGACGACCAGGATTGATATGTTCCTTGGAGATCAACTTCGCCGCCTGCCAGACTGAAAGAAATCTGTCTGAAAAACGCTACACCAATTCGGTAAACGGAATGAGAGCTGTGTCGCTAGTTCTTCTGAAAAAGATTCCCGCCCCTGTGCCTTCCTCCGTCTTGGAACCGTCTCTCTCCGGGAAAACAGTTCTAAAATTTTTAAAGAAAAAGGGGAAATCTACAGCCCAAAGTGGTACATTGAGCTCTTGGTTAAGACGCTTGGCCTGGAAATTCTGTAAAAATTTATTAAAATCGGATGACTATAGCACAGGGAATCAAACCGAATCGAATTTCGGTTCCGGATCTGGTACGTACCGAAACTAATGTTTCGGTAAAAGGTTCTGTTTAGGTTCTAGTTTATTTGGGTGTTCGGTTCCGTATCGGTACCTTGGTTTTTATTTCCAAGATATTTATTTAATCCAAAGATATAATAGAAATTGTAGTAACCTACACAACATAAATTAGTTATAAAGAAGGAAAATTAAACATAATAAACTTTACCTCAGGAAACAAATTTCCTAATAACACTGTTCAACAGCCAAAATATCTTTTTAATATTCTTTAATTTTTTTTTTTATATTTACTTAAGCCAATGTTATATCAAGTAGCCTTTTGATTGTTCCTATAAAAATTTGGGGTGGGAATTTGGGTTGCCCTCTTAAAAAATTTAATGTTAATTTTCGGTTAAAAAAGGCTCTTACGTTGCCAATTTACCTGTCATAAATTTAACAAAATTGCCATAATTTATTGTGTGGTTGCAAAAAATATCCGACCAATCTACTGGCTTGTAGCAGATGATTTAGTTTAACAAAAACGCTATAAAATATGAAAAACTTGACTTCAGAGGCAATTTTCCACTCCTTTGGCATTACTTTTACCGCGTGTTTGATTTTTCTCAATTGCATTGACATGTTTACTATCAAATAGGCTTCATAAACCCATCAACTTATGGTTAGTGTGGCCTCCAAAAATTCGAATAGGTCAAAAAATCGAAAATATGCTTTTTCCGCAATTTCTTGGAAATGGAAACTAAGATATGACTTTGGCATATCAACTCGTATTCAGCATGGGTAGAGGAACAGTAATTAGTTTAAAATGTTCGGGATACTCACAAAAGGTCTCATTTTGTAGAACTGTGTAATAGAAGAGCAAGAAGAACTTTTGATATCTGATGAAATGTTAAATATACTGTTTTCAGATAACGTTACCGATCACAATTTAAGCCTGCTGTTGGGTTAAGTACATATGGGCCAATTATTAATTCATTTCCTTTGTAAATGCAAAAATTTGGAATAAATTAATAATATTTGGAATTTATTGAACCAAAATAGATGCAACAAAATAAGATGAAATTTTTATTTGTATTCTTCACATTTGTAAGTTTTTGCTTACCCTGCGTTTTACCTGGAAGAAATCCCTGATTGAAGCAATAAAAATAAAATAACAAAAAAAAAACTCAGAACCGAAACTGTACCGGTACAATGTTTCGGTTCTTTTCGGTAATTTCAGTTCCAAAAATAAAGGTTCCGAAATACCGGTTCTCAAAAAATTAATAGAAACGTTTGCGGTTCTGGTTCTGAGTTTCAATCAGTTCTTTTCGGTATACGGTTCCGGTTCGGGTTCCGGTTTGACACCCTGCTATAGCATATAGCTACCATAGGACCGATCGGACGGAAAATGAGTTTTACTAAGAAATGATTTTTTTGTATGTATCTGTATTTTTGTATCAAATTTTGATTCTCAATGATTTTGAATTTATAAATATCTGATATCTATATCCTATATATATTCTACAGGTGAGTGAACTTTTGCAAGTGTATTAAAACTTCGGCGCAGTCGAAGTTAGCTTTGCCTTCTCGTTTCTTATAATCTTTAACAAATTGGAGAACGAGCTGCTTCTCTTCTTCATTTTTTGTCAATATGCGATTGTAGTCTTTATAAGAACTTAATTCCACGCTCAGCAGTATCATTGACCACAAATAAATCGCTGCTGAACTCTATAGATTCCAGATAATCATAAGATGAAGCACTTTGAAATCAATTTTTAAGGGCCAGGCTAATGAATATGAAAGCAGTGGAAATGGTACTGCTTGCTATAGAAACATAAGAAAACATTTTTCAGAGTTTAGAAGGACTCTTTAATTTGCTACTTCTCTATAGTTTTGCTTTTTATTAAGCTTAGCTGCAAAATAAAATGTCTTAATTTTTGTATTTCCTTTATAAAATTGGAAATTTCAGTTGATTGCACTACACACCTGGCATTTTAAAGTTGCATGGCCACAATATTTTACTTTTGTTTTGCTGCTTCATAAAGAAAAAAAAATGTCATAGCTAGCAATTGCCAAAATTCTCAATGTGGCTTAACATTACGAGTATGCACACAAAGACACGACCTGCATTATAAACCAAAAGATACAGTTTTGGGCTCCCTCAAGGCAACCACAAAAAGTCGTAAGCCTCAAAAGATATCAATGAACAATCGATGCGGCAGACTAACCACAGAGTCCGTTGCCCGCCGCCTCCCCATTTTGGATACATGCACGTCTTCCAGCTACCACAGATACAGTTACATTCTATGGAGAAACACCGTTGTCGTCGCAGTGAATTTGTAAAATACGTGACAAACATTTGCAATTTGCTGGCTATCGTTTGCTTTCTCTTCCACTCTTTATCATCGCCGGCATCCCTTTTCCCTTTTGCTCTGCTATTTACAATTCAATTGTTCTAATTTCGTTCTGCAGCCCAAAAAATGAACTTCAATTGAATTGACAGCCCTGAAAATTAAATGCTCTAGCAGTAGTTTGCTCTTTTTTTTGTTTTATGTTTCTTGTCTAAATTGATTTATTTATGTTTGCGCTCGGCGGGAGTTCGGCCAAGCTTTGGTTGAAAATGTCTGGTTGGCCACATTTTGCGGTCACTTTGGTTATAAATTTATTGTATTTTTTTTATGCGACTTTTAACATACATAAATTTAAATTTATTACGCGTCGATTTCCGCTGTGGTGTGGCTGGCATCGGGGCTAGTTTCTTTGTACTAACGTGATACCAAAAAATCAAACTTTTTTAAATTTTAATCAAATGAAACTATTTAAAAAAAATTTTAAATTTCATTTCAAAATTTAAATTTTGCATGAAATGTAAATGATTTAAATAATTTTAGATCTTGGTGATTTATTTGCATCTTGATTGATTCAATTGAAGTGTAAATACTAAAGATTTAAATCTGAATGCAATCATTGAAGATTGCTTTAAGGCGACTTAAAAATAATTTTAAAGCCAATTCACTTCATAACGAAGTTCCATTAAAGTTATCAGGTTATTAAACTGGCTTTTGTGCAATATATTTAATACAAAATTCACTTTTTTTTTATAGAACAAAAATGACTTATTATTCATTAAAAGCAGCTTAAAACTGAAATGGCTTAACCCAGATTAACGAACAAAAAAAATGTAACCATAATAAAATTATATTTAAATTTATTAATTAAATAAACACTTGGAGCCATTTTATATTTTATATTTCACAAATCGTTCACAACTGTCACCGACAGTTGTGTCACTTATGCACATTAAGTATACGCCACAGTGGCTAACAATTGTTTTTGATTTACAGCTGTGTGAGTAGGGGCAAAGTTTTTGATTGTTTAAAAATTAAAACAAACAAACATTATCAAGGACATTTCAACAACAGCAAACAACGACATGTGCCATATGTTTCCATTGAATGGGGCTTAAAATCTCATGAAAAAAAAACGAAACGAAATGAAAGGCATTAAGAGGAGCCTGGCAATTGTGCGCTCTTGCCAAGTGCATTATTGAGTTTACTCGCCGATTTCATGGCTGGCGTGCAAAAAAGTTTCATTTTGTGCGCGTTTAAACGTAATACAAGACTTAAATGACTGCCACGCCCCGCGCCACAAACCACCTGCCAGTGCGTTTAATGCGCTTAAGAAGTGGAAGCGGGGCACAAGCGGATGATGCCCGCTGTTCTGCTCTGCTCTGCTTTGGTCTGCGCCATGCTGCCGTGTTTGCTGTTAAGTGTTGAGGTGACTTAAGTTACGCAAAAGCTGTTAAGGTATTTATGGCCATCAGAAATGTGGGTTGACTTGCCATTGGGCCAAGTTATTATGTCCGCTGCGCTGAGCACACATTTGTGGCAAAAGAGTTGCTGGAATATATCTAAGGAACTCAAATAACTATAATTGATTTTTCTAGTTTTATTAAATGGACGCGGAAAAGAGAATTCAATAACGTCCTGTTTCGACTCTAAATTTTAAATAAATCAGGGAGCAAACCTCCTGAAAATGAGAAGGGGTTCATAAGGTCATTGAACTATTACTTCTTAAAGATGGTAGATAACCTTTTGGAAATTGATACAAATTATCTCTAAATCACACAATTCTTAATTATACATTTTTAAGTAACATACACTTCAAACCTTTAGCTCACGGACGAACAGACCGACTCAGCAGTTGATGCTGATCAAGAATTAATATTCTTTATAGGATCGAAGATGCTCCTTTGTTACAAATACAAGAAATGATCAAAAAATAACCGGAAAAAATTGAACAAGTTAAAGCGCAGCAGTCGAGTGCCAATACGTGGGTTGCTATTTAAGTTTCTGGCCTAGGTCACTTCTAGCCATTTTAGGACCAATTGGCCTTTTCCCAAAAAAAAGTTTGGGCTTTAATCGATAAAACCTCCATACTACTCTTTCATGTGTGACCACGTTTGATATCGATTAACGATTAATCAAAAACTTACGTCTACAGAAAAATGGAATTAACTCGTGAACATTTTCGTGCAATTATTTTTTACAACGTGGATTATCACGACAAGAGTGCAACGATGAACTTAAATCTTTGTATGGCGATGAAGCACCATCCAATAGAACTGTGAAAAGTTGGTTTAATGAATTCAATCGCGGGCGACGCTCGCTCGAAGACGAAGGTCCTGAAGGTCGTCCAAAAACAGTCGTTGTGCCAGAAAACATTGATGCCGTGAGTGAACTGATAATGCAAGATCGTCATGTGACATACCGTGAGATAGAGACATTCTTGGGCAGCATACATTCGATATTGCAAAAACACCCGGGCGTAAAAAAGGTTTGTTCCCGTTAGATCCCGCACAATATGACAATCGCTTAAAAAAAGGCTCGTGTGGATTGGTGCAAAGAAATTTTGAAAAAATATAATAGCGGTGTTTCAAAAGACGTTTATAAGATCGTCACAGGTGACGAATCATGGATCTATGCTCATGAGCCCGAAACAAAACAGCAATCGACCGTGTGGGTCTTCGAAGACGAGCCAAATCCAACGAAAGTCGTTCGTGGATGAAGCACTTCGAAGCAAATAGTCGCCTGTTCCTTCGGTAAAACTGGTCATGTGGCGACTGTTCCGCTTGAACAACGTAGGACGGTCAGTTCTGAGTGGTACACCACAATTTGATTGCCTGAAGTCTTCGGAGAAATTCGAAAAACGAACAAGAGAATACAGATCATTGTGCACCATGACAATGCGAGCTCTCACACATCAGCTCACACCAGCGCCTTTTTGACCGCCCTAAACGTCGAATTGATGGGTCATCCGCCGTACAGCCCTGACTTGGCACCCAATGACTTCTTTTTATTCCCGCACATCAAGGGAAAAATGCGTGGTCAACGATTTTCGTCGCCAGAAAATGCTGTTGAAGAGTTCAAAAACCATGTTTTGGAGTTGTCTCAATCGGAGTGGAAAAAGTGCTTCGACAATTGGTTTGAGCGCATGCAAAAGTGTATAGATCTTGCTGTAGAATACTTTGAAAAACAATAAAACCATTTTTGATCATAAATATACGCGTTTTCATTATCAGGCCAGAAATATATATACTACGTACTCTTTATCAGGATGACGAGCTGAGTACAATTCAGTCTGTCCGTACGCGAACTAGTCTATCGAACTAGAAGCTATCGAGCTGAAATTATGCACAGAGTCTCCGTTTTACTTCACGCAACTAATATGTCGGAACCGGCCGGATCAGATGACTATATCTTATAGCTGCCATAGGAACAATCGGTCGGAAATAAGTCTTAGTGAGAAAAACTTTTTTGTTTTCCATTGTAGCGTCACCAGTCTTGGTATATATTAGTTTTATATGCTTCCACATAATTCTGGAAAAATTTATAAAAATTGGATGACTATATAATATAGCTGCCATAGGACCGATCGGTCGGAAAATGAGTTTTACTAAGTAAAGTTATTTTTTATGGTAACGTCATCAAATTTTGATTCTTAATGATTTTGAATTTATAAAAATCTGATATATCCTATATATATTTTACGGGTTAAATCAGTTGGAATGAACTTTTGCAAGTGTATTAAAACTTCGGCACAGTCGAAGTTAGCTTTGCCTTCTCGTTTTTAAATCAGCCTCTAATAGTCAACTATTGCATAGTTTCCATAATCATGTCATTTTTTCAAGATCACAATCTTTTACAAAATATGCCGAATATGCGCAAAAAAAAGTACTTTTCTACTTCCTCTTTGCTGACTTGTCTCGGCAAATTTATATAAATGCCCACAAAATTGACCTGTGGCATCCCCCAGCAATTATAACAAATTATCAACTCGCTCACACACGAACATACCGAGGCACACGGCCAGACACACCCAACCACCCCGCCACACACACTCTGAAACTTAGACAGCTTCCGTTTAGACGACGCTCACACGCACACACCTAGACTGACATTAATTATTCATAACTTGAACTCATCCAAACTCAGAAGTCAAGAGCTAGTCGTTGTCTTTGTCTTTGGGGAAATCTCCACCTGGCCTGCGGTCTGCCCACAGCTTCACAGTTTAATGTCTTCAAAATGTCAAACCTCAAAACGGCCTCCAGCCGGACTTAAACTTTGCCCTCACACTTTTTGTAGGTCACTTGTAAAAAAGTTAAGTACAAGTTAAATTCCTCTTAAATGTCTTTAACAGAAGGCGCCTGTGCGCACTCGTGTAATCCGTTTAAATAATGCTCCCGATCCTTATTAAGTTATGCTATCCAAGCGACCCGGCGTATACTTAATTTCAATGTTACACCTGCCAAGCGCGCTCTACATTCTTCTTTAAGGCCGCATAACACAAATATTTACGGGAGAAAAATATTTACTTAATTACATGATGCGGTAGCAAAATGAATTTTTATGAAAATTTTAAAGTTTTTTCTTTTGTTTATATTTTCCGTAAACATTTAACCGTATACAGCGTTAATGCACAAAAAAGTAATTGCTTTTATTTTCTGTAAGAATTATTATTATCATGGCAGGGTCATTCATAATCCACATGACGGAGAATAAGAGTTCAGGCTATTAAAATTAATATTTAATTGGTTATATTCATAAATATAGCATACTTAGAAGGGCTAACATCAGTATTTTTTGAAAGAATGAAATGAAAGAAAATAAAAACAGAAGGCTAACATCCGCTACGAAGATGTTTTAAATACCCTTGCAGTTTTTGAAAGGCGCTAATATTGATAACAAAAAAGTTTTTCTCATTAGAATTAGTTTTTGGACCGATCGTTCCTATGGCAGCTATATGCTATAGTCATCCGATTTTGATAAATTTTTCCAGAATTGTTTGGAATCATATAAAATAAATATATACAACGATTAATGACGCTACGATGGAAAACAAATAAGTTTTTCCCACTAGAACTAGTTTTTGGACCGATCGTTCCTATGGCAGCTATATGCTATAGTCATCCGATTTTGATCTATTTTTCCAGAATTGTGTGAAAGCATATAAAACTTATACATACCACGATTGGTGACGCTACGATGGAAAACAAAAAAGTTTTTCTCATTAGAACTAGTTTTTGGACCGATCGTTCCTATGGCAGCTATATGATATAGTCATCCGATCCGGCCAATTCCGACAAATGTGCAGCTTATTTGTATTTAAAGACTTTTTGCAAAGTTTGGTCAAGATAGCTTTAAAACTGAGCGAGGAGATAGCATTGAAACAGACGGACAGACGGACGGACGGACGGATGGACGGACAGACGGAAATGAACTCAGCTCGTCATGCTGATCAAGAATATATATACTTTATGTGGTCGGAAATGCTTCCTTCTATGCTTTACAAACATCGTGACAATTTTAATATACCCTCTGCGAGGGTATAAAAAGACAATGCTAACTTCGACTGTGCCGAAGTTTTAATACACTTGCAAAAGTTAACGCCAACCGGTAGAATACATTTATTTGCTGGCAATAAAGTTCTTCAGCACAAAATATCAACTGTCAAAAGATCGTGTTACTATATGAAAGAAAAATTTAACCAACAAAAATTGTCCAAAAGTCAATTTTTTTTCGTTAACGGGATTTTACACAATTAGTGGAAAATATAATATCAATTAAATACAATCATTTGATATAACCAGGAAGCCAGCAAAGGCGATAATTGTAAAAAAAAAATCAAATACACATCCTCCGCTCAGTGGAAAATCAAATCCGCAACACAAAGGCCAAATAGTGTGGCAAAAGCATTTGCATTCTATTTGGGTCAGCAGGAGATCAAAGCTAAAACCCAAAAATTGTGGCACGCTTTGTTGCAGTTTGAACGATGTGTTATATAATGTTAAATCGCCCACAATTCGCTGGTCGCTGTCATTGATTTTTGTCAGTTAGTGGTGGATTTTTGCCATGTTCAGCCATGTTGGCCATAATTAACGTGGAAATCACATTTGAAATAGCAACGGACGCCTGTCAATTTAATTACAATGTATACAGCATTTTTTTTGGATGTGGCAAACTTCGTACTTGTTGTTGTTGTTGTGCGGTCGTCCTTTTTGATTGGTTTTTTTGGATTTTTTTTTCAAATTTAAAATTTTGTTGTTTTTTTAATTGTTTTCATATAAAACAACCAATTATTGCCGCGAAATCGAGAAATATTTTTCGAGCGATATTAATGAAAATTGGTTGCCTGCAAAACAAAAATTACCATTTTTATTTATTTTCCTGAAGTCTCTCTTATATATACAATACAATATATTGCGTCCTAGCGCATGCGTGTGCTTAACATCAATTTCAACCAACAGCCGAGTTTCTAGTTGTGCAGAAGCTCTGTGCCGACTTTACATTAGCAACCGAAACAAGGATGCCTGATGGTCTCATGGTACTCCTTTCCGCCGCTCTATCGGATTAATATCACAGTTTTTGTTCCCGCAGTCCTCAGCGCTGTCTTTGAGATCATGTTCCCCTCTTATGTCAGCATATCGGGAACGCCTGCCCTATTTCCTTGTTTCGCCTTTCAGGCATAAAAGTATCCTAGAACCCACCCTTGGCAATTAAAAATAACATACTCTTTGTCAGTTCGCCAGTCGCCCATCATCCAAAGGCAACAGTCTATTGATAAAATTGGTATGTAAATAAATCAGGCCTTCGTGAGTTATTTTCTTTAATTTCTATCATGATGACTCACGATACCATTGACAACTTGCACCCGGTTTTATCTACAGACCAAGGTACAGACCCGTAATACAAACCACTGATCAAATTCCCTGCAAAATTTTGACCAGCGGTTTTCTTACTATTTCATTCTAATCGCAGCAGAAAAACGCTTCGCCCTCCGACTCAAGTGTTTATAACGGTGCGTCTTTTAACTTTGGTGCATGGTTTAATTTATTTTCAACAAATTTTTTTGTGGTGCATTTTGTGGGGGTTGCGTGATTATTTTAGTTTTGCATTGAAATGCCACGTGTCAAGCACACACACATACTTCTAACAATCTCTCTTTCTATCTAATTTCTAACCGCCTGCCTAACGCTGACGAGCAATTTAACTAAAGTAATCCCCATCGCATAATTTCAGGCAAGAGCTCAACTGACTAATTTTGGAGTGCAGAGCTCTCAGAGTCCCAGGCGCATAGCCTATGCCCAGTGTCTCAACACAGACATAAACATAGTTTACGAGTGTCCCCCCGCCCTACCCCCTCCCCACTAAGCTTTTGGTCTGTCATCAGGCCTCGCTCTAAAGGAGCAAACAAAAAAAATAGACCAACTTTATTACCACACGACCTCGAAAAACTGTAAAACTGCTGTCTGTCATTTCAAAATTTATGTGACTTTTGTGACCAACTGTACCAAACACATGAGCCCAGGCTCTGCCATTGCCTCTGGCAGTTCCAAAGCAGTTTATGATATGGCAATGGCGCAAATAGTTTGCTAATTTTTCCTTTTCGGAAATTAGAGCATAAACTTTTGCTCTTGCCGCTCTTAAAACTTGCTTTCCCCGCTTTCCGCAAAAAAAAAAAAATGAAGAAGAAGAAAAACCCACACGCTTAACACTTTACCATAAGAATCGCAGCTGCAACAACAACAACAAGAGCAATTTATTTGCTTTTGGGGAAAAGTTGTTTTTCAAGCTTTTTTGGTTTATTATTAACACCCCCAAACACAGACACACACACACACGCATTCACACGCATGCATGCAAAAAGTTTTTCTCTTTGGGGTTATTGTTGTTGCACTTTGGCTCCATCTCAAAGTAAAAGTTATGAGAGTTTTTGCCAGCAAAAGTTTTTGTTGTTATTGGTGCTGTTGCTGTGGGCTTGCACTTGCCAGGAAGCTTTAATTACCGTTGAGCTTAAAATCATAAGCAAAACTTATTTAATTGTTATCAATGTCAGGTTAAACACATTCCCCACTTAGGAAGGAAAATATTTGTGCAAATATTTCAAAAAAATTTTGCATATTTGTTATTTCAAGTTTCGCCCAGTGGTCCAAATTTGACCCATTCAGAAATAGTGATATGAATAACTTTAAGGTGTAATTTTTAAGATTTGTGAATGTTCAACAGGAAAATTCTATAAAAATTTAATTCTTTTCTGCATTCATTATTTCTGATATTCCCAACTTCGTTTAGTCTTGGAATTTAGATTAGTCTGTTATTCTTAAATTAAGTCTGTCATAATTCAAGCTCGTTTTTTTGTGAAAAATTGGTTTAATGAATTCAATCGCGGGCGGCGCTCGCTCGAAGACGAAGGGCGTGAAGGTCTTCCAAAAACAGTCGCTGTGCCAGAAAACATTGATGCGGTGCGTGAACTGATAATGCAAGATCGTCATGTGACATACCGTGAGATTGAGGCATCCTTGGACATTTCTTCCACCAACATACATTCGATATTGCATGAACATCTGGGCGTAGAAAAGGTTTGTTCTCGTTGGATCCCGCACAATTTTACAATCGCTCAAAAAAAGGCTCGTGTGGATTGGTGCAAAGAAATTTTGAAAAAATATAATAGCGGTGTTTCAAAAGACGTTTATACGATCGTCACAGGTGACGAATCATGGATTTATGCTCATGAGCCCGAAACAAAACAGCAATCGACCGTGTGAGTCTTCGAAGACGAGCCAAATCTAACGAAAGTCGTTCGTGGAAGAAGCACTTCGAAGCAAATGGTCGCCTGTTTCTTCGGTAAAACTGGTCATGTGGCGACTGTTCCGCTTAAGCAACGTAGGACGGTCAATTCTGAGTGGTACACCACAATTTGTTTGCCTGAAGTCTTCGGAGAAATTCGAAAAACGAACAAGCGAAGACAGATCATTGTGCACCATGACAATGCGAGCTCTCACACATCAGCTCACACCAGCGCCTTTTTGACCGCCCAAAACGTCGAAATGATGGGTCATCCGCCGTACAGCCCTACAGGCACTCAAAGACTTCCTTTTATTCCCGCACTTCAAGGGAAAAATGCGTGGTCAACGATTTTTGTCGCCAGAAGATGCTGTTGAAGAGTTCAAAAACCATGTTTTGGAGGTGTCTCAATAGGAGTGGAAAAAGTGCTTCGACAATTGGTTTGAGCGCATGCAAAAGTGTATAAATCTTGCTGGAGAATTCTTTGAAAAACAATTAAACCACTTTTGATCATAAATATTCGCGTTTTCATTATTAGGCCAGAAATATATATTGCAACCTACGCACGACTGTGCAAAAGATTCCTTTTTAAGATCATCGTGTACTCAGTAGAGTTCATGTGAGTGCTTGGAAATGCCAGCAGTGATCACCGCAAACCTCCAGAAAACCACCTCCGAAATTTATCTTTGCGAACTCACAGGAATCTTTTCTTAAATGTCCTAGTGCTGGGAAACCAGTCAGGAACGTTCAAATAAATTTTTCTCATCCGCATAACTGTCCTACACCTACAGGTGCAACCTTCTAACGTGACATTATTAGGTCACATTGAGCTGATATTTTATTAGCGCTCTGCAACGAATTGCTTGCAGAGCTTACTAATAGACGCTGATCTCGTTTACTCAGATTTCCGTCCATAATTATCTTGATTCTTTCAAAAATTTACGGCCAGCTTGTCGGAGCAGAGTTCCCCTTGGCATATTATTTTATCCCACAAAAATAATTTCAATGTTAATTATGAATCATAATTTTTGATCAACAAGTCTGCACCTCACAAGGTTGGTCACTTTGTTGGCCTGTATTATTAAATCTATTGGCAAAACCAAAGTTATCGCTTACCAAACACAGAATGAGAAATTATACAGTGCGGCATTAGTTGTGCACCAAGCATAAAACGATAATTAAATCTTAACGTCACCCAAACAATCTGGCAAGGGCGTTGCTAAGAAGGTTAGCTTTCTATATATATTTTTCGATAAAATGTAGAAGTGCGATTGAAATGATTGATGTGTAATGGCATGTGAGTAATGTGAAATAATCATTAAATTTTGATTAAGTTTAGCCCACAATTAGATATGATTCTTTACAGCAAGCTTTAATCCTAATTTTAAAGGATAGTTCCCATATGAACTACTTAATCGTCAAGTTTGTGCACGTGTCGTGTCGTGCAAAAAAAAATTTCTGTCTTTTCGGTTTCAGAAATATCGGTTTCTTCAATTTCGATTTCTGCTCAACAAATTGAAAACATCTACTCTGGTTCCAAATCTCAATTGGTATACGGTTCCGGTTCGTGTTCTGATTTGATTCCCTGATTATACCATTTGTTATTTTGGACTAGGACAATATTCCAAGAACTATATTTATTGTCTTGAAATGGAACTCGAGTAGTTTTATGTTATATGGATAAAAGTATCTTCCAATATAGTAGGATCAAAAATGTATGTCCTAATTACTTTTCCAGAGTGAATTTTGACTGCCAGAATAGGCTCTTTAGAAAACATCTAAGAAGGTTCTTTACTTTTCTAGTAGCAATCCTTGAAAGCGCACAGCTTTCATCTGGAGAAAATACTTGTCACTCTAAAAGTATAAGTCCTTTCCAACTATCCAAAGGTCAAAACTGTCAAAAATCATCGCTGATAAGACTTTGTCTATTGCATTTTGGAATGAGATTTTTCACTAGCTGCATTCCATTTCTATATCATCACGTCTGGAGGAATACGTTCGATACATTTGGTTTTTGTAGAAAATTGGTCTATTTCTCCTAATCTTCAATGGCCTCTTTTTAAATTGAAATATAATTTTATTGTTGCTCTGTAACCTGCCAATTTTTAAGCTGATTTATGAGCAAGCCTTTTACCACTTTACAGCCATGAAAAGGGGCCACCAACTACAATCGTTCCCTTTCCACTTGTCCTGCTGCTCCTCGTTTCATGCCCATCCCTGGGCCACGTTTAGCGCTTAATAAACTCGTCGCTGATTTAATAATATTAAGATCAACGTCATAAAATGCTTGCGTTAATGTTGTTCAGTTAAAATTTTTATGCTGGCACCATAAGACCAAAGTGGCAAACGGGAAAACGAGCATAACTGCTGGCAACGTCAACGAGTCACCCATCCTGCCCGAGTCACCCATTTCCCTGTTGACAGACATGGCGCAACAGTCGGGCTGACATCTGTTGTTTGCAACATAATAATCATTATAATTTATTTTTAAATGCAATTTACGCAGCCAGCAGTTTCAGTTGAGTTGAGTGAAGTGGAGTTGGATGGGTTGTTGTTTTGCATGCTAAACGGAGACTCGAGTCCTCTAAAACGAGTTAATTAGCGTTGATTTTGTCTTCGTTTGTGCGCAAACTGTTAAATAAATACGATTGTGTACTTGATTATTAGCCAAACAGGTCACGTAGGAGGGCACAAATAAAAATCGACACCGTAAACGAGTATCCAAGTATTCCAGAATCCCGGTATCCACTACAACATCGTTGGCTCATTTACAATTAGGCCTCGCAGTTTGTTTTGTAGCGCCGAAAAAGCCAAAAAAGGTAAATAACAGGAAACATTTTACACTAATTAGCGACGCACGCAAATGGGCGGTTGGATGGGTGGAGGAAGGCAATCGGCCTGGTTGCCCTATAAAAGTCACTGGCATAAGCCTAATTATGTTGTACAAGTTGTCGTCGCTGTAGTTAATGTTGAATATGGATGCCATTTAAGGGGTGGAGGGCAGAGAGAGAGAGAGAGCCCTAAATCTTATGCCTGGTTTTAAGTTAAAGCTGTTGGGGAGTGGGGAAGTGGGTTTTTTGGTTTCATTTGCATTAATTAGGCTTTAATACTTTGGCTATAAGCTTGGTTGATGAGCCAACAGCATCATATTTTAAAGGAAGGAATAAAAGTGCTTGAAATGCCAGTTCAGATTTGATTTAAGCCAAGGTTGTCAGCTGGACCAGAACTAAACTGAACAGAACTGTATTGCTGAGAAATTTTGATTCCAAACATATTTTTGCATTCTGACGAATCAAAAGATCGGTCAGATGGAGCGAAGAATCTATTGTTTTAATGAATGGAATCAAAAGATCGGTCAGATGGAGCAAAGAATCGATTGTTTTAATGAATGGAATTCGATGTATTCATTCGTTTTTAATAAAACTCGAAACAATTATGTAAAAGCAGCCCTTTCCATTTCATGTAAATTGTTGCCCGCGGCTACGCCTGAGGTGGTACACCCGTAAGCAATGATGCCGCCGACCCATAAACCGCATCAAGCAGCGAATTTTTCAGGGTACAAAAACTACCGCTTTTGAACTGCCTCTGTCTGCTTTTCTTGACGTATCCAAAAATTAGCTCAGTAGCTGAAGACAATTTTTGATATAAAAAAAACGTGGATTCAACTTATCTAAGGCCCATTCAGCAAACAAACGACGTTGTGGACTGTCATCCGGCTTCAGATCTTGCACCAGCTGTATTTTGTATGGTTTCATAACGAGATCCTTACGTAGAATCTTCCAGGTGGTGGAATAACGCATGCCAAATTGTTGAGAGCGGCGACAAATTTACATATATGCTTTTAAACATTCAATCCAATGAATAATTGCAACCACCATTCCTCTTTTCCAATTTACAAATTGTTCTTTGTTTTAAATTTTGAAAATTTTCTTCACCTAAAATCAAACGCAGATCAAAAAACAATTTTCTTTTTTCTCTTGTTTTTTCAAATTTTTTGATTAAATTTTGTCTCACCCCCACCCCTTTCAATGCATATGTCATTTGTGTTTATTAACACTCCAATATTCTCCTCAGTACGCAATGTTCAATAAAGTGAAAATAATGCGAAATTTTGTCACAATAGCTTGAATAGCCTGTTCTGTGGGTCGATTATGTCGACCATAATTTGCAAGCGCTGTTCGTTTGTAAGTCAATTTTTCGTGAAATGGCAAACCTTACTGAACATTTTTGGCGTGGCAACGAATCACGCGTGAGGTGTCAACAAATTTATACTGAACAAGTAAGAAAGTCGGTCAAGCCCGACTGTAATATACTCTGTACCTGTTTGTATGTAACTGTATATACGTGAACGCAGCCTTCACACTGTTCGACGCATGAGACATTCTGTTTGTAGTAATCTTTTCGTATTGAAAACTGCCATTGACATTCCAAACCATACACAGAAGGCTAACTAGTTATCTCTCTTCCGACCAATGTGAACTCAGCCTAACTTTAAAGTGTGATTTTTTTTCAAAATCTGAGGGTGGCAACTCTTTCGACTATCGTTTATCTGATTGAAAAACGATGTATGGGGCCTCGAAAAGAAATTATAAAATTTGTATATTATATATTAGTCACGCGGGAATCCCGCGTGATTTCTGACCGCAGTCCATCTCAATTGCATCGCTCCTCTTATACGTGGTCTTTGCCTTCTTACACAAATATCTATGGGAAAGAAGGTAGGGGGGAAACTGAGAGCGGCACAGTCCAATCAGATACTGCCGTCAAGAAAAGTCCAGTTGGGAAATTACCAGTTAGCTTTTGTCCTCTCGCTCTCTCTTTCTCGTAGGTTCTACCAATCGCTGCGGTGTTGTTGTTGCTTTGAATTTTCATTTACGTATAGCTCTTATATCGTTCATCTGATCGAAAAACGTTGTACGGCGGATCGATAAATAATGTGTAGTACAATATATGTCTAGAATGTTCGAACTATCTATCTTCAAAATTGTGGGAGTTATTACGTTTTTTTGAATTTGCGGCGGGGGCAGGGGGCGTGGCAAAAATTAAAAATAAACTTGATCTGCCTGCAGGTATAAGAATTATATGTTCCATACACTTCAAACCTCTAGCTCTTACCATCTCTGAGATCTCTTCGTTCATACGGACAGACAGACAAACAGACGGACAGACGGACATGGCTATATCGACTCGGCTGTTGATGCTGATCAATAACACAGGGCAACAGTGTTTTTGGTGCAGCCCTATCTATAACTGATTATATAAGAATGGAGTGCACTGAACAAAACTGTATCATCGGGTTTGTTCCATCAGCTCTTGTTTCTACGATATGACGGAAAAACGGATTTCTTGTAAATTTTGCCCTTTCGAATTTTTTGTGGCCACAATAGGAATGTATTTCTGAATTTATCTGGCCTATTGGAAAGAGCACATATCAATGCTTCTGTAAAAAATCAAACGCCCAAAATTCGATCATGCAAAACGGTCCAAATTGGTCTCTGAAGTCAGACGTTTCTCGATTTATGGCAATTTTTACAAAATAAATCGTCTCCCTTAAGCTAAAACGGTTGTTGAATTTCTATTTTATCCAATTCAGCATATAGTCCAACATCTGTTCTAATTATGTGAATTTTTTTGCATTTGTACCAGTTTATTTGGCGAAGCTACAGCCTGCTTAAGCCAAAAACACACATTTCATTTTATGGGAGGCCAACTAGATTTTTACCCCAAATTTGTATAGGAACTGTGAAGAGGCTACTTGATTCATCATAGAATTTTATTTATTTACAAGCAGATGTACATTTTTTATAAATTCTGTGTGGAATCAAGTAGCCTTTTAATAGTTCCTATACAAATTTGGAATTGGAATCTAGTAGTCCTCCCATAAATTTAAATGTGTGTTTTTGGCTTAAGCAGGCTGTAGCTTCGCCAAATAAACTGGTAAAAATGAGAATTAATTCACATAATTAGAATAAATGATTGGCTACAGGCTCAAATGGCTAAAATTTAAATACACCAACCACTCTAGCTTAAAAAGGATGATTTATTTTGTAAAAATAGCCATAAATCGAGTAATGTCTTACTTCAGAGACCAATTTGGACCCTTTTGCATGATCGAATTTTGGGCGTTTGATTTTTTACAGAAGCATTGATATGTGCTCTTTCCAATAGGCCAGATAAATTCAGAAATACATTCCATACATTCCGAATATTGCGCATTCGATTTTTTACAGAAGCATTGATATGTGTTCTGTCGAATAGACCACAGAAATTCTGAAGTTCATGCCTATTGTGACCACAAGAAATTCGAAAGGGCAAAATTTACAAGAAATCCGTTTTTCCGTCATATCGTGGGAACAAGAGCTGATGGAACAAAACCGATGATGCAGTTTTGTTCAGTGCAAATAAATGAATCATAATTTTTGATCAACAAGGCTGCACCTCACAAAGTTGGTCATTTTGTTGCCCTGTGTAATATATATAGTTTATAGGGTCGGAGATGATTCCTTCTGGCTGTTACATACATTTGCACAAACCCAATATACTCTGTGTACCTTCGGTACAGAGTATAAAAACCAAATAGCTTATGTAGGTATGCCTATGGCTACGTGCAGGCTCATTATAAAAGAATTATTCAAATTGAAAGCTGCTCAAAATTGGCAGTCAGTTAGTACCTTCAGGACAGCGTGACTGACTTTTCCGAATCGCAGCTAAAAACGCTTACGAGCAAACTGCTCGTCAGTGGTTAGGTCAATAACAGGTGACTGGCTGGTCGGTGCACCCTACAACGACTTCTGCAGAAGCTGCAGGGACGAGAAAGAAGTGCTCTAAGTGCTCATCTGCTCTAAGTCGTCGAAGAAAAAAAATTCCTCGGCTTACACTTCCGAGCTTTCGGATATATCTCCAAGACCAATCTCAGGATTCATAAAGGCATCAGGATGGACCTAGCCCCATAAAATGTTCCTACAACAAAGGAACTCAGAAAATTGGAACTAATTAGGCCCCACAAATAGGAGGAATGTATAAGGAATAAGCTCGCAAGCGGCATCTCAACGGACCAATTTAATGGCCTAAGTGTGTGTGTGCCCCCAACCTAATCTAACCTACCTTAACTCGGTATCTAAAAATCGAGTACCATTTTAGTTACTTCAAAGAGAAAAATGGTCTTAGTCACACCAGCCAAAAGCTTATGGACAAAATTTACAGATTGACAAATCTTACGGAACTTAAGAGAAGCGGGGCCAATCAAAAAGTATCTCTGTTCGTTAGATGCTTGCTGGTATCCCAGTCTAGGCCACGAAGGAAAAAGATCTGGAACTATTTCTGAACTTATTCAATCTGATCCCTGCCATATCTGATACTGCGAAGACCAGAGGCAGGATTGATATTCTAGATTTGGTCGAACCAGCGAAGAGTAAAGTTGTTTTGAGGTAGATCATTAAATACTTGATAAAAGCAAGGACACTTTTTGCTTTGAACTAGCAAATAAAGCTGTATGAAAGATAGATAGAGCATAGAAACAAGAGGAAGAATTATACAAAAAATTTAGAGTTCATTTAGTTTGTTTTTTTTTACATTTTTCTTTAAAACTGTTCAAGCTCCAACTGTCCACTGGTGTTTAACAGTTTGATAACTGCTAATGGGTTGTGTTAGTTTAAATTTGATTAACTTGTACACTTATGTAGGTTAAACTCTCTCTCCACTCACCATAAATACAAAATATTTGTACTCCCCTACCCCCTAAAAGGGTCGTCGTATATGCACACACTTTTTATGGTAAATAATACAAACAATTTGAAATGACCATTTCGATATGCATCTGCTCACCGCAGCACAAAAGCAGCTGCTGCAACAACAACAACAACAATGCGTACGTGAAAATGCATATCGCGTATACGACATGTGCATGCAAAAGTACGGGAAATTGGCATTTGCGCTACTTTATTATTTTGCACTCAAAAACTGTTTTCATATGCCATCGGCTTGAATTTTTATGCTTTCATTTCCGTGCCGAAGCAAAATAAATTAAAAATGCGTAAGCCAAAATAACAATAACAGCACGACTGACAACAACAACAACGGCAGCTGTGAGTTCGCATTAAACATAATCATAACAAATATAAGAAGATGCAACAGTTTGTGCGCATCAGTGGAGATGAAGGCGATTGCTCACAAAACTTTCGAACAAACTTTGGCACACTTTAAACTTTAAACACACTCAATTAGATAAAATAAAATGTTTAGCTAACTTTTGTCGATTTTTTTTTCGGGGCCAAAACACAACTTGACCCAAAGGTCTAACTTTTTGACTAGCTGAAAAATGTTTGAAACGAAACTTTTTACAACTTTTGGCAATTATCTCGTGAGCCAAGCTGGGTCATGGATATGGTAGACCTATGCCCCATATGGGCCCCCGCTCACATCATCAGAGTCTTTGTTGTCAGCAACAAAACTGGCCGCCAGCTGTTGGGCCATTTTTGATGATGGCCAGCAAAAATCTGAAAGAAAAAACAAAACACTCTCGAAATTCAGAAAAACATTTGCACACTGTGCTTTTGAGCTCACTTAATTGTGTCAATAATGTGTTGCTTTTAATCCTTTAAGTGCAGTTTCAGATGGGCCTTTGTTATAGTTTTAAACATTTTGCTTAAAACTATTTTTTTGCATTAAACTTTTGAGGCACACAAAAGCCTTTTTTGAGGGAAGCGTTTTCAACGAAGCTTTGAAAAGGGGAGTGAAACGAAAACAGGTAACAATGCGCACAGCATTTGGTTTGGTCATTCAATGTCCAAACATTGTAAACATCGGAAGTAACCATTATTAAATGCAAAAGAATTTTATTTTTAAAACAATATTTGAGAAAAACATTTTGCTTTCAAACAGATGCTGAGCGGAGATTATAATCGAACTTCACTTTTGGTTTCTTTATGAATTGGAAATCGGAAAAGAAACTTTTTTGCACTCTCCAAAAGATATTAAACACGTTTCAATCCAAATTCAGTCGCGAACCTAGTCGTTCAAAGCATTACAACCAGGGACCGAAAATAACAGTTATGGAAGTGAAAAAAATTACTACGCAATATGGATCCCCTGATAAAATGGAGGACATGAATCTTCATAATTTTGAATGGCGATAAATTTTTGTTTGTAATTTTTATCACAAAAAAATTTTGAAATTGTTATTTTATAATTTTTAAATCAAATTTTTTTTTAATAGTTAAATTATATAAAAATTTTTGAACAATAGTTAAAACTTATTTTTATTATAAAAACTTAAACTAATTTTTATTTTGTAATTTTTATAATAAAAATTAATTTTAATTGTTATGAAAAAATTTTTCTTATAAAAATTATTAATCTAGTAGGTTTAAGTAAATCTCTTATCCTTCTATCAAATATATTCTATAATTTACAAACGCCTACTAGAAAAGTAATTTTTAAAAAACCCAAACCCAAAAAATGACTGTGCCGAAGTTTTAATACACTTGCAAAAGTTCACTCCAACTCATTTTAACTGTAGAATATATATAGTAAAAAGAAGAAGTAAAAAGAAGACTCTGTGCAAAAGTGTATAAAAAATCATTGGGAAGTCTTCTTTTTTCTGCACTCAACTAATATGTCGGAACCGGCCGGATCGGATGACTATATCATATAGCTGCCATAGAAACGATCGGTCTAAGAACTAGTTCTAGTTAGAAAAAAATGTTTGTTTTCCATTGTAGCGTCACTAATCTTGGTATATGTATGTTTTATATGCTTTCACATAATTTAGAAAAAATTTATCAAAATCGGATGACTATAGCATATAGCTGCCATAGGACCGATCGGTCGGAAAATGTGTTTTACTAAGAAAAGTTTTTTTTATGGTATCAAATTTTAATTATCAATGATTTAAAAATTTTAAATAACTGATATCTATCCGGTTAAATCAGTTGGAGTAACGTTTTTCAAGTATATTAAAACTTCGGCACAGTCGAAGTTAGCTTTGCCTTCTCGTTTTTTTATGGACTTTCGGAATATGTAATGTAATGTAACCGTTATTTTTATTTATATTTTTAAAAATCACTCATGAGTTTTATTTTTTGATTTATATATTTAAAATTATTTTTAAATATGCATTTTTGATTTTTATTTTAAAAATCAATTATAAAACTCATGAGTGATTTTTATTTTTATTTTAAAAATTCAATTTTTTATTTTTAGTTTAAAAAATCAATCCTTTTAATCACAATTGATTTTTAAAAATAAAAAATAAAAATTTTTTTTGATTTTTTAAAATATAAATAAAAAATTAAAATTGAAAAATTTTATTTTCTGGATCAGGAAAATAAAAATCAACCTGAGTTAAATAAATATATTTTTCACTAATTAATAAAATCAATATAGTAAAAAATAGTAAAAAGTAATTTTAAAAATATTACAAAGATTACACAAGGCAACAAAATTTAACTTTTTTCAGTTTATTAAAAGGGTAGTGGGTATTCTAAAAGATTTTCGAGTGCTTATTATGCTTCAACACGTCTGGATTTTTTGAATAGTCTATAGTTGGTAAAAGTGCTTATTTTGACCATTTGAGTCAGGTATTGGGGGCAACCAAAACGTCTGTTTTAAATCTCTTTTATATAAGCGTAATATACTATTACTCAATTTTAAAATAAATTGTCCCAGATAATTTTGCGATTTTTTGAAACGAAGATATAAAATTTTGAATTTTTGTTAGAATTTACATAATGTCTAACTTAATTTTGTGGTCAAAAGTATGCTTAGCCATAAACGCCTTCGAATTTTTATTCAATTATAATGAATGTTTTCAAAAACACCCATTGCATACTTGCTTAGCTTGAGTACTTGCATTCGAAATGGTATCTTTTCGATGAAAAAATCCGCAGAATTGTTTGAGATAATTTTTTTTAAAGATAAAGAATATATCTTTCCGATAAGATAAAGGGGGGGTCCAAACAAACGTATAGTTTGCCCACAAAATATGCCTTAAAATGCTCAAAAAAGGCACTTTAGCCGACTAAGGGGGTCTTCTACGTTTGAAAATTTTTTTTTCGATTTTTTTGTTTTGCATTATTATCATAGCTTGGACATTCCCCTTTCATCCCCTTTAATCTATTTTAAGAAATTCGAAATGGTTTAGCTGATATAGCCTTGTTAGTGGAGCAATGTTCTTTCTAAAGTGAGTATTTTCTACGTTGCTTGAAAATTTAAGAGCGTTTTTCTCGAAACCACGTTTTTTGACCTGGTAGCTATGATTGCGCTAGTGCTACTGAACCGATTTTGATCACCCCTAATGTAATCGACGCAGAATTGATGTAATTCTGGCCCGAACCTCAATCAAGAGGATAAACATTTTTGTACTATTTTTTTTACACTAAAATACAAAAAAAAAAAAAAACTTCAAAAATCCATTAATTTTTTTTTAAATTGCCGTAAACCTTTCAAAAAAATATGGAAAAATATGATTGAGGTACGGTCCAGAATAACATCAATTCTGATCATTACCTCATTGAACGTTTTCATTTCCAATAACCTGGAGTCCCGGAATCATGGCCACCACCTCTACATCTTTTTTTTGGGTCTTAATTGGCAGGCCGATAACTTGTTGAACTGCCCTCAAATTCCAACATTTTTTTTTAAATCTGTTTATTTAATTAATAAATAATACTGAACAAATAACTAAATTGATAAAGTTCTTATAGTTTTCTTTCTAGAATTAAAAAAAAAATCACTCAAATCAAAATAGAAGACCCCCTTAAGGCTCAAATTGCCAAAAATCCGATGTAATGGATCATTTTGGTAAATAGATTTGTGTTAAGCACACTAAAATCATATAGAATAACCACCACTCATTCTATAAACTGGACAATGTTGCCTGCAGTAATTAACAAGTACGAAAGTCGACCAAGCCCGAATACACACAAGAAATATTTATCAATTTTTTTGGAAAATTTCTTAAAAACAAAGTTATACCATTTAAAAAAAAAACAATTCTTAACAAAAAATTGAATGCATTCAACAATTGTTAACTAAATTTTTGATTTAAGCATTTCAAAAAAACATTAAAAAAAATAATTGTGGTTTCAATTGGTTATTTTAGCTGTTAACTAAAGTTATTCAAATTATGTTTTATCTGAGCCTCAACTGGACCTAAGCTCAACAAGCAATTTACTCATCATTTAGCAGACCATTTAAACGCCATCAAACGAATGCGCCCAATCCATTTGACTCAATTTAAGAGCAAGCAGCTCTTAAATATTTCCTCTTACACTGGAAACTTCCAGTAAGAGAGCGCACGAACACGAACATAAACAAAACAGGCAGCCTGAAGGCGGTAGATGTTTGCTTTAAATACAAAGCCTGGCCAAAAGGCAAAAACAAAAATGCCAAAACTGATACAGGGAAAGGGATACTAGCAAAATGTCAGCAGACAAAGCAAAAGACAGCAAAATGTTGAAAACAACACTTTTTCAAATGGGTCAACGTGACGTATGCTTAATGTCTGAGCCAGTTGGTTTAATGTGGCCCCCCAACCCAACCCAAGTAATGCATACGCGCTGAGATTCTAATCAAACAAAGTAAGTGTCAGAAGCTGCAGCGTACTTTTTGGTGCATTTGCTTGACTTGGCACTTTTGAAAAAAGTCTTGCCTTGGCTTATGTTGTCGACTTTTGTCAGGCGAGAAGAAGAAAATGCATAAAAACTTGTTGAGATTTATCTTGCCACACGCGAAGGGCGACGCAGCTAGTTGGCCCCTTTGCTTGAGCTTCTTCATCTAACTGCATTAGAGCAGTTGGCGTTGGCGTTGGCGTTGCATACTTCAGGTTGCATATGCCAGTTTATTTATGATTCTGTTCTGTTCGCTCTGTGTGGCATTTAAGCACCTTAAAGTATGCCGCACACTCTGGCCACTTGTTGTTGTTGTTGTTGGAAAAATGTGAGGCAACGACAACACTTGACTAATAATGTTGCTTAAGTGCGCTAAGAGAAACATAAAGCACTGCGAATGAGTTCCAAGTTTAATATGCAACTGGGTCAAACGTTTTCGGGCGTAAAGTTCAACGACTTGAATCACGAATATAATGAACAAAAACACAATTTTAATTAGTTTTTTGAAAGCAAAATGTGACTTGTAAAAATCTGCAAAACATTTCTGAAATATGCAACATCATCAATGCCAACGAAACTCGCCAAGGATTTGGCACATGCAACATTTACAGTTATTTGTATATCAATAAATATTGAAATACTTAGGAAACTAGGCAAATATTTCATGTTTACTCTCCCTTTCTCTGCCCGTCTCCCTGGTGAGCACGAAATGTAGCATATTTTTCATTTCAACACAAACAAAATTGCATTTTTAAATACATCGAATTCTGGCAGGGAGGAAGCAACCAAAAACTATTTGCGAAGGATTACTAAAGCCAAGCCGACGTCTCTATACACTGCGAAATATTTGTTTCGACAAATAAGAATTAAAACTGATTATCTGAAGGATGCCTGTCTCACTGTTTGTCTGAGAAGATAGTATGCTTAAGTCGGAGTCCGCACGTTAAAGCAAGAAGATTGACGTCGATTTGCTACCGATTTGCACTGCTTACTATACCATTAATTAGCAAAGCCACACTTAAGATTTACACATACTTAATTTTCGGGCATACTCACTGTGAAAAATTTATTTCTGTTCGTGTTGCAACATCAGATTGAACCGACTTATGAGTTCAAAACAAAAAGATTTTTGACAAAGGAAAAGATTTGCAATTTATCCACTAATTTTGAATTAAAAATGCTTTCTCTAATTCTTAATAATTGTTTAATTTCTTATTCTAATTTTTATACACTTGCAAAGTGTATATTAATTTTGCCCAGAAGTTTGTAACGCATTCATTTCCGACCTCATTAACTATATATATTCTTGATCAGGACCACGAGCTGAGTTCATTTCCGCCTGTCCGTCCGTCTGTCCGTCTGTCTGTCTGTTCCTACGCGAACTAGTCCCTCAGTTTTAAAGCTATCGAGAGATAGCTAGTCTTATTTTTACTGCACGCAACTAATATTACGGAATCGGCTGGATCGGATGATAATATCATATAGCTGCAATAGAAACGATCGGTCAAAAAAATTGTTTTAGTTTGAAAAACTTTTTTGTTTTCCTTTGTATATATTAGTTTTATATGCTTCCCCATAATTCTGGAAAACTTTATCAAAATCGGGTGACTATAGCATAAAGCTGCCATAGGACCGATCGGTCGGAAAATTTGTTTTACTAAGAAAAGTTTTTTTAACGTGATCAAATTTTGATTCTCAATGATTTTGAATTTATGAATATCAGATAGCTATATCCTATATATATTCTACCGATCAGTTGGAGTAAACTTTTGGAAGTGAATTAAAATTTTGGCGCAGTCGATCTTAGCTTTGCCTTCTCGTTTGCTTTAGGTTTAGGGTTTTTTGGACTAAATTTGAGAAAAAATTGGCGTGGCAGCACTTGGCCACAGATTAAAAAAATGCATTTAAAATAAAAATAGTTTTGTTTTTAAAAAAAAAAACCACAAGAATGTTGTTTTGAAGACCGCCTTTCAGTTTTGCAACAGAAACAGCTACGTTTCATCATAATCATAGCATACTTATAAGGGCTACTATGAAACAGCTTAGTAATAGAATTTTTCTTAAAAGGTTCTGCAAGGTCAGCTTGCCGAGCAACTGTGCTTGATTGTATTAAGAAGCGCAAATTATCTTCTTTAGATATTGAAAGCAATGCAGCTTATTTCCTCCAACCACTAATGCACAATGGTTGCGCCCATAGGCCAAAAATCAAAACAACCATCTCAAAATATTGAGACAAAATTTAAACAAATTGACTCTAAATTGCCCAAATTTTTTAATGGCAAACCAGTTTGCTCCGGAAATCTAACGGCGTTAAGTTCCGTCACAACAAAATTGCATTTTAAAGTGGTCAAACTTTCGTCAGAGTTCTCCGAATTCAATTATTTAAAATTAATTTTGAAGTTGAAGGTATTTAATTTAATAAATTCTACTTGTGAAATTAATCTGCTTGATTTAATATTTTTCTGTATTTTTGATTGAAAAAGATTTACTTTTTTGTGTATTTTATAAACGTCTTTTTTATGTTAAGTTGGAGTTTTAGTTGTGTTACCTTCCGATTCCCCCATTTTGAATGTTATAAGTTATAAAAATGTTAAGTGTAGCAGCTGATAGTTGAGGATTTATGTATATTCATGAATAAACTAAAGCCGTCTTACTATTTTTAAGGTCAAATTTGCGACGCAATCTTCTCTCTTCTTCTTTAATTTTGTGAAGTTGCTGTTGTTTTCGTCATTTGTGTTTGTAGACAATTTTGCATATTATTTTTATAATACAGATTTGATTAAAACACTTCTTTTGAGATCAGACCCTTTCATAACAGGTCAAAGAGAACAATCAAAGAAAGATAAATCGAAATTTTTATCATCTATATTTGTTAAACCTTTATGCCATTCATATTAAAAATAGATCAGTTTTATTTTTAATAATAAAAAAATACATTTATTCGTATATATGACTGTAAAAATGAGAGTAACTAATTTTTTATATTTTTAATAGTTAGTGGGCAGGGGGAGGGGAGTTCCACTTTCACCAATTTTACAGAATATAATCTTTATCTCAGATTTTTATCAAAGTTTTGCATTGTTACTCTACTGGAAGAATTGTTGCCCACCATAGCCATTTAAATTCATCTACTGTACTATGGGAGCTATAGGATATAGTCGTACGATGTGGCTAATTGTTTGATTATATATTTAAAATATTTTTCTAGGTTTTTGGTAAAAATTTCATAACGATATCACAACCAGAAGTATTTATGGCCGCGGCCCCATGCAAGCCCAAACACTGTGTAATGATCTTAAAGCAATCCGGGCAGACCGAAGTGATATTCTGCCTGGAAAGTTGGAATATTTCCTATAGAGCACTGTAGCGAATCTGCCACATATAACAAAATTTGACAGATTGGTTGACTCATAGTAGCTTCGACATATTTTTGTAATCTTTTAAATAATTAAAATAATAAAAAGCAGTTAAAAGTTATCCACAAATGGAAGGAAGAGTTCCAGCTCGCCACTAAAGTCAGGAGATTTGTTTTAGAATTTTGTTGCCAGCTTATACAATGATCCGTCAATTTTATGTTTTGGCTGGCATAGCCGTGCAGTTGGTGTCATGGCTTGGGAGCTATTACATACTAAGGCACTATTGAATTGCAAATTATTTGATTGGCTGATATTAAGATTTATAGTCATGACGAATAGGGGCGCTATTCGGTTGTCGGGCAGTGTATATCATATAGTCAAACTTGGCCGCCATTCAGATAAGAGTTACAAATGACTAATTGAACGAAAAAAATATATATAATTATTTCAACTTTTTTTCCCTTCTACCTGATACCTTCAAATCTTTTTAATTTACACACTATTCCAAAATTATTTTTTCTTTGTTTCGCAATCTCTTTTTCTTCATCCTTCCTTCCTCCTTCCATTCTCCATCCATACTCATTGCATCTTTTGCCATCCTTTCATACCTTTTTCAATTTTCAAATCTGGCTCCTTATTCCTTCATAATTTCTTACTCCTTCCCTCTTTATTCCTCCTTTCTTCCGCGTTCCGTCTACATTTCTCCCTTCCTCATGCTCATAATGGAGACTTAATATTCAGATTACTTAGAAATAGGTGATTTCTTAAAATTTTGTGGTCCTACGTCAGAGTGATCAGCATTCCCCGCGAATTAGAAAATATATCGTACAAAGAAAATAAATCAGACTAGTCCAAAGTGTTTAAAATTGTCAAGCCTCGTCTAAGGTCTCAACATACAAATTTCTTTTGAAAACGTATATACCCTTTTTTTGCCAAGGTACAATAATAAATATTCTACACCAAAAACTAACAAATGCACAGAATGGCCTGAGAATGGTGCAACAAGCATAAAATGAAACTAGAAAAAAGTAGGAAATCGAAAATATTTAAAAAAGCTTTTAAGTGTTATTGATAGTTCAGTTTGTCCAGAGAGTGGAGCTGTCCTTTCTCTTGGTTTTGTTTCTATTTTTGCCTTGTCGTCGAAGCTAAGGGGAAACAACGCTTCTGGTTATTTAAATGCTAACAAATACAAATTGTGGGGCGTTTGTTGCATCAGCAGATGGAGAGAGAGGTAGAGAGTGGAAGGGCCGAGGACTAGAGAGATGCACTCAACAGTTGTTTGATGGCATTTCCATTGTTCGGTATGGCAAACCATTTTTTTTTTTATCACTTCTAAAAAAAAATATTTTGCATATTTGGGTCATATTTCAATAGTGGCTGGGATGCGGTTCGATGGACTGTACCAATGCCCTTTTAGAAAAAACGGTTCTATAATGTTTTGAAATCATGATACTGAATAATTAGTGAATTTAATTTTGTTTATTTTGCTTGATTCTCTATATTTATATAAAGTTTAAACGACCTCAGGTCATAATAGTTATGTTTGCTTATAAATATACGTCTGGTGCGTGACCCTTTCTGGCCTAAGACTGTATTAGTGAGTGTGTTTTTTTCCCCTCGGCTAAAACAGTCACCCATATGTGCAGAAATGCATTTAAACGGATATTTTTTGCTGTTATATTGGGTATGGAAATTTTTTTTTTGGGATTATCTGGTCACACTGTTGTGTGATTAATCTTTGTTGATTTCCTCTAAAAATCGGTATAGAGCAATTTGTTTAAGTGCACACAATATTCTATAAAAAGTAAAGTGTATATTTATTTTGCCCAGAAAATTGCAACGCATAGAAATATTTATTTTCGATCCCATAAACTACAATATATATAATATATTCTTGATCAGGACGACGAGCTGAGTCGTTTGAGCTTTGATTGTCTGTCTGTTTTTACTCAAACTAGTATTTCAGATTTAAAGAGTCTTTCTTTTACTGCACGCTAATATGTCGGAACCGCCCTGATCGTATGATTATAAGATAGCTGCCATAGGAACGATCGATAGTAAAATAGGTATTAGTGAGAAAAACATTTGAGAAAAACAATAAAAGAGCTCTTAAACTCAGCAATTTTGAATATTATATGCTATCAAACAGTTCTGGAAAATTTGTTCTAAATCGGAGGGCTTTATCCTATATTCAGCTGCCGTATGACCGATTGGTCAAAAAGTCGGTCTTATTAAGAAAAACTATTTTTTTTCAATGTTAGCATTCTGAAACTTATGAATTATGAATATTATCTGCCCTTTAACAATTTTATAAGATTTGGTCGGAATCGGGAGCTGCCTAGAACCAATCGGTCAGAAAATGTGTCAAATTGACGGAATTTATTTATTTTTGATGGCATTCTGCTCAAATCGCGCTGCAATAAAATTTTACTTACAACCGAGCCCTTTTGAAGTCCTGAATTTTATTTTGGGATCCAAAAAGTCTTTAAATTTTTACTTGAAACTTGCTTGTATTGCCAGCTTATTAATACAGCGTTGGAATTATTTATGCTTACCTGGAGTCAGTAGCAAAACCTTCTGATGCTGTGACCGGGTGATTTTCGAAACAGTATACCGTTTCGACTTTTTGGTTTACATCTCGACCTTGAGTCATTAAAATTCGCTAGTTATTTATTAAAAAGGTCAATGATTTGGATACACTGCTTTAAAACTTTCCTAATATTTACACAATTTAGTCAGAATCTGGGAAAGTGAAACATATGAAGAGCTATTAGCGTTGTTAGGTTGAGGCTCAAATCGAGTTAAAGTCATATCATTATTATATTTTGATTATCAATGAGCAACTTTTTAATATCAATAAAAATGCACACATATATAAATCAGTATGTAATGCAATTTAAGGGACGAACACTTACTTTCACTTGCTGGCGCGTCGGTTCAAGCTTCAATTATTTTGCTAATAGCTTTGGACCAACTTGATTGCATTTTTCGAACTGTGCTTTGACGAATTTGTTTTAAAATACCCGATAAAGCCCATATATAGCGAATAAAAAATATCCAATAAAGCCCATTTATAGCGAAAAGTGACTTATGTAACTCGAAATCTCTTTGCAACATTTTTGTTGTTATTGCCATTTTTTTCAATTTTTGTGCAATATTTTGCACTGTTAATCTAGGATGATTAAAACCTTTTGCATTTTCGTTGCAGCTCTTGCCCGATTTGAACTTATTAGTAATAAAACGGCAAATTTCTTCACAAACTGGCTAACCACTCGCCATCGCAGGTAAAATAATCAAAACAACAAGAAGAATTTCTTGATTTTGAAAATTATATTATTCAATATTCTACCTTTCTACCTTAAA
Organism: Lordiphosa mommai; assembly: GCA_018904225.1. NCBI lineage: Eukaryota > Metazoa > Arthropoda > Insecta > Diptera > Drosophilidae > Lordiphosa > Lordiphosa mommai. The sequence goes on from JAEIFT010000179.1 coordinate 50,476, forward strand.
TCGCCCGTAAATTTAGAAATTCGCACTGAAAACGGGATCAAAGCCGATTTTCCCATTATTTTATGAAAATAAAAAAACTTTCTTAAATTTAACGAGATCTTTCTTATTTATAGAAACATTTACCTGAAAAATATAAAAATTCTTTCTAAAAATTAGAAAGCATTTCCTAAATTTAGAAAACCGTTTTCTTTCAACTAGAAAATATTTTCTTAAATTAATAAAGCATTTTCTAGTGAATAGGAAAACTATTTTCTCTCTTATAAAATGCTGTATAATTTTTAGAGAAGCATTTACTAAGGTTTAAAATATATTTTCTTAAATCAAGAAATATTTATATTTATATATGTATGTATTTAAATTTGTATTTTCATTATTTTATATTACACATGACTTTTAAGTAAAAACTTGGTTTAATCTTGTTATCCAAATGTGAAATTGTGTAGATGAGTTGCTGAAAGCTTTAGAATGAATTGCAGATTTGAGTAGAATATCACTGGTGGCAAAGACATGTCTTTGCGGATTATTGAACGGAGCTGATCCCATGATAAAAACCTTCAATGAATCTTCTGTAAAATGTTAATCTGCAAATAAAAATATTTTGCATGAAAAACCATAAGTTTACATATATATAAATGTTATGCCAAGTACTTACCACTTAAAAATTATTCCAAAGTTTCCCCCTTTACATCCTTTAAAATCTCCAGCTCAGGCATTTTTCCGGCACACTTTTATACTAGCAACTTACAAATTCTCTCGCACGGAGCGCGTGTGGTAAAGAGAATGGAATAAACACAAATGACATCAACGCAGCGCGGCTTGCCGAACGAAAACTTGCACGTACAGTTTACACACAAAATCAAAGGAAGAGAACGAACAGTGCATTATACAACAACAATTCAAAACTTCCACGTAAAGCTTTGGGGGGAAAAATCAACAATAAGGCAATAGCATTCGCTATACATTTTTTGTTTTCTCTCCTTTTCTTTTTTTCTTTTTTAAATTTTTGGACGAATTTCTAAATTAATTTTTTTTGGATTTGGGGCGATTTTCAAAACCAATTTTTCTAAATTTGAGAAAGGTGTTTCTTAAAATAATGGCGAAATTCTAACTCTTATGGTTGCGTCTTTATTTTAAGAATGCGTGCTATGTAATCCTTTTCTAAATTTAAAGGCAAATTTAGAAAAATAACCATAATTTTAAGAGAAAAAAACTTAGTTTTTAAGAAAATATTTTTCAAAATATTTTATTTACCGAGTGATGTTTTATTTATTATACTCTGTACCGAAGGTGCACCCCACAGTATATTAATGGGTTTGTAATCAAATGTATGTAACAGCCAGAAGGAAGCATCTCCGACCCTATAAAGTATATATATTCTTGATCAGCATCAACAGCCGAGTCGATATAGACATGTCCGTCTGTCCGTATGAACGCTGAGATCTCAGAGATGGTAAGAGATAGAGATTTGAGGTGTATGGAACATATATTTCTTATACTTGCAGGCAGATCAAGTTTAGTTTTTTAAAAAACTTAATATCTTCCACAATTTTGGAGTTAGGTTGTTTGAACCTTCTAGATATGTATTCTACTCACAAAACATCGAGCCCTCATACTTTTCCGATCAGATGAACTATATTATCCTTAAATTTTGATGTTTTAACCATTAAACTTATATTTTGCATTTTTCGAGCTCATACATTGTTTTTCCACTCACATAACAGAAAAAACAGAGTTGCCACCCCCGCAATTTGAACAAAATCGAATATATTCGACAATTTTAAAGACAGATTGTTTGAACCTTTAGGAATATATTTTAATCGTCATTACTTATCGATCCACCATACACCGTTTCCAGATCAGATGAACGATATTCGAATTTTAAGCAAATCTAATAATTACACTGGTTAACAACCCCCCTAAATTTGGAGGGCACCCCCTCCCCCAATTGTGTCCCCCCCCCAAAAAATTAGTTATATACAAACAGGTACCGAGTATATTACAGTCGGGCTTGACCGACTTTCTATTTGTTAAAGAATAAATTGTTTAAAGTCTATAAATTTTATTTAAATTAAGAAAAATACATTTTCTATGGTGAATCTCTTAAATTTAGAAAACCCAATTTTTCTGTGTACTATATAATTTTCGCTAGACCGAAATAAACTAACGCAGTTTTTAACTAGTTGCCTTTTTGCTTTATTTAAATGTTGTACGAAATTTAAAAAACATTATGAAAACACTAATATTTTGAAGAAAGCAAAAAGAAAACGAAAAATGTCGGCCAAACCATTTTACAGCTCATTCAGTGAACGCCTCGATCTTACTTTAGCCAACTTACTGTAACTTTATTTATCCCTTAGTCAAGCGCTAAGCGAAATAGGAAACAGAGTGGACACGCTTTCACGCCATATCTGACAAGCCCCTCGGCAGCATACCCCCCACCCCTCCATTCCTTCGCGCCGCACTTCGGTGAGTGCATACATATTTTGTACTCAATGCCTGGCCCAATATTTTATCCTTCGGTTTGCCGTGTTGCATTGCATTTGTGTGTCGCTCAATTTATTTGTACGATTTTTGGTTGGTATTTTGTTTTGTACACAACGTGCATGTGTGTGTGTGTGCGGGTCCATTGTTTTTATACACATAGCGGAGAGTTATGGAAGGATGTTTGCTCAATACAAGCAATATGATGACAACTGCAGAAATTTTAATACTAGCGTGGACGACAAGCAAATGCGTTTAGAGACTAACTCGAGCTAACAAAAATCGTTTCACTTAGAACAGATTTCTCATCTTCTACGTAGAGCTAACTGTAGCAAAAACTTTCACTGTCCGACTTTCCATATTGAATGAACAAATCTCAGATTCGGACTTTAGATGGGCAGCACTTACGCAAAGTGTGTGGCCATTTTTTCAAACTTGGGCAGGTAAATTTATGTTGTTTTATATGGAGATCGGCATAAAAATTTATAATTTTAAGCAGAAAAGCCCATATAAAGCAGATTAAAAAAAAACAAAAAAAAGTGGAAAAATTAAAACCAAATCAATTAGTTTACGCGCACCTAACAAAAAACCTCACAAAAGTTTAATTAATTTAAATGAAATGCAATAAAAAATTCAAATGTGAGTGCAACAAAGTGTGTCTACAATGCGAATTACATCAAAGTTGGCTCCGCCCAAGTAGCCGCAAACCATTTGTATTTGCAATGCAATGAACATTAAATAATAATTAAATGTATTTTTTTTTTCAAAATGAGATTCATTAGCATTTTTGAAGCGAAATTTCCAACATCTGTTGGCCGTCCTTAGCGTAGCAGGCCATCAGAAGCTGATAGCAACAATGCTTTATCAGCACAACAGTTCAGAGCTGTGTCTAATCTAATTGTACAAAGCAAACCATATGCAAACTCAATTAGGTCCAAAGAAGCAGCAACAACGCTGCACTTTGAGCAACAATGTGGTCCTACCGACAAAGACAGGGAGAGAGAGAGTTAGAGATAGAGACTGGGTAAATCGAATTGCAGCTTAGCCAACACCTTGCTGGTTAGAATTTAGCTGAACACGTACAACAAACGGAAGCAAGTTAGTCCACTCGTGCGTGTTCATGCAGCAGTCGCCTTTGACTAAAAATATTTAGACGCTTGACTGGCCAGGCCAACTGATTCTGGTTGGGGCAATTAAGGCCTTTTGCAAAATGTAGCAGCCTTTTAGGCTGCCATTTTATCTGACCAAACGGGTCAAGCATCAGTTCATTTTATTTACATAAATGTTGATGTTTATTTGTCTGTGTTTAAGCATTAATGTTTATTGTATTTGTGTATGTGTTGTGGCTGTCGCCTTGTTGTTGTTGGACAAAAAAAGTATTAACATACATTCTGATATCTTTATGTGTGTGAGAAGATTTTAGCATTAATTTAATTAAATGTTTTGTTTTCATAATTAATTTTTTTAATCAAACGAATTATATTAATTATTATTTATTTTGAAATACATTTTAAAGATCTCCTTAATGCCTGCCATCAGGAATGCCACTTACACTACTCCACAATCCTTAATCAAGATGAAGGACCAGAGTCGGCTTGGCTTGCTTGTGTCTACAACGACCCGGTTATGATTTTAAAAGCGGCCTTAATAGAAATCAATCTGTGCAGTCAAATCAAAGAAATTAACCGATTAACCAATCAGAACAAAACATTATTATGTCGTCTCCCGTTGCAACTGCTTATCACGGTTGCGGCGTTTTAGGCGTCGCACAGAGGCGCCATTTGTGTTTTTATACTCTGTACCGAAGGTACAAAGAGTATATTGGGTTTGTGCAAATGTATGTAACAGCCAGAAGGAAGCATCTACGACCCTATAAAGTATATATATTCTTGATCAGCATCAACAGCCGAGTCGATATAGCCATGTCCGTCTGTCCGTCTCTCTGCTTGTCTGTCCGTCTGTCCGTATGAACGAAGAGATCTCAGAGATGGTAAGAGATAGAGCTTTGAATTGTATGGAACATAAGCTTCTTATACTTGCAGGCAGATCAAGTTTAGTTTTAATTTTTGCCACGCCCCCGCAATTTGAAAAAAACCTCATGTCTTGGAGTTAGGTTGATCAAACCTTCTAGACATATATCCTACACTCAGAAAAAAACGGCTGCCAGCGTTCTAGAACGAACGGGATTGAATTTATACCGTTTCGTACTTAAAATTTCAAGTATAATTCGTACTTGATTGTACTTAAAGTAAGTACGAATCAGTCTTAAGTTTAAAATTTACCCAAAATGTTCCAAAAATGAGAACAAAATTCTTAAATCAAGTACGAAATACTTAAATCAAGAATTTTTTGTACTCAAACGGGAACGGGATATAATGAATACCGATTTGTACTTAAAATAAGTATGATTCGTTCATGGGTGTCGAGTGAGAGCGCGCACAAGCTGAGAGCAAAAGCAAACTGGCTCTCTTAGCTTCTCTCTTTGAGTTTCGTTTTGCCGTCTGGAGCAAACGTACTTGTATGTTATTTGGCGCCTAGTCTCGCAAGCGCGACGCGGTCGAGTGCGCTAAGACGCAGCCGTTCTTGAGCTTCAGTCCCGAAGTCCCGAGTTCGATTCCCAGACAAGGAAAGGTAAAGTAAGCTATTATTAATTTATAAATTATTATATGTTTCAGAGAAAAGAAGGCTTCAGTGACCCCCCCTACTACACTACTACACTCTTACTGTGGGTTATAATTCTATAACACATTATTTAGGGAAGCAGTTTCTCGAAAATATAAAAACAGTCGGGGGGTACACAGGCTCACATTCCGAGAATTAACCCATTATGTTGAGGTGTTGAGTTATTTTTTTTTTTGAACCAAATGGGATTGGAACAGTCCAAAATGTACTTAATGTATCCCGAAACGGTCTTAAATCAAGTATTTCGGGATTGAAAAATCGTACTTGAACCAAGTATTTTGTACTTGTATCAAGTATTTTCGTACTTGGCGTACTATTGACACCGTTTGTACTTGATTTAAGTACAAAGTTCTCGGTTTTTTTTCTGAGTGTACTCATCATAACTTATTGAGCCCCCATTCATCGTTTTCCGATCAGATGAACGAAAGTAGAGTTGCCACCACCGCAATTTGAAAAACACATCAAATATTCCGCAATTTTGGAGTTAGGTTGTTCGAACCTTCTAGACATATATTCTACTCATCATTACTTATCGAGCCCCCATACATTGTTTTCCGATCAGACGAACGATGGTAGAGTTGCCACCCCCACAATTTGAATAAAATCGAATATCTTCCACAATTTTAAAGACAGATTGTTTGAACTTATTAGACATATATCTTAATAGTCATTACTTATCGATCCACCATACACCGTTTCCAGATCAGATGAACAATATTCGAATTATAAGCAAATCAAATAATTAGGCTGGGCAGCACTGCCCATAATCGTGATGGGCAGCACTTGCACAGTTTGTGTGACCCAACACTTTAAAGTTATTAGTTATATACAAACAGGTACAGAGTATATTACAGTCGGGCTTGACCGACTTTCTTACTTGTTTTTATTTGAAATTGACTTAGTTTTTAAGAGGCCAACAAATAACCGATTGATTTCATAGTTTGTGAAAAAATCAACCCCAAAATGGTAAATTTGTCACTTTTACAATAAGCTTTTTTTTATTCTAAGAAATAGGTAATTTAAATTATTACCAAAAATAAAAATAAAATTTAATAAAAATTCTTTATAATATTTAATTACAACGTTATATTACACTAGTGTTGCCAACGCCTCCTCAAAAATAAAGGACAGATGACCCTTGAAAAAAAGATAGAAAACGGACAGATTTTTTTTAAAGGACAAAAACAGGACAAATGGCAAAGCTCTGCTTACTAGGCGTATCGGCCCCAATTTTATCCATATTTTAAGTTTTCGGTTTAGACAGTAATTTATCGATTCTTTTTTATACATCTAGATACAACCGTATTTAAATAGATTTTATCATTTCCAACAAAAGCGTTTTTCGGACCAATTACCCATTCTAAAAATTCCCAAATTTTTATGGCAATAACTGGCATGTCAGGACTCCCCAGAACAATTTTTCTGATTCTTAAAATGCAATCCGCGACTTACAAAATTCTGCGAAATTTTTAACTTCAATTATTGTAGACTTTTAGTTGTGGTACCACTTTTATAATAAACATGGTTAAAGTTCATTGCAAGATACAATTCGTATAATTTTAGAAGAATTTTTGAAGGCGTTAAAGGTGGTAAAAATTAATAAAAATCAAAATGTTAAAAAACTTCTTGAAGATCTCATTGGACTAAGATCGTTTTCAAAACCTGGCGATGTATGCATTGTTGATCGTGGCTTTCAACATGTTATGGAAGATTTAATTAGATATTGTAATCATATACATTTTTTATCCAGGATATATAATGATAGCATTTTATAGCCTTTTGGGAGAAAAGTAGCAAATTCTTCATCAGCAGATGGATAACAAAATCTTAGCAAAATAAAAGTCAATTTGCAGGAAAGCAGATTTTTAAAACAATAAGTTCGGCAAACATCTAGATGTAGCAAGGAAATCTTTTATCTCCTAATAAACTAAATGATCCGAAAAAGAGCTCTTAAAAGCTTTATAAAGAACGAATTAATATGTGGCTGAAGAAGACACAAAGTTTTGTTTCAAACAGTTTCTTCTCTGGATTCTATGAACTTTTTTAAAACAACTGGAAGGACCTTAAAACATTTTTTACCGGCTCGTACCAACTAAGGCGGTATCCCTCTTGATAGAAATTACTGATGAGCTTGGGAGTTTTTTCAAAGCAAAAAGAATTTAATTCAAATTAAATTGAGTTCGCTACATATTTTTAGCTAAACATATGAATTCTATATTGAGTACGTTCCGCAGTCTGTGGATATTCAGGAAAAGAGCGCTATTGGTGTGAATTTATAAAGCTAATTTATAAAACTAAAAAAGGATGAAAAAAGGATGGAACAAAATAAAAAGGCATTTTTACTGGATAGGGGACAAATCAAAATTTTTCCGGAAATGCCAGATTTAAAAAGGACAGCTCTATCCGAAAAAGGAAATATATATTACACCATTGGTGAGTCGGCATGTTTCCAATATCATATCAAAATGTTTTCAGTATCAAAATACATTTTCAGTGTACTTTTTTTACTTTTAAGAAAAGCTCTCTATAGTTGATAACTCGGATAAATTATAACAAAAGCTTTTCAAAAATATTGGTGTAAAGCTTGGTTTCAAATTGGTGACTAAAAAGTTTGAAAGGTTCATACATTTATTAAAGTTTTCACAGAGCTTTTGTACGAGAGCTGTAATTTATATATCACGATTCAGTAAGCAAAATGAGCAATTTGATTTATCGCCATAACTAGACCGTAAAAAATCGATAAATTGCCGCTAGCTCATAAGTTCTTTACGGACAATTGTTGATGCTGATTAAAAATAAATATGGGCATTTCCGCAGAAAAGTCTACCATGACCGAAAAACTAAAAGTTAAATAAAAGTTGTTTGTTATTGTAATTTAAATTAAAGAGTTTAAATCGTTTTTTAGAACAGACAGCGATATATCGGGCTAGAAAGTACAATTTTACGTTTTGGCCAGTTATTCATTGCATTTTCTCTTTTAGATTTACAGCCCTAAGAGCCATTGTGCAATTCTTATCTTTTCTCAAAACTTTACCTACAATAAAAATAGATTTTTTTGTTGCTTTGAAAAATTTAAGAAAAAATTGCTTCACTTAAAAATTGCCAAGAGAAATTTATGTAACGTAACGCCAGTATCGTCACTCGGATATAAAAAAGCTATTTAAAAAGAACGAGAAATGATTTTTATATTTGGTAAATTGGAAAATAAACTTATATTATTCTCAATACTGCTGAAAAAAATTTCATACAAAAAGAGTTTCTCAATTCGGAGCGTTTTTCAATTTTGTAATCCGAGTCAAAACTCACTTCCGTTCTAAGTAACGTCACGTCAGGGATTATTTTTACTTATATCTTTAAATCATCTGGAATGATTCTTGTAATTTTTTTTTTGTTCTCGTTGGATCCCGCACAATTTGACAATCGCTCAAAAAAAGGCTCGTGTGGATTGGTGCAAAGAAATTTTGAAAAAATATAATCGCGGTGTTTCAAAAGACGTTTATAAGATCGTCACAGGTGACGAGTCATGGATCTATGCTTATGAGCCCTAAACAAAACAGCAATCGACCGTGTGGGTCTTCGAAGACGAGCCAAATCCAACGAAATTCGTTTGTGGAAGAAGCACTTCGAAGCAAATGGTCGCCTGTTTCTTCGGTAAAACTGGTCATGTGGCGACTGTTCCGCTTGAGCAACGTAGGACGGTCAATTCTGAGTGGTACACCACAATTTGTTTGCCAGAAGTCTTCTGAGAAATTCGAAAAACGAACAAGAGAAGACAGATCATTGTGCACCATGACAATACGAGCTCTCACACATCAGCTCACACCAGCGCCTTTTTGAACACCACCGCCGTACAGTCCTGACTTGGCACCCAATTACTTCTTTTTATTCCCGCACATCAAGGGAATAATGCGTGGTCAACGATTTTCGTCGCCAGAAGATGCTGTTGAAGAGTTCGAAAACCATGTTTTGGAGGTGTCTCAATCGAAGTGGAAAAATTGCTTCGACAATTGGTTTGAGCGCATGCAAAAGTGTTTAAATCTTGCTGGAGAATACTTTGAAAAACAATAAAACCATTTTTGATCATAAATATTCGCGTTTTCAATATTAGGCCAGAAATATATATAGCAATCTACGTATCGTGTTTTAAGGAATAAAGTAGTGATCTAATTCAAAACGTAAAATGTGATTGTTTTTATTATACACTTGAAAAGTGTTTATTAATTTTGCCCAGAAGTTTGTAACGCATAGAAATATTCATTTCCGACCCCATAAACTATATATATTCTTGATCAGGACGACGAGCCGAGTTCAATTCCGCCTGTCCGTCCGTCCGTCTGTCTGTCCGTCTGTCTGTCCGTCTATCTGTCTGTCTGTCTGTCTGTCGGTCTGTCTGTTTCTACGCGAACTAGTCCCTCAGTTTTAAAGCTATCGAGCTGAAATTTTGCACAGAGTCTTCTTTTTACTGCACGCAACTAATATGTCGGAACCGGCCGGATCGGATGACTATATCATATAGCTGCCATAGGAACGATTGGTCTAAGAACTAGTTCTAGTGAGAAAAACTTTTTGTTTTCCATCGTAGCGTCACTTATCTTGGTATATGTTAGTTTTATTTGTTTTCAGATAATTCTGGAAAAATGTAGCAAAATCGGATCACTATAGCATATAGCTGCCATAGAAACGGTCGGTTAAAAAAATAGTTCTAGTGAGAAAAACGTTTTTGTTTTTCATCGTAGCGTCACTAATCTTAATATATGTTAGTTTTATATGCTTTCATATAATACAGGAAAAATTTATCAAAATCTGATGACTATAGCATATAGCTGCCATATAAACGGTCGGTCAAAAAACTACTTCTAGTGAGAAAAAACTTTTTTGTTTTCTATCGTAGCGTCCCCAATCTTGGTATATATTAGTTTTATATACTTTCACATAAATTTGAAAAAATTTATCAAAATCGGATGACTATAGCATATAGCTGCCAAAGGACCGATCGGTCGGAAAATGTGTTTTACTAAGAAAAGTTTTTTTTTATGGTATAAAATTTTTATTATCAATGATTTGAAAATTTTAAGTATCTGATATCTATATCCTATATATATTTTACCATTTAAATCAGTTGGAGTAAAGTTTTTCAAGTGTATTAAAACTTCGGCACAGTCGAAGTTAGCTTTGCCTTCTCGTTTTTATTTTCTGATGAAACAGGGGTAGGCTCTTACAAATAAGCGTAACATTTCCAGAGAATTCTGTTTCATTAGAAAAACAAGAAAATAACAAACACATTTGAACTAGATCATTGAACAGTCACTGCGTAATACCACAAAGCCTGATAATGGGTTGAAATGTATAAAAGCTTTAAATAGAGATTTTCTCTAAACAGTTGCGAATATTAATTCATAAAGTGAGGACGTACCATTTATTATAATGAAGTTACCTTTGCTGTGTTTACTCAGTGTCCTTAGTCTAACAGGAGCCGCGAATTTGGTTTGCTATTATGATTCAGCCGCGTTTATGCGTCAAGGTCTGGCCAGGTTGTCACCCACTGATTTGGAACTCTCTCTACAATTCTGCACCCATCTGGTCTATGGCTATGCGGGTCTGAAACCAGCCACTCATGAGTTATACAGTCTCAATGTGGACTTGGATATGTTCCATTTTAGGAACATTACTATGCTGCGCACAAAATTTCCACATTTAAAGATTCTCCTGAGTTTGGGTGGCGATCATGATGTGGATGTGGCGCATCCAAATAAATATGTGGAATTGTTGGAGGCAAAACGGGCAGATCAACAGAATTTTATAGATAGCAGCTTGATTCTATTGCTACGCAATGGTTTCGATGGTTTAGACTTGGCCTTTCAGTTTCCCAAGAATAAGCCGAGAAAAGTGCATAGCACTATTGGAGGATATTGGAAAGATTTTAAGAAAATATTTACGGGCAATTTCATAGTGGATCCGAAGGCGAAACAGCATAAGGGACAATTCACTGAGCTGGTGGTGAACTTGAGAAGAGCCTTGCAGAAAGCAAATCTTTTGCTGACCATGACGGTGTTGCCTAATGTAAATTCTACCTGTGAGTATCAAGAAATTTGCAATAGCAAATTTTGAAAAAAAAAACTTATAAACTTAAATATGTGTCAATATGTAGTTGATGTGATATTTATAAGTGTTAATTGGAAAAATATACGTGTTGATTAATATTTTTCCTTTTTCGAAATAATCAATATGCTTAGTTTATTTCTTGCGTTCTTTCTTTCCTTAGCTGTTTTTTTCCTAATATTAATTTTCTCGTTTTCCTCTAATATCATCTATTTCCTCCCTTTAGGGTACTTTGATATTCCCAAGCTGCATCCCCAACTGGACTTCATTAATTTGGCTGCCTTTGATTTTCTTACCCCCCTGCGTAATCCCGAGGAAGCTGATTACACGTCACCCATATTCTTTTTGAATGAACAAAATCGCTTGCCACATCTAAATGTTGAATATCAAATTCGTTATTGGCTGCAGAATAATTGTCCAGGCCATAAACTTAATCTGGGCATAGCCAGCTATGGCCGAGCTTGGAAGCTGACAAGTGCATCGGGTTTGAGTGGCTTTCCAGTGGTACCTAAAACCAATGGCCCAGCACCGGGTGGCCAGCAAATCAACAGCGTTGAGGGTTTGCTAAGTTGGCCCGAAATATGCTCAAAGTTGCCACTAAATGTAACCGCAATCTATAGAGAAGCCACTCCGCCGATGCGCAGGGTCACAGATCTAACCCAAAACTATGGTAATTACGCTCTACGACCCGCCGATAAAGATGGCAACCATGGACTCTGGGTGAGCTATGATGATCCCGATTTTGCTGGTATTAAAGCATCCTATGCAAAAAGTAAAGGACTTGGCGGCGTGGCCTTGTATGATCTGAGCTATGATGATTTTCGAGGTCTATGCACGGGTCAGAAATTCCCCATTTTGCGCTCGATTAAGTACATTTTGGGTTAAGGGGAATTACGGGTTGTACAACTAAGTCGCAGCTGATGTCAAAATACACAAGAATGGAAAATCACCCTCCTGTCTCGACTCATACCGTCCGATTAGCCTCCTTTCCACCCTTGGAAAGATATTCAAGCGTTATATTCTTCGAGGGATGCTCGATGTACGAACTGTTCGTAAAGCCATACCTGAGTTCCAGTTTGGCTTCCGACTGAGCCATGGAACTCCCGAACAACTACATCGAGTAGTAAACTACATCCTCGAAGGGTACAACGGGAAAGTGTATGTCGTGGCAGCATACCTTGACATAGAATGTGGCACGAAGGTCTGCTCTCGAAGATCAAGCAGCTACTTCCGCCCCAACTGTACCTTCTAGTCAAGAGTTTTCAGACGGGCAGAAAGTTCGAGGTGGCTCAGGATGGAGCAACCTCACAAACGCGAAACGTTCGTGCTGGTGTTCCACAGGGTAGCGTATTGGGCCCTACGCTCTACTCCCTATACACGCATGATATGCCCACAGCCAGAAACATCCCTCTAATGAACCCCAACGACCTGCTTATCGCAATATTCGCTGACGACACTGCCATACTTGCCCCTGACAAATGCATATACAAAGAAAAAAAAAACTGTGCCATTCAATAATGGGTTGATCTCGGAAGGGCTCAAACTGTACTCGACTGGCTAATTCAAGCACGATAAAAGATCAAAAAAAATAGAACGCTCGAGAGATTTTTTTTATTTTTTTATCTTTACATTTATTTGTTTTGGTTGGGAGGTTCCTTCTAAAGACTTCTTTCGGCTGGCTTGGAAAATAGAGTTCCAAAACAGTGTCCCAGATCCCTGATCCCCCATCCGAAATTATTGATACCAGACCCCAGATCCCCGATCCCTGGTCCCTCATCCCAAATCCCTGATCCTAGATCCCTGATCCCATATCACACATCTCTGATCCCTATTCCCAGACCCCAGATCCCTGATCCCAGATCCCTGATCCCTGATCCCAAGTCCCTGATCCACCATCCCTGATCCGTGATTCTAGATCACAGATCCCCTATCCCAGATCCCTGATCCGAGATTCTAGATTATTAATCCCAGATCCCTGATCCGAGAACCCAGATCTCCCATCCCAGATCCCCGGTCCCAGATCCCCCATCACATCCCCCTGATCCTAGATCCCTGATCCCAGATCCCACATCTCTGATCCCTATTCCCAGACCCCAGATCTGTGAACCCAGATCCCTGATCCCTGATCTGTGAGCCCAGATCCCTGATCCCAGATCCCTGATCTGTGAGCCCGGATCCCTGATCCCAGATATCTGACCCCAGATCCCCGATCCCTGATCCGTGAGCCCAGATCTCTAGTCCCTCATCCCAGATCCCACATACCAGATCCCTGATCCCTGATCCCAGATCCCTGAGCCCAGATCCCTGATCCCAGATCCCTGATCCTTCATCCCAGATCCCAGATATCTGATCCCACATCCCTGATCCGAGATCCCAAATTGCACATCTCTGATCTCTCATTCCAGATCCCTGATCCCAAATCACTGATCCCAGTGATTTATGATTCCAGATCCCTGATCCTAGATCCTAGATCCCAGACCCCTGATCCCCTATCCCAAATCCCTCATCCCTGATCCCAGATCGCTGATCCCTGATCCCAGATCCCTGATCCGAGATCCCTTTCCTTTGCTAAACTACTGCTATTACCGAATTTATCATTATGCGTCAGGCGTTATGCGTAATATCGATAATATTAATTTTTTTCTTAGCAAATTATCTATATCGAAATGATACTTTATCAATATGGAAAAAAATATCGATATAGACATATTTCAAATATTCGGCACACCTTACCCACACATATTTCTTAGCGCACACCTTACCCACAAACAAAAGTGTAGGTTCCTCTCCCCACAAAACATGCCCCATAATGTTCAAAATATAAGTTTTTAAAATTTTTAATCTTCAATTACATAAAACTTGACGTGACAAAGCATTTTCCCAAACAGATTGGTGTTGAGCACTCGAAAATCTTCTGGAATCACCACCACCCTTTCTTAACACTGCAAAATGGGACATAAGTAATTAGTAAGTAAATATTTTTGTACTATTGAGACTATTTGGTCTTCAATGTTCGTTTCCTAAGCTCAAAGTGGTTTCATTTGTGATTTGAATAAAACATGAATACTGCACAATTAGCCAACACTTTCTCAACAAACTTGCATATGGCAGCATTTAAGGATATTTCATAGGGGGAAAACAATTAGACTTAGTTACATATTATTGAAAAGCGCTAATTATGTGCATATGAAGCAAATAAAACAAATAAAGCATACTTAAGGGGGCACACAGCGAAAAACTGCAAACCTGGCAAAAAGACGCAACTGAAACACACACACAAAAATGAAGATGCATGGAATTTTTGGGTTTAATTAGCGAAGAAATGGAAAAGTTGGCAAAATTATGTGTTTGTTGGCCACCTCTTTACCTTTTATAAAACAAAATACAAAAAGAAGCCAATCCCAGCCACTGACACACACACACACTTACACACACAACAGCGTCGTCACGTGCATATGAAATTGTTACGCTGGGCGCTTTATGAATGAAACATTTACTATTGCCACGGCCATCAACTGGCTGCCGGCACCTTGGCTACAACTGGCCCAACCCGCCGCCCACTTGGCACAGCCCGCAAGACACATGCGCAACGCCATCGCCAGGCAGCATTTGAATTTTGAATATGAATTTTGACACTTGATTATCAGCGCAACCATTCGCAGTTCGCGGCCAGTTTCAACTGTGTGCAGACGTCCTCGTCGCTTAAAAAAGGCAAAAAAAGAAGAGGAACACAACGGAACATTATACTCGCACACAAGACCCTCAAATTCGCGATAGTGTTATGAAATTTTCTCCGGCCATTTGGCAAAGTGAAAGTGGCAAAAGAATGGCCAGAAAGTTTTACACTTTTCCGGTTAATATTCAAGTCCAAGTTGGGACTATGAAAAAATTTGGCTGGATGCATATTTGGCTTATTCTGCAATGTGTGTGGCTGACAAGGGCAAATTTTGTGGAATTAAATAATTGTAAGTGACACTTGACAACCGGATAATGGCAATGGGCAATTGTGATTTAAGTGTGTGAAAGATGTCGATTGTGGGGAAATGAATCATTCGTAAATTGCTTCTATATAAAAATGTATTTTAAGTCAATTAAACGGAAGATATTAAAATTGCCTCACTGGCATTCCATGAATGTCAGTTTTAACAAAGTTCTTATTTGTAGCCTTGGGATAAATTTAATAATAAATACTAAATAACAATTGTTGATATTGTTATGATGAATTCCGCACGAATTTCGGCTCCATGTTACCAACCCAAACACCGAATTATAAGGTCATAGCTTAATTATTCTCTGAGCCAAAATAGAAGCAGTTCTATCAAGTTTGGAACTGGTTCGGAACCCTTCTTAAACTAGTAAAATATTTTAATATGTATTTTAAGCCTACAAACCTAATTTCAATTTCATTGCTCAAATAGTTTTTGAGGTTTGGCTCTGAAATCATTTTTACCGGTTAAATCTAGTTCGGAACCGCTCTTCAACCTGCAAAATATCAAACTTCATTATAATAACCTACACACTATTTTCAATTTTATTTTTTTTTGATATATTATTAAGATTAAATATCTTATTCAAAATTATCAACCTACATCATAATATCTGAGTTACGGTTTTAAACATCTTTTAAACCATTATTTTTAAACTGTCTTTACCCTGATAAATAACGATCTTGATATAATCAATCTACTTAAAAAAAATCCAATTCATAGCTTAATTATTTCCTGAGATATGGCCCTGAACCTTGAAATACTTGAAGTAAAATTGGAAAGATAATATTTAATACAAATACTTATTTTTAGATTTCGGGATACATTAAGTTCGTTTTGGGCTATTCCAAGGATTTTAAACCTTACTCATTGAACGAAATGGGCTTGAACCAATCCCGATTCGTTCTTATTAGATTGATTCCTACTTAGTTTAAGTACATCCAAGAACGAATAAGACTTCATATTTTAGGGGCAAAACGGTATAAATTCTATAGAGTTCGTTCTAGAACGATTAAGTACAATACATTTTTGATTAAAGTATTTTGTACTTGATTTAAGAATATTGTTCTCATTTTAGGAACATTTTGGGAAAATTCGAAACTTATGACTTATTCGTACTTAGTTTAAGTACAACCAAGTACGAATTATACTTGAAATTTTAAGTAAAATACGGTATAAATTCTATCCCGTTCGCTGTAGAACGCTGGCAGCCGTTTTTATACACTTGAAAAGTGTATATTAATTTTGCCCAGAAGTTTGTAACGTATAGAAATATTTATTTCCGACCACATAAACTATATATATTTTTGATCAGGACGACGAGCCGAGTTCAATTCCGTCTGTCCGTCCGTCCGTCTGTCTGTCTGTTTCTACGCGAACTAGTCTCTCAGTTTTGAAGCTATCGAGCTGAAATTTTGCACAGAGTCTTCATTTTACTGCACGCAACTAATATGTCGGAACCGGCCAGATCGGATGACTATAACATATAGCTGCCATAGGAACGATCGGTCTAAGAACTAGTTCTAGTGAGAAAAACTTTTTTGTTTTCCATTGTAGCGTCACTAATCTTGGTATAAATTAGTTTTATATGTTTCCACATAATTCTGGAAAAATGTATCAAAATCGGATCACTATAGCATATAGCTGCCATAGAAACGGTCGGTTAAAAAACTAGTTCTAGTGAGAAAAACTTTTTTGTTTTCTATCGTAGCATCCCCAATCTTGGTATATATTAGTTCTATATGCTTTCACATGATTCTGGAAAAATTTATCAAAATCGGATGACTTTAGCATATAGCTGCCATAGGATCGATCGGTCGGAAAATGTGTTTTAATAAGAAAATTTTTTTTTATGGTATCAAATTTTTATTATCAATGATTTAAAAATTTTAAATATCTGATATCTATATGCCATATATATTTAAGTATTTTTGTTGGAGTAAAGTTTTTCAAGTGTATTAAAACTTCGGCACTGTCGAAGTTAGCTTTGCCTTCTCGTTTTTTTTTCTAAGTGCATAAATCTTGTATGATTGGCATTGACATGTTATTAAAAATGAATGAAGGAACAGATCAACATACATATATTCACTGCAATATATGGGTCATTCCATGTGATTTCAGCCTGTCCCTCTCTGATTTATCAACTGCCTCATTATAATCTTTTTCGGTTTCCTTCAGTTTTTGAATTTTCCAATTTCAACTTCTGGTTAGGTTAGGTTAGGTTCTGGTAAACTGCGCCGAAAAAAAAACCATTTTGTGTTTTTTTTTTTTGTATGTTTATCCCGGATGAGCCCCCAAATGTAAGACTTTATTATATCTGATATGATTTACAGAGATGTTTCTCAGTCGGAGCACATATCAGTAAATATAGACTCAACGATTGCTCAGTCGACACCACTGCACTCAAAAATTAGTCAGCTGTTCTTTGTTATTGTCGCTCTCTAAGTATTGTCATGACAATATGCGTCTCGCTCTAACCACCATGTTTTCCTATGAGTATTATAAGCACGGCTGCAAACCGGTCAGAAACCAAACCCTTGAAAACCGGATCGGTTCGGGTTTTTTGGACCTCCAGAACCGGACCATAAACCGAACCTTTTACATTTTTTACCCCTCGAAGCTGAACTAGAACCGGACCACTTATTCAAAAAAAAAAACGTTCGGTTCACTATATTAATTAAGTTTTTCAGAGAAAGAAATTCTTTATGAAACTATATAATACTTTAAGTTTTAACTCTACGTCTGATGTTAAAGATTCGAAAATTGCCATTGATAACAAACATCGACAATTGTTTTAAAATTTTGGATGTGTCTTCAAACGAAAACTTAAAAATAGTTGCGTTATCTATACTACCCGTTCCAACAACTTAGAAATCAGTTGAACGTTCATTTTCAACACCTACATTTTTTCTTTGTTATCTAAGAGCTCGTATAGATGAACAGCCTCAGGAAGATGTAAGGCCTATTTACTAAAACAGAGTAGATCTTTAAGATCAGCTAACGGATATGATAAGTATAACAATTTAACTGAAGGATATAATTAAAAAAAAATTTAATTTAATTTTCTTGAAACTAAATAAGCTAGTTTTTTTTGAACCAATCCTGGGGTTCAAGGTTTCCAGGGACCGCTCCACGAACTGAACCCATTGATTCCCCACAGAACCGAACCTCATCCGAAATTTTTGAGCCGAGATTATAACTATCTACACTCGTACACTCGTAATATCGTCCGAATTCTCAGGTTAAAATTTCAGACACAGCGAAAAAAAAAATACTTCAAACGTTACAAAACCTGCTTACTGAGGCATTGAATTAGAATAGATTATGAGAGTATTTAAGTAAGTGATAGTGTGAGCGGATGGTTCTTAAACGCGGATCGGCCGGTCTCACTAAAAGCGTTCTTAACTTAAGTCCGCCCTACTATGTATAAAGAACAAAAAACACTCTTTTCCATTTCGATCGGATGTTTTTTCGGGTGTAGGATTATTTGATTTTAAAGTAGGATTCAAACTTAAATAAACGTTTTTCGAACTAGATATAAAAAATTCTGGGATTGTTTTAAGTACTTAAGATCTTATTTTAAGTACAAACAATTTTGAATTATTTTTGTTGCTCTAGACTTAAAAAATACATTACCAAAAATAATCTTAATAAATATTTTCCACATTTTTCCGCAACGCCCCTAAAACGAACATATGTAACTATGTATGTCTATGCTGCCGCCTACAACACATTCTGAAGCGTTCAACTAATTGACTATATTTAACGTGGCAAAATATGCACCAAATATATGTACAAGTAGCAACAACCAGGCGGCACTAACAACCGGAAGTCCAACGAGTCTCTAAGTGAATAAACTGCGGCCAACAATATCGTTGAGAATGAGCCAAGGAAAAAAAAGGAAGAGCATGACTTCCGTTGGCGGGGCAAGAGGCTTCCAAAAAAAAAAACCAAAACAATTTTCCTTGGCTTTGGCAGAAAACAGTATTTTTGATAAATATATCACAAATTGTTACTTAAATCAATGTGCCAAAAGCAAAACCAAAAAACAAAACAGAAATATTATTGGCAGGCTCGCTATTGCAATCAGCGATAAGAAAATAAGTGAGAATGGAGAAGGAAGGACATCTCCCGGCGAGCGGAAAGGCGACGTTTTTTCGACTTCCTATTGCACTTTGCGGATTTTTTTTGCCACAGCAATTGTTAAGGGTTTGTTCCTTTTTTATTTATGATAAAAGACTGCGTGAGGGGGCGGAGAGGCGCAGGGGCATTTTGGCAGACATGGCGTGCTGACATGTTTCGTTTCGCGATTTTCAACGCTTGCATTTGCCGAATGGCAGACAGTTCGGAGTGTCTAACAGACAGGACATTCACTTTCCGTTTCAAGTTCAGTGTTCAGCAGTGGGAGAGGATGGAGGTGCGGGAATGGGTGTCTGCTGCATTCATAGTAAACAAATAAAATTGAAATGGAAAATAGCCAAAATATATGTGAATTGAAATTTAAAACATACAAATTTGAGGCATTTTTTTTTTGGGTGAAAACTCAACTAACTCGAGAAGGCTATAAAGATTATTTATATCACTCATTCGCAGTGTCTTATTTTTCGAAATTTGTCGAAATTATACTTATAAGAAAAGTGCACTGAGTGACTGTAGTTCAGCTCATGTCTTTGATTTTGCACTAAAACTGGCTAGACGTTTCTAAGTCCGGGCATGAGAAGGCAGTTTCTACCATGGAGTCGTTGGCAAAGTTAACTGATAATAGAACCGGTAGGTTCTTAAAACAGCCTGTTTAGACGGCCTGCATCTTTTGCAATGTTGAAATTGAATTCAAGTCAGAAAGTCGGTCATGCCCGACTGTTATTTACTTCTGTACCTGTCGAATTTTGTATATAACTGATAACTTTTAAGTGTGGGGTCACAAAAACTGTATAAGTGCTGCCCATCATGAATGCGGCTAGTGCTACCCAGCGAAATTATTTCTTTAGGTTATAACTCTACTTTCGTTCATCTCATCGGAAAACGAAGTATGAGGGCTTGATAAGTAATGATAAGTAGAATATAAGTCTAGAAGGTTCGCACAACCTAACTCCAAAATTGTGGAAGATATTACGTTTTTTTTTTTTTTCAATTTGCGGGGGAGGCCGGGGGCGTGGCAAAAACTAAAACTAAACTTCATCTGCTTGCAGATATAAGAATTATATGTTCCATACACTTTAAACTTCTAGCTTTTACCATCTCAGAAATCTCAGCGTTCATACGAATAGCGCACATGGCAATATCGTCTCGACTGTTGATGCTTATCAAGAATTTATATAAGCGGTGATTTTTTAAGAGTTCAGTTTTTTCAGGTGGGCAGCACTGGTTGTTAATGGCGTCCAAACGTCATCTGTGAAAAGTGAAAAGTTTTCAGTATACTCTGCCATTTCATCATGGAAAGACTTATAGCCTTGTTCCACCGGCAAGCATTCAACAACATTCTCGAATGTGAATGTTTTCTTGTTCCACTGACAAATGTTCATCTCGTTTATAAGTGATTGACCATTCATTGACAACCAAGTAAATAAATTACAAAAATATTATTTGAAATATACTTTTCTGCCTTGACATGACAAAAAACAAGACTGCATACGTGGGTTGATATTTAAGTTTCTGGCCTAGGTCACTTTTAGCCATTTTAGGACAAATTGGCCTTTTCCCAAAAAAAGTTTGGACTTTTATCGATAAAAGCTCCATACAACTCTTCCATGTGTGACCACGTTTGATATCGATTAACGATTAATTAAAAACTTACCTCGATAGAAAAATGGAATTAACTCGTGAAAATTTTCGTGCAATCATTTTTAACAACTTTCGACGTGGATTATCACGACAAGAGTGCAACGATGAACTTAAATCTTTGTATGGCGATGAAGCACCATACTATAGCATCGCTCGAAGACGAAGATCATGAAGGTCGTCCAAAAACAGTCGTTGTGCCAGAAAACATTGATGCCGTGCGTGAACTGATAATGCAAGATCGTCATGTGACATACCGTGAGATAGAGGGCATTTGGGGCATTTCTTCCACCAGCATACATTCGATTTTGGATATACACCTGGGCGTAAAAAAGGTTTGTTCTCGTTGGATCCCGCACAATTTGAAAATCGCTCAAAAAAAGGCTCGTTTGGATTGGTGCAAAGAAATTTTGGAAAAATATAATCGCGGTGTTTGAAAAGACGTAAGATCGTCACAGGTGACGAATCATGGATCTATGCTTATGAGCCCAAAACAAAACAGCAATCGACCGTGTGGGTCTTCAAAAACGAGCCAAATCCAACGAAAGTCGTTCGTAGAAGAAGCACTTCGATGCAAATGGTCGCCTGTTTCTCCGGTAAAACTGGTCATGTGGCGACTGTTCCGCTTGAGCAACGTAGGACGGTCAATTCAGAGTCGTACACCACAATTTGTTTGCCTGAAGTCTTCGGAGAAATTCGAAAAAAAACAAACAAGAGAAAACAGATCATTGTGCACCATGACAATGCGAGCCCTAACACATCAGCTCACACTAGCGCCTTTTTGACCGCCCAAAACGTCAAATTGATGGGTCATCCGCCGTACAGCCCTGACTTGGCACCCAATGACTTCTTTTTATTCCCGCACATCAAGGGAAAAATGCGTGGTCAACGATTTTCGTCGCCAGAAGATGCTGTTGAAGAGTTCAAAAACCATGTTTTGGAGGTGTCTCAATCGGAGTGGAAAAAGTGCTTCGACAATTGGTTTGAGCGCATGCAAAAGTGTATAAATCTAGCTGGAGAATACTTTGAAAAACAATAAAAACCATATTTGATCATAAATATTCGCGTTTTCATTATTAGGGCAGAAATATATATAGCAACCTACGTATATAAAAGAGTTGAACCTAGTGACCGTCGCACAGCCCAAACGGTTAGAGACTGGAACCTGAAATGAGTCTGAAATTGAGTACGAAGGCCGGGCTTTGAAAAATATTACATATGCCTAGATTATTTTCCTAAAGATTTAAGTAAATTGGAAACAAAATTTTGGAGTTAGAGGTTTTTTTTTAATTCGGACCTTTAGGAACTGGACAGGCCGGGCGATGCTTTGATCATGCTTTTCTCAAAACATGGTTTTTAAGTTTTTTGGAAACGATTTGAAAATCAAGTGAACCGATCTTCCTCAAATATTGAACACTTCTTAAAGATAGGATAACCAAGTGGATTGGTGGAAGCATCCGCTTTCAATCGGTAAATTGTGCTAGATTGATGAATGAAAAAGTTGGTGCTGCCACGAAGCACCTTAGCTTAGTGTAAAGCTGTTTATGGCCTTCTGAAATCGTAATGTTTTTGATAACTTTTTTTTTTAGGTATATGAAGGTTTTGAAGGCTACCAAACCCTCACATCTGCATATGCCAAAAAGTATGCAATTTTATTTAAAAATTAATCAAGTGTGTAGATAATCTGTCAAAAATCGCTCGTGGTTATAAAGAAACCTCTGAAATAGATCTGTCCAGGCACAAAAATCGCAACCTATACTTCAACTACCGGACAGGCTTCTCTTCAAATGTTCCTTCAGTTGCAAAAGCCTTCAACAAACCAGCAAAACATTTATGAAGTAATGGAGGAACTACAAAAGCGGCCACAAAAGTTAACCGCGACTTTGCATAACTTGCCAGACATATGAGGTATGAAAAGGAATATATATGTACGTAGAACGTACATATGCACATACATATGGGTATATAAAGTTAAAAGTCGCGCTTGTCCCTTTTGGAATGTTTCAATATGCAAACATGCAATAACCAAATTGCAATAACAAGAACAACCGCCAGCCCAAACAATGGAGGAGTAGGAGGAGGAGGAGTACTTGGAGCAGGAGAGGGCCGCCACCTGAACCCAAACATAATCGCAAATTATAGGTTATATGGCTCTCTCCCCACCCACCGCACACGCCTTGATGCTAGTTGGGCGGTCGCTCGCACAGCAATCAGTGGGGAGTTTTTTTTTGCGCTGAAAATGGACAAATAAAAAGGTGGTGGAGCGCCTATTCACAATTTTCCAGGTACTCACTCCTCTACCCAGCCCCACGTCTCTCTATTAGATTTAGCATTTTTTCGGGTTATTATTTGGTCATAATTGTAATTTAGGTATTTGCTGTGTGAGGCGTCGGTTGGCGAGCCGCAAAATCATGCTACTTGTTAGGCATGTGATGTGATTTTTTTACGGTTTTTGCACTTTGAGGCGTGTGCGGTCGTTTCGGTGTCTTGGTGGTTAGTTTTGCAGGGTCTGTGGTTGAGGCAACTTGACGCCAAATGTTTGGAGTTGAAATTATCAGTTTGACTTGCCGAGGGTGCATGAACTTTGCCAAAAGGGGTTCAATTTGAGGAATAATATTTTCTAAGAAATGAATTGTAAGCAACTCAAATTTCACATATTTTTCTATTAACCTAAATCATAAGAATGCTTACTTGGCAGAAAGAGTGGTCACCCCTAATAAGCTGTTAATTTAGCTAATTGTTGGATTATTTGCTTCTTAATGTTAACTTCCCCAAAAATTTATGAGCCTAGAAAATTTTCAAAATATGTTTTTGGGGGGTCCGATTTCTCTTTTTTTTTAAGGGCATCTGGCAAAGTTTACACAAATTCTCTTTAGGCCGTTGACATTTAGCAGACACGCCCCCTTCCACCCCTACATACAAATGCCAGAGATATAAAAATATAATTATTATGCCCATAATTGTGTGGATTAGAAAACAGCCAGGAAAAGCAAAAAAATATTCAACAAATGCCAACATCTCACATTTGCCAGCCCCATAAACACAGGGTGTCGCATTTCGAATGCTCACCCCATTTAGCTCACTAATGAGAACGAAGTCGTAAATGTCAACCAATTTTCTTCCATTTCCCTTTCAGCGGATCCCAAATTCAGTGGCCCCATCAACAATGTAACTGTCCCGGTGGGACGCGACGCTCTGCTGACTTGTGTGGTTCACGACCTGATGAGCTTTAAGGTGGCCTGGCTGCGAGTGGATACGCAAACCATTTTGAGCATTCAAAATCATGTCATCACCAAGAATCATCGAATTGGTATTTCGCATACGGAACATCGCATCTGGCAGCTGAGAATACGCGATGTACAGGAATCGGATCGCGGATGGTAAATAAAATTAACATTATCTACACAAAGGGAAATAAGTAAGACCGGATTTACACGATGAAGCAAACGTCATGATGTTTTTGAAAAAGCTCTTGCTTGTAGGAAAGAGGTGAACAGGGGCAAGCCACTCCACCACACCTCTTTTCATTAAACAAAAGCTTTTTGAGAAACTTCATGAAGTTTGCTTCATCGTGTAAATGCGGTCTAAGTTAGTCGGTCAATCCCGAATGTAAAATACTCTGTTCGTATAAAACTAAGAAATTTTAAAAGTGGAGCCACACTAACCATAAAAGTGCTGCCCATCTGGGTTGTGACCAGTGCTGCCCATCGTTATTAATTGATTTGCTTATAACTCGAATATAATTCGAAAAAGATGTACCAAAGGTACACAGAGAAAAAATAATCAAGATTATAATCTTAAAACCGTGACCAATCGGTGTTAAAATTCGACAGAGCACGAAAAATCGCAGAACCTTTTTTTTCTAGATTGGACATTTTTAAATATAGGTGGTTCGTTCTCGACTTTAAGATGAAACTATCTCCGTAGGAGTCAAGACCGTTGCCTAGATAACCGATGTCTTGGGTTCAAGTCCAAGTCTTTTTGTTTTTTTTTTGTGTTTTTACATTGTGTTTTTTCAAACAATGCATTATGCTCCCAAAATCTTTTTATTTTGGAAAATCTCCCAAAATAAAAATTATTTTTGTTTTAGTTTCTCAATATTTGATTTTGAGAGAAGATTTTTAAATCTCTCCCGTAAATTAAAAAAAAAACGTAATAACTCCCACAATTATGAAGATAGATAGTTCGAACATTCTAGACATATATTCTACTACTCATTATTTATCAACCCGCCATACATCGTTTTTCGATCAGATGAACGATATTAGAGCTATACGTAAAAGAAAATTCAAAGCAACGACAACAACAACACCGCAGCGATTGGTAGTAGAGGTGGTGAACTATCGATAGTCGGCACCATCGATAGTCAACGATAGTTTTTTGAAAACCATCGATAGTTTTAGATAGTATTTTTGCATGGCTACTATCGATGGCGACTCGATAGTGCCCAACCATCGATAGTCCCGATAGTGCCATCGATAGTTCTCCACCTCTAATTGGTAGTACTTACGAGAAAGAGAGAGCGAGAATGCAATAGCTATCTGGTAATTTCCCGACTGGACTTTGCTTGACGGCAGTAGCTAATGGACTGCGCCGCTCTCAGTTTTCCCCCTCCCTACTTTCGAATAGACATTTGTGTAAGGAGAAATCACGCGTGATTCCCGCGTGCCTAATATAGTTTTTTTTATGTTAATAGGAAATTATATACAAATTTTTTAATTTTACGAGTTATGTGCTAAGGTAATCATCATTACTTATCGAGCCCCCATACACCGTTTTTCCAACCAGATGAACGATAGTCGAAAGAGTTGCCACCCCCAGATTTTGAAAAAACCTTACACTTTAAAGTTATTAGTTACATACAAACAGGTGCAGAGTATAAGGACCAGGTATCTTGCTAGTTGTTAATAAAACCAACATAATACTTTTTTGTAAAAACCGCGCTATATATTTTTGTGAGATAATCGGAGTCGAATTTCGGTTTTTATATCTGGCTTAACATTTTTATATCCTATATTATTTTTTTAGTAATATCCTATTTTTCCCACCTTTAGGTACATGTGCCAAATCAACACTGATCCCATGAAAAGCCAAATGGGTTACCTTGATGTGGTGGTTCCACCCGATATTGTGGACTACCAAACCAGTGCGGATGTGGTGCGTGCCAGTGGACAAAATGTTACCCTAACCTGCAGTGCCACGGGTGTACCCATGCCCACCATTACCTGGCGTCGTGAGGAGAATGCTCCACTTTGGATATTAGATGAGGGCATAGAAGAGCGTCAGGTGTTTAGTTTGGAGGGACAAAATCTCACTTTATGGCAACTTCAAAGGGCTCATATGGGCGCCTACCTTTGCATTGCCTCCAATGGGGTGCCCCCAACGGTTAGCAAGCGCGTCATGCTGGTTGTGAATTGTAAGTAAATCGGTTTCAATTTTATTTATCCTAATTCTACTCTTTGCAGTTAAGCCCACCATTTGGACACGTTACGATACCATTTATGTGGGTCTGGGTCAAAAACTGACATTGGAGTGTGTTACTGAATCGCAGCCAGCTTCAATTAATTTCTGGCTCAAGGACAAAGAGCTCATTCAGGGTGGATCCTATGAATCTGTAACTGTGGATCATGTGTATCGTTTGGTGATGCGCATAACCTTGCGTCCGGTCACCAAAAGAGATTTCGGAGAGTACAAATGTATTGCCAAGAATGCACTGGGTGAGACGGAACGCAGTATTACGGTTCATCGTAAGTACCACATTTTGAGTATAAATGAAAATATTCATACAATGTTGTGTAACCCCTAGATAAGGCCAAAAAGCATGGCCAGCATTCGCACCAAACTTCCACGCGCGACAATCAGTTTATTGTCATTGAAGGTAAACCAAATTAAGTCAAATTTTAAATTATTATAATATTTCAAAGTAATTATTTTACTTTCAGAGTATATATCAAATAGCGCTGCTCATGTATGGCTTGGATTACCTTTAATTTGTATTATATTTCTGTGTTTTGTCAATAAAATTTTTTGTTTCTAAGCAAACTGAACTGAACGGATTTTTGAAACACCAAAGATGGGCTTCTTGGTATGGTATTGTACATATAATATATACGCAGGCTTAAAGTCGAGGAACAACTAATAAGTAAAAGTCAACAGGTGGTTAAGAACAAAATCTTAATGCGAGTTTTTGATTGGTACTAATTATAGACACGGCACGTTTCTGTTCTGTTTCTACGCGAACTAGTCCCTTAGTTTTAAAACTATCGAGCTGATATTTTGCACAGAGTCTTTTTACTGCACGCTGCTAATATGTCGAATCCACCAGGATCCGATTACTACTTCTTATAGCTGCCATAGAACGGATCGGTTAGAAAATGAGTTTCAGTAGGAAACCCTTTTTTGTTTTTAATGTTAGCGCTCTTAAACTCAGCATCGCCACATGACCAGTTTTACCGAAGAAACAGGCGACCATTTGCTTCGAAGAGCTTCTTCCACGATCGACTTTCGTTGGATTTGGCTCGTCTTCGACGAATTCGGGCTCATAAGCATAGATCCATGATTCGTCACCTGTAACGATCTTATAAACGTTTTTTTGAGCGATTGTCAAATTGTGCGGGATCCATCGAGAACAAACCCTTTTTACGCCCAGGTGTTCATGCAATATCGAATGTATGCTGGTGGAAATGATTGCACGAAAATGTTCACGAGTAAATTCCATTTTTCTGCCGAGGTAAGTTTTTGATTAATCGTTAATCGATATCAAACGTGGTCACATATGAAAGAGTTGTATGGAGCTTTTATCGATAAGAGTCCAAACTTTTTTTGGGAAAAGACCAATTGGTCCTAAAATGGCTAGAAGTGACCTAGGCCAGAAACTTAAATAGCAACCCACGTATTAGCTGTCAGAGAGCCAATCGGTCGAAAAATGGTTCTTAGTTAGAATAGATTTTTGATTTTGATGGTAGGGCGGTCGAGCGAGTTTTCAAGTGTATTATAACTTCCGCACAGTGGAAGTTAGCTTTGCCTTCTCGATTTTAAATGTTGTGTAGGTGGCCAGGCCCGGCGCACAGTGCACAGTGGTCGGAATCGTCCATTTTTTGTCATAAAGTCCAAAAATAGAGATAAAGAATTGAAATTTTGCTCATATAATTAAGAGGACATATGTAAATTTCAAAAAAAATTATTTCTTGGTTGGACCACGCCTTCACCTATCTGCCATACAAATCTGTCCACCTCCGAAAGAAATTTAATTCTTCCCGTTACTTGTAGAGCAACGAGAGCGTAAGTTGAAGTCGGCCCTGCTCGACTTCGATATACCCGTTACTTAGGGTAAGATTAATTTAAGAATATTTTATTAGATCACAACATGCCCAAATTGTGGGAGATATGAGTTTTTATACACTTGAAAAGTGTATATTAATTTTGCCCAGAAGTTTGTAACGCATAGAAATATTCATTTCCGACCCCATAAACTATATATATTCTTGATCAGGACGACGAGCTGAGTTCATTTCCGCTTGTCCGTCCGTCCGTATTTCTGCCAGTCTGTCTGTTCGTCTGTCTGTCCTTCTGTCTGTCCGTCTGTCTGTCCGTCTGTCTGTCTGTTTCTACGCGAATTAGTCTCTCAGTTTTAAAGCTATCGAAGCTGAGATTTTGCACAGAGTCTTCCGAGTTCATTTCCGTCTGTCCGTCCGTCCGTCTGTCTGTCCGTCTGTCTGTCTGTTTCTACGCGAACTAGTCTCTCAGTTTTAAAGCTATCGAGCTGAAATTTTGCACAGAGTCTTCTTTTTACTGCACGCAACTAATATGTCGGAATCGACCGGATCGGATGAATATATCATATAGCTGCCATAGGAACGATTGGTCGAAAAATAAATGTTAGTGAGAAAAACTTTTTGCTTTTTCATCGTAGCATCACAAATCTTGGCATATCTTAGTTCTATATGCTTTCACATAATACAGGAAAAATTTATCAAAATCGGATGACTATATTATATAGCTCCCATAGAAACGGTCGGTCAAAAAACTAATTCTAGTGAGAAAAACTTTTTTGTTTTCTATCGTAGCGTCACCAATCTTGGTATGTGTTAGTTTTATATGCTTTCACATCATTTAAAAAAAAATTATCAAAATCGGATGACTATAGCATATAGCTGCAATAGGACCAATTGGTCGGAAAATGTGTTTTACTAAGAAAAGTTTTTTCTTATGGTATCAAATTTTTATTATCAATGATTTAAAAATTTTAAATATCTGATATACATATCCTATATATATATATTTTACCGGTTAAATCAGTTGGAGTAAAGTTTTTCAAGTGTATTAAAACTTTGGCACTGTCGAAGTTAGCTTTGCCTTCTCGTTTAAATTGCGGGGGTGGCAACTCTACTATAGCTCATCTGATCAGGAAATTATGTATGGCGGATCGATAGGTAATGATGATTAAAATATATGTCTAGAGGGTTCGAATAATCTATCTTCAAATTTGTGGGAGATATGAAGTTTTTTTTTCATATTGCGGTGGCGGGAGGGGGCTTGGCTAAAATTTAAAACAAATTTGATCTGCGTGCAGACAATACAAGTCTACACTGAAAAATTTTTAGCTCTAGCTCTTATAGTCTCTGAGATCTAGGTGTTCATGCAGACGGACAGGCGGACATGTCTATATCGACTCGGTTATTGATGCTGATCAAAAATATATATACTTTATGGAGTCGGAGATGCTTCCTTCTGCCTGTTGCACCCGTTACTCGTAGAGTAAAAGGGGTATACTAAGTTCGTGCAAATGTATGTAACAGTCCCGATTACCTGCCCGATTACCTAAGACTTGCAACTTTTTGTAGAGTAGAGTTGCCACCCTCACAATTTGAAAAAATACTCAAATCTTACACAATTTTAAAGATAGATTGTCTGAACATTCTAGGGATATATTTGAATCGTCATTACTTATCGATCCACCATCGTTTCTAGATCAGAAGAACGATAGTCGAGTTATAAGCAAAAGAAATCATTACACAGTTTGGGTAACCCCACACTTTAAAGTTATCAGCTTAAGTAAGGATACCTATTCAAAATTGTAATGTACTAGAGCTCCCAAAAACTAAGATTAGTTGCTTCTTTTTAAAAATATATAGTATATTACTATCAAATCTATTGTATTTCATTTCCTTTAAAGATCTCCCTGGATACAGCGCACTTATGCCAAAATTGTTTTAATCCGTCCTTCCGGCAGTGCCTTCAGAGCAATATGCTGTTTACTACATATAAAAGGATAGCTCGCCGATATCTCGTCCCCCTGCCAAGTTAAGGCAAGCAGATCGACGCCTGTTTCCTACACATCTACATATATTTATATTTTTCCTGTTTCCTTCATTTTTGCCCTAGATGAGTTTTACCGTTTAATATGTAAATTTAATAAAAATTGGATCTATTGTTTATCATTCGTAAAACTTTGCTGTTTTAAAGTATTGTATGCGTTTTCCATCCAATAAATAGTTACACCTTTTGTCTTTTCAGCCACTTTTGAAGCGTGACTTTATCATTTATGTTGTATATTTTGCCTAATTTAGAATATTTTAACATACATTTTTGTAACACCAATTTCTGTTGCTTCGAATAAAATTAAAGTGAAATTTGATTAATTTATAAATAAAACATTTTTGATTATGATTACATACTTTTTGCCTTAGCAAATAAATTAATTTAAGTCATTTCGCAAAGCTAAATAAAATTGATCTAAGACAACATTTACAATCATTAAAATTAACTACATTTTTAGTTATGTACAAACATTTTGCTTAATTACTTTTGTTGTTGTTGTTGAAATAAGTTAAAATGATAAGTGTTAGAATTCTAACTATGAGCGTGTCGAGGTAGGCTTAACAATTTGTTAGTTGGATTGGCTTACAAATTAATAGAGTGTACTTTGTGTGTGTGTGTGTGTGAAAATGTGTCCATGTGCTAACCTAAAACTTGTAGCTTAGGGGAAATTTCTATGCTCAACTTGAGCTGCCGAGATGTCCATTGATGTTAGGCACTTCAATGGCCGGCGGCGGTGTGGCTCCCTTAGCCTTAGCCAGCACATCGCGCTGTTCATAGATCTCATTGACCAATTTCTTGACAAACGGATGATTGAATTTACCCTCCGTGGAGTCAAAGAATTCCTGATGCTTCAGCAGGCAATTGTCGCGCTTCTCATACTCAAAGGCCTGCATCACCATATCCAAGCGATCCAGATCCTTGACAAATCTGGATTCAGGGCTCTGACCATGCTCGTATTCCTGCAAAAATATAAGATGTAATTCTGTATTTACACAAGAATTCTTGGTTCAATTAAGGCTACCTCGAACAGCTCCATGATGCGCTTGCCACGCGGCTCAATTAACTTGCATATATCCTCCATGGCCTTGAATTCCATTGCACGTTTCTCCTCCTTGGCTATGCCACAGAAGGGTGTGATATCACCCACTAGACTCTCGGCTAGATCATGAACCAATGCTAATTCCATGCAACGTATCTGATTGAGACCCTCGCTGCCATCGAGCAGAAAGGTAAGCATGCTCATGCGATACATGTGACCCGAAATGGATTCGCAATCATTAACATCGCGCAGTACCCAGCCGGTGCGCTTGGTGTGCTGTGAGCGAAAAAAAAGAGAAAATAATTAATTAGAGCATTGGATATTGTTGGATATGATGGAATTTACCGCACTATTATTATGAAAAGCTGCCCTCAAACAACCAGGTAAATCTCCTACGCTAAATACCAAATCTAGATGCCGAATTTCTTAACATTATACTTTATACGTTGGCGTATTATGCACATATCGTTCAAGTGGTCCAACCGACACCAAACCGAAGCTTGTTAAAATAACAGCCCACCTCCCGCCCTACTACGGGCTTAATACGTAAAATATAAGTCTTTATTGCAGAAAGAGATTTTTCTAAGCTGATTACTTGGTAGAGTTTATTGTAATCAGCACAGAGGACACAAAACGGTTTATGTTAAGAATTGTAAGTACTCAGATCTGTAATGTAATTATTACTTTCCTTATTTAATTACCAATCTTTACTTTTAAGAGTATTACCAAGATAAAGAAAATGTCATTTCTGATAAAGATTTTTTATAAACCGTAATTGTAACTTATTGTAAATAATTGTAATTTATTCAGTGAATATTGAAAAAATTTAATTACTTTTACAATTACTTTAATAATTGTACCTGTAAATTGTGAATATTAAGTAATTTCGCTTGATTTTCGCTACATTTTTGCTAAAAATTCTGATTTTTTACTTCAAAACAAATTATCTGAAATAATACCATTGTTTGGATTGATTATAATCAAATAATTATTTAAAAAACGGTTCAAATTTTATTGTGAATGTAAATCTGAAAGTTACAGCCATACGGGGCCAAATTTATGTTGACCTTCATGACAACTTATTTTCAGGGTTCGTAAAATGCACAAAAAATTATTTTCACGCTATGATAAATAACATAAATGAAAAAAATTTGTCGAAATAAATTTTTATGCCATCTGGAGAAAAAAAATGTTTTTTGTTATGTTACTAACACGAGCATTTTAGACATGCTTGTTTTTTACAGGTGTGTGAAAAACTTACAGGTCTGTAAAAAAAAGGCGAATACAATTTTTACACAAATTTTTTAACAGGCTGTAAAAAATATTTTGTGTGTATGAATAATTGCGAAAACATTTTGTACACTATTTTTTAACAGGCGTGTAAAATATTTTGTATTTACTTTTTATTTCGTTTGTATTAGTGTGTACGTGACAGTCTGCTTGAGTTTTTTTAATCCAGTGCGGCCGACAAATGGGGAAGGAGCGGGAAAATTTTTTTTAACAAATCCAAAAATATTGTGTTGGTTTTTAGCGACCTGATCTTCGTTAATTCAAAGTTTCGTTATGCTGGCTCAAGGTCCATGATGATGTTTACATCAATATTAAACTTGTGTTTCATAACTCGGGTGGGACCTTGAGCCAGCATAACGAAACTTTAAATCCAAAAATATTTTATACGCCTGTAAAATATTTTGTGAAAAATTGTTTGTAATTTTTTTTACAGAATATATCTTTTTTAAAAGCTTTCTAAAAGTTCTTCAATATTTTGTTTAATTACTAGTAGGTTAGTATGACATTAAACTTTTGTTTAGAATAATGCTGAAAAATACAAATATTTGGGAAGGCCAGCTTACTCGGAAAGTACTTTGAACAAATTACTCTTCATATTCAAATTTTGTAACACGCGAATATATTTTGATTTAAATTATTATTTTATAAAAGAATTAATTCGATAAATTGCAGCTTAGATCCTAGAGAACCCACATAAGAACAGAAAATGATCTCTCAGCACTAACTTGTGTTGCAGGTACACTTTCTCGAAAACAAGAAGAACCAGCACCAGACTATAAGAACTTTTTTAACCCAAATTCAAAAGCTCACACACAAAACATCAGAACGTTTTGGCGTTATGAAATATGTCGTAGTTTTTTCGATTACGGATAAAAATGCCGAAATTTTTGTTATCGATATCGTTATTAATGCAGTTTTCTGTTTTTATTCTGTTTCTGCATTTAAATTAAGGGCTTAGTTGTTTTTTGTGTTATAAAAAACTGAGTGAAGACAAAGAATAAAATTGGAAAAGAAAAATAAATTTAAACAAAGCTTAAACCACAAGCTGTTAGTTTAATAAAATCCAAAAAATATATATCTACAGCCCCTAATATAGATAGACTAGACTTTGTAGACCGTGTCATACACAAAAATAGTTATATTAATCAACTCCAATAATTTACTTGTACGCGTTTGTCTATTTCGCAACTTGCTATCACAATCCATGTTATTGCTATAATTAAGATAAGTGCAATATGGAAAATACGAGACGAGACGATAAGTCAAATGCAATTCATTACGTGACTTTCACTTTGATTTCATTGAGCCCTGATAAGACATGAACTAATTTGGTGGTCATATGATAATAATAATAATAATCATCCTGATAATCTGACTGCCACCGGGGCACACAGTTGCAATTTAATTAAAGCAAAACTAATAAAGCCCAAAAGAGACTGGGAAGAGAGAAAACATAATAATTTTCAAGTCGTCTCTTTGCTTGTTATGCGTTGTTACCGGGTTTCTATAAATAAAACTGTTTATTGATCAAATAGCAACAGCCCAGTATGCGCAGGTTTAAGTTGAAGGCCTGTGGAGGCCTTGATGTGCAACGGGCCACAGCGGCAACGATGTCACCCACGTCGCTATGTTAATGGTTTTTGGTTTTTTGTTTTCTTTCCTTTTAATTAGACAAATTGCAGGCTGGCTGGCTGTCCTGTTTGGCAAGAAGGAAGTAATCTAACTAAAGAAATGCGTAATACATTTTCTAAAGACTTTTGTTGAGGTAGAAATTAGGTCATTATTTGCTTCAAAGGCGTAGGTTAAAGTCGGCTCTACCTGACTTTGATATACCGGTTACTCACAGGGAGATTTATTTAATATCTTTAATATCTGATATCTTCATTATATTTTACCGATCATCTTGAAAATTAGTCAGACTATATATCTCAACCCTTTAAGCATAAAGCTTCCACCCACGAGCTAGATTTAAGATCTATATGCATATATTCCCTTAAGTTATACAAATCGCTTTCGACCCAAAATCGATCCAATTCCCATACGATTTGGATAATTTTTGGGTCGAAAGCGATTTGTAGAACAAATGGTATTGATTGACTTTACAAGGTGAGTTGAAAAGTAACCTCCTTAATCGCCAGAGTGCGCTGCAATCGCAAACAGATTTGACAGCTGATTGTTGTTGACATGTTTGGCATCATGTTGAGTTTGGAAAAAGAGCGATTTTCCACAACAATCAGCTGTCAAAAAAAAAACTAAGGCTGCATCGCGCAGAAATTTGACATGTCTGCCTAAATAAGAATGGACTATAAGGCACCATAACATGTTTGGCGATAGCAGATGCGATCGTAAGAAAAAACAGACTTTCGTGCATGTATATCCGTGATCCGTGCGTGATTCGTGCATGCACGAAATTTTGTTTCTATTATATTTGATTAATAAAATTATTCCTTAAACTGATTTGCTTTTGATTTCGATTAAGGTCCCTTTAAGCAAAATTTCGGGGGTGGTTGATTATGCGTGATCATACGTGATCCCTCCCTTAATCGTGCATGAATCGTGTGGGACGCAAAACGCTGAACAAGTTGTGTGCGTGAATCGTGCGTCAAGAGATTTTTATTTCGTGAAGGAAAAATCGCTCAAACGCGCACCTTTACTTATTACTCCACCTAGTATTTTGCAGACCTTCGGAAAATTACTTTTCGGACGGGATCAAAAAGTTGGAAAATCGCTAGAATAAGTGTATCGACCTACATTGAATAAAATAAATGAAAATTTAAAAAAAAAAAAATTATTTTTATTCCCAAGGAGGTTACTTATTACCCCACCTCGTACTAACTAAGTCATAACCTCTAAGTGAACGTTATTTGGAAAGCAGTTTCGTGGCAGATACGCCCGCTACAATTATTTTGGTCCTTCGAGACGGATTGAAATCTACACGATATCCCCCCCCCCCCCCCCCCCCCCCCCCCCCCCCCCCCCCCCCCCCCCCCCCCCCCCCCCCCCCCCCCCCCCCCCCCCCCCCCCCCCCCCCCCCCCCCCCCCCCCCCCCCCCCCCCCCCCCCCCCCCCCCCCCCCCCCCCCCCCCCCCCCCCCCTTAGTATTCATATTCGAACGGATTTCGTATATACCTTAGTTTAGTTCAGGGATGCGAACCGGTTCTGAGCCGAACCGAACCAAACCGTACCGATCCGCGTATTTGTGCTTGTAAACCGAACCGAACCGAACCGGTGTTCTTTCGAAAATGCTGAACCGAACCAAAAACCGCCCATGAAAACAGTACGGTTCAGTTTATCGATTAGTTTAATTATGTAAAGACTACGATATTGTACTTGTGAACTTATAGATTTGTCGAGTTAATCTAAATTTAGACTTTGCCATACCTTCAAGTTCTCAATTTAATGTTTATAAAGAGTTTTAACGGCTTCTTCTCGTTCAGAGGATAGACTGACTTTTATATTTGCTAGAGCATCCGCCATTTTGTTTTCGCGAATGTTATTGTAGCTGGGATTCCAATTGAAACGCACCGTTTTCGAAATGCTATGGCATATTCTTGAACTAAGTACATTTAGAATAAGATCAGCTCAACAAGACAATAATGGATTTTATTGTCCAGGTAACCGCACACGTCTATATAATAACTTTATTTCTATTGAGAATCGAAGTTATTTAAATGCTTTCTAAGTCGGAATTTACACCATGAAGCAAACTTCATGAAGTTTTCTTAGTAGGCGTGGAATTTAAAGGAAATCTTTCAGACCTTTTAAACGAATCCTAAAGAAATACATATAAATCCCTCGCCTACTAAGAAAACTTCAT
Source organism: Lordiphosa mommai (assembly GCA_018904225.1). Taxonomy (NCBI): domain Eukaryota; kingdom Metazoa; phylum Arthropoda; class Insecta; order Diptera; family Drosophilidae; genus Lordiphosa; species Lordiphosa mommai. The sequence continues at coordinate 86,968 of JAEIFT010000179.1, forward strand.
GTCTAAGAAATCCATTTTAAAAATAAATGCAAAATGTCGTAAGTTTCTTTTTAGAAATTTTTGAATTCGGAAACGGGATCAGGCGCTATAATATATTATCCTTGAACCACTGAACCGAACCAAAACAGCGGCACGTATTGTTATTTCCGAGCGGTTTGTATTCCTGGTTAAGTTATCCGAAATCTTTAAGCCAAAGTATACATATGAAAAAAATACTTAAGCTTTTTATTCTTTCTCAAAAAAAATTATTTTAAAAACGTATTTTTTGGGCCTTGCAACTGAGTATAACCCCTTAATGAAGTCGTGCGTGTCGGGACGTGTCGTGTTTACGAAATTTTTGACCATGCGTGTGGTTTTCGAATTTGAAATATGCCATTCGTGTTACAGTCGTGTCGTGTACAAAATATTCGACACGCGCCCATCTCTAATTAAGATCATGGCCCATGTTATAAGCTGTGATTCACTGAATCAATGGGTTGTCAGCTATAACTAGAAACTCATAGATAAATAAAATTTCATAAATATATCAATATATTTTTATTTATTTTAAAAATCCAAAGAAACCTGAACCCTGTTGTATACATTTTCGCATAGTAATACTTTTAACTCAATGAGTAGGGGGTATAAAACGCACAAAGCCTGTTTAATGCCTATTAAAATCTTAAAAGGCACACGCAATATCCGACAATCTACTGAAAGTCACAAGGCATTACACATTTTAGATAACAACCTAAAATGAGCTAACAAATTTTATTTCAACTCATATCATTTGTTTTATACTCATTCTTTTTATATTCTGTGTTATGAGCACATCTAGAACAATGAGCAACTACAATTTGCCAATGTTTATATCAGGAACACAATACAAAACAACATTCTACCTATAAACAAAAGCAACATTTCCCCTAAAGCACCAAGAAAATTCTCAGGGACTAGCGTCTACATTTTGAAGGCCAAGATCAAAGTCACGAGCTTAGCTATTCCTTCTATTGATAGGTATACGCATATAAGTGTATATTTATGTACTTTTTCTAGCAACCGTTTGCCAAAATGTCCATTGTGCAAATATTTTGTATTTTGTTATATTCTGTCGACTGTCGCACGTCAATGCTGTTGGTTGAAATTTTTAAATCTTTCTAGCTAATAATAATAATTTGGCATTTGCTCACGTGAGCCATTTGGAACTTTTGCTTTTTTGTTTATAGTATTTTTTTTTTTTTGCTATCAGTAAAAACAAATTATACAACAAAACAAAAAAGAGGAAATGGGGCTCAAAGTTTAAGTGAAATTGAACTGCTCACATTACAGGCGTTCCCTTTCAATTTGCTTTATGCAACTCTTGACGATAAGACGAAACGAGTCCCGAGTTTTGGGTTCTTTAGTTTCATATACGTCATTTCAATTATGCTGATTAGATTAAGTGAATTTGTTGCAACGGAGGGAAAGTGCTAGAGCAAAACGTTTGTTTGTTTGCAGCTGTTGCTTGTTCAAACTTTGTTTCTAGCTGGAATTTGCCCCAGCTCATTTTACAGGGGGATTTTCACAAGCTAATTTCAACATTCATTTGTGAAATAGAAAAATCACAACAAATTTTCAATATTCCTACAAGAACCTATATATACTTTTGGCAACCTACTATATGGCCTGAGAGAAGAAGAAATTGAGAGAGAGAGAGACGAGAGGTGATCGCAGCTAAGAATTATACAATATATATTTTCATCTAATCACAAAACAAAACAAAGTATACAAAAAATATATAATGAATACGTACATATATTTTGCTTTCATTTCACTTTTAATTTGTTTATTTTTGGTTTTTTTTTTTGAGGGCAATCGGAAAAGAAAATTTTTATTCGGGATGGTTTTTATTTGGTGGAGAAAGCTATTAGGCAAAAGATTCTCAAATAGTAACTCATAAAACTCAAATAAAAACAAAGATTGCAAATACACATAACAGAATGGTTTGTGCGTCAGCTCAAATATATCATCTGCCAAAAAGTATAAACAATCTACCCAGTTGCATATGCTTATAATTCTTAAGTTTTTATTCAGCACATTGACGATATAAAAGGAGCAACTAACAGTAGTAGTTAGTAACAGAGTAGTTGAGCCGTAACGGCAATTAGGAGTCTGATGAGACATAGGGTTATCCTGAAACTGTGTGTTACTCCAACCAAGTAAGAAAGAAAAATGCTCTTCAGCCAGTAGGCAGCGGGGGGCCAGCGTTGCGACTGCGGCGTCGCGTCTGCGGCGTGTGTGTGAGTATGTATGGGTATATATGCGCATAACATACACACAAGTAATGGTACAGGGTATTTCGTAGTTGGGACACTCGACTGCCGCGCTCTTGTTCTATTTTACTATTTTTATCAAAGTAAATTTTGAGCTAACATTTTTTGACGAATTTTAAACCTATTCTAACTAAATTAAAAATCCAGGAAATTGAATCATTTCATTTTGCCACTCTAATACTGCCAATACAACAAATTAAAATGTGGCTCAGGTCGAGCAAAAACAATTGTTTCTCTGCAAAATTTGATAATGTATGTAATGACGACATGTGACTTTCCCTGAGATAGTGGCATCCTTGGGCACAGGTTCCACTCGCATACTTTCAATATTACATGTACATTTGGCCGTCAAGAAGATACGTTCGCGTTTGATATCGTATTATTTGAGAATCGACCAAGAAAAGACATGTAAATTGTGGTCTTTAAAAGGATGTTTATAAGATAGTAGGAGCTTACATATGTATGAGACGGAATTAAAACCACAAAATACAAAGCTAAATACTCCGATTCGAATGGTTTAATTACATCTCATATTTGTAAATGGTTTTATATAATAAGCAATGAGTTTTCTTACTGTATTTGATGGTTTTCAAGGACTATTCAATTTATTCATTAAAGTATTTTTAAAGCAATTGGGGTAAACATACCTAGATACAAATTTGGTTTACCTAACACCTTACCTAGGTACTTAAAAATTCGATTACCTTTTACCTTAACTAGGTCAAAATTTTCATTTACCTTCTCAAAAGGTAAGGGACTAGGTACTTTAATTTCGAAAAGAATTATGGTCTCAGTAACACCAACAAAAAGCTTTTGGATGAAATTTGTACATTTTGTACAGAATAGCAAATTCCACGGGACTTTAGAGAAGCGGGATCAATCAAAAGATATCTATCTCTATTCGTAAGAAGTAAAGGTCAGGAACTGTTTTTGAACTAAATCAATCTGATCCTGCTAATATCTGATACTGCGAAGACCAGAGGCAGGAATAATCTGGTCTGTTCCCGTTTCCGAATTCGATCAATCGGAACTGGTGAACGGTCTTATTTTCAAGAAACGATTAGACGATTTCGTTTATATATTATGCCATCAAGAGAGTCGGATAAAGATAAATGGGATCATTTACCAATTCCGATTTCACATAATTTGATCAAAATGGAAACGTGAACAGGCCTGAATATTTTAAATTTGGTCGAACTAGAGAAAGGTCATAATTTTACCGATATTTATATTATTAGGTCATTTTGCAATAGATGCCGAGAAACTGGATCGTCAAAAGATGCACAGAGATAGCTTAAAGTCATAAAAGTTGAAATGCACTTGAGGAAAATCATTAATGAAACGAAGGAATAATAATGAACCGATATGGCTCCCTGCTGATCCCCAAAAGAATTGTTGGGATTGGTGGGACCGATGAACTAGTATATAATGCTGGATAAAAGACACACCGTTTTCTCATCTTTATGTTTTTTAAATCAAGGTGTATATTAAGAAGAAGTATATTGCCTGAATGTATGTTGGTTAAACAAGGCCTAAAAGTTGGCAATATTATTTTTCTTATTATCCACCTAGATTTAAAAACATATTCAACGAGTCGAAGGCGTGTAATGTAATACCATTTTGTTAGCCCCAGTTGAAAGAATACAAGAAAATAAAATATAGCTTCAATTAAATTCAAAATGTTACAATTTTTTACCTTGTACCTTAGCTAGGTAAAAATAATGAGTTCCTTTCCAATCACTGACTATATCTCTGGAATTTTCGAAAGCATCGAGCATGGACTTTAATCTACACAGAACAGCGTACACATATTGTGGTTAAATTTAAGTAGCGACTGTGCATATTATTCGATCTTTGTTAGGCGGAGCACTTTTTTTTGTTGTATCTTCAAATCCGTTCACCAATCACATTACAAATCAGATTAGCTTCTTAGCGTCTTTGTGTTAACTAAGGCCGCCTGATGGTCAAGGTTAACCAACTGGATGAAATATAATCTCTTACTTATCACATCATCGTGTACAAACGACCCTCACCTGCCTTCCATTAAATAAAACAAATTGAGACTCAAAAACCTAATCAAATTGTCACGCGATGTGAAGAATGAATCATGAAAATCACAACATGGGGTTGTTTTTTTTTTTCTGTGTTTTTTGTTTTGGGTGTTTGGGGAAAAATCGATGGCAAACATATGATGCGAGAGTTGTGGCAGATGTCAAACAGGTTTCCGGTTTCTTTTATTTTTTTTTGCACTTACCTTGAGATTACCAATGAGTTCCATAAACTGCACAATCTCGGCCAGGCCAGTATTGAAGCAGGGTTTCTTGCCTGTGCCCGTTGAGGTGGCTGCCTCATGGCAAGCGGCGGCTGTTGAAGTGGGATCCACTTCATTGCTCTGGCCATTGCTGGTGGCCGTCATCTCCAATGGTTCCGCTGCTAGTGAGGACATGGCAAACTTTGTGGTTGTCTGTTGCTGCGAGGATTTAGCTCTCTGACCGCCTGGGTGCTGCTGGGTGTGTATGTGGCGACGTTGCTGCAGTAAAAATTGTACGAATTTTATGCTTTGCGCCGACTCCGATTCTGACTCGCCGTGACAACAACCGTCCGCACTCGAAGGCGAATTGTGACTGAAGTTTGGTTCGCTCGACGACGACGACGTCGACGCCGTTGTCGCTTGACTAGAATTTTGTTTCTTTGGTGTTGTTGATGACGTCTTTAGGCCACTACTGATTTGCCTGAGGAACTTGTAGAGATCGCTGCTGGTGCTGCCGCCCACGCCACCTGTGGACGCCGCTGCGGCTGTCGCTTTGATCAGTTGCTGCATTGAGTACATGGCCAGAGAGATCGAGAGTGCGAGAGAGCGGAAGAAATGTGTTGCTGAGTGGGAATGTTGTATTCAGCTACAACAAATTTTGTGGTCAGAGCTTAAGCACGTGATGCCTGTGTGTCGTCTGCTGTGCCTGTGAGTGTGAAAGAGATAAGACATACTCATTTAGGGGATTTGTTGACTTTGTTTTGCTAATATAAAAATACAATTTTTTATCGCATGCGATTTATTCAACATGAGTGTGTATGGAGTGGTTTTAGAGTCACTACTGTGGGGCCAACTCTTGAAAGTGTGCATAACTTTCTTGCAATTCCGATTTAACATTTTTTAAAAAATTTATGATTTTTTCAAGTTTGTTTAAATGAATTTTCATCCATCATCCCATTTAACGAATGTACAATGCTCATGTATCTTGTATTTATCTTTGTCTAATCAATTTGATCATTTTTCTATTTGATATTAACAATCGTTAAAAAAAAATGCCTGAAGTATAGAAGCAAAAAATTGGCGATGCTTGGATGGAAATTCCAGAGCTTAAGGTCTACATAAAAAAGATTTTAACGATCCAATTAAAGCATATTGCACCTACGTCCGTCTTGTTTTAAATGTGAATAGCTTGTCATTTGACATTGAAAACAATACAACATGAACGTCTACTATATTATCATGTCTCATGCGTCGAACAGTCTGAACCCAGCCTAACTCATAACTTCAATAAAGTGATATTAATCCATTTTTTTTTTTTTACAAAATTGGAATTGAAATACTCACGAAAATTCGAAAAAAATAAATTCATTAAAAATGAAAAGCCATATATGGCGCTGTATGCAGTAGTAAGTCCCTTTCGACGGACCCCGGCAAGATGTCAGATCGCTTAATGACATACCGCGTTTGAAGCGTCAGTCCAAGCAGATTTTTACCATGGAACAATACACGCCACGCGAGCGCTCTGAAATAGTTGAAATTTACATTCAACAGAACAAGTCAATTGTGAAAACTCAACGTGCTTTTAAAAAACGCCCCGCAAGAATAGCCCAACAATTTTGGAACTAAATTGTATCAAGAAAACATTTCATATTTTAAGCATAATTACCGTATCGCCATAAACATCATTTCGTGACAGAAACGATACAGCATCACGGCCGCAATTTTAAAAATCATCAAATCTCCCAGCAATTATAGAAAATAAAGGTGTAGATATCAGCATAAAAAAAACCTTTCTATATCTATAGTCATCCGATTTTGATAAATTTTTCCAGAATTATGTGAAAGCATATGAAACGATAGAAAACAATAAAGGTTTTCTAACTAGCACTATTTCTTTGACCGATCGTTCCTATGGCAGCTATATGATATAGTCATCCGATCCGGCAGGTTCCGACGTATTAGTTGCGTGCAGTAAAAAGAAGACTGTGCAAAATTTCAGCTCGATAGCTTTAAAACTGAGGGACTAGATCGCGTAGAAACAGACAGACAGACGGAATTGAACTCAGCTCGTCGTCCTAATCAAGAATATATTAGTTTATGAGGTCGGAAATGAATATTTCTATGCGTTACAAACTTCTGGGCTAAATAATGTACACTTGGCAAGTGTATAAAAATGATTGGAACTGTAGAGCCTTTCTCGCCTAATAAAGCAGTAAATGTAGATAACACTTTGCAATCATTTTTTGATGAATAAAAACAATTATTTGAGAAAACATTTTTTGTTTTTTTTTTAACTATTTTGAACAAAATTTTGCCCTTTTTAGTCATCAACAGTTGGCAACACTGTTCAAGACAGAAGAAGGGTGAAGTAACATTGTTTGCTACAATGTTTCTTCAGCAGTTCAAAGTAATGTTGCTATCCACAGGCATCAACATAGGTTCCATTCATGTGCGGTTGAGCGCAACAGAACTTCTCAGCTCCGTATGGGCACAATGTAAAAGGTGAAGGAATCATTACTTCTGCTTCTTCTTTCCACAAATTTTGTATAAAACTTCGCGTTACTTTGCAGGTCCGTATAGGGCTTTAGTGTGTGCTTTAACATAAGTGTCATTAATTGTATACAATATTTACACCTGGCGGGATATTTAAATAATATTTTTCAAATATAAAAAAATCAACTTTTTATTCACGTTCTTGTTTCACGATTTCTGAAACAAGATTGCCATTTTCCAAAAACCGTTACCCTGTAAGGAAGGTAGTTCCGGCTGGCCCCGGCAAGGGGCCCACACATAGACCATGTGATCCTTAGTGAGGCTGGGTTTTCTTATATGGAGACTTACAAGTGGCCTTGTGTGGCTCAGTGGGTGTCCCTACTCTGCGGAACGTTGCGGCTGCGATCCCGCCAGGGAACATCTAATTAAAAGTTTTTTCTTTAAAAATTGTACACATAGGGTTACCTTTCCAGCTGTTGGCCCCAGTTGTGAAGTATGTAGCCATGAGCGAAAATTAAAAGAGAAGCTTGTGTTTGAGCCCCAAAAGACCAGATTTACATTACTAATTTCGGGACGTACCGGAACCAGTACCAAACCACAAATGCGTTACGGAACTGTCCCTGGTTTTAGTTAAATTAAGTCGTTCGCCAAGTTATAGAAAACAAACAATTTTATAGTTATGGATGTGCGAATAATTCTCGTTTTGTTTATTATTTCAAGGTGAGACTTTCGTGCACTAGACGTAAATCAGAAGTTCCCCCTCTGGTAGAAAGGTTACATTTCTCTATTTAGAAAAGCTGCACGAAATTCTCACCTCGTGTAATTAACGCTTTATTGATTTCTGTTAATTACTCCTTAAAATATATTTACTTTTTAAATCAAGTAGCCAAATTAACGTAATTTTTCTTGGAAAACTTCTTGAGACTTGCTTTGCTGATATCGGTCGTATAAAAGATTAAAGAGCGGCATTCTTAGAAACACTTTGGATATGGAAAATTTTAATTCAAACGGAATTCGCTGTGTTATTAATTTACTTAATCCCAAATTCGCTTAAAACGAGAATGTATAACGCTCGGGAATTGGTAAATAATGCTGATATATATCTTTAATTTGTTGATGATGATCAAGAATATATAAAATGCTTTAAAGTTTCTTCTGTCCTTAGGAACAAACTATAAAATACTTTTGAATAGCTCAAGCAATAAATTAAAACTGTTTCAATAACAACCACATTTCAGCGACAAATTAAAATATATTGCGACACCCTTTAAATTAGTTTATTCTATTTCCATTCATTTGTATTTATAATATTTTATTTTCGCAAGTCTGGTGTTCAAAAACAATGGACATGTGGTTGTTGTTGTTATTGGTCATTCAATGTAATTTAATTAACTTAATTTACACTTTATATCAATTTGGTGGCATTTCCTGTTGTTTTAACTGTGCAGTTTGACATGCACTGTGCAAATGTGATTGCCAAGAATTTACGCAATTTTTAATTCGAATTTTGTTGTTTTGTTGTTTTATTTGTTAATTAATTTGTTCAAAGTACAAATTAAAATTGCTTATCAGCCGCCGCCGTCGCTTTCCCAAAACGTTTCTAAGATTATATGTACATATGTTTGTATGTATATATTTAGTGCTGAACTCAAACTACCTTGACACTTTGACACTTTGTGAACGAAGTTCCGTTCGATTGACAGGCACTTCAAGGTGATGGCAACAATAACGGAACTTTGCGTGCAGGTGTTGGGACTGATGTAAGCAACAACTCGAGCTGCGAACTAACGGTAAATGTGACCACTAAACACAAACTAAATATGTTTAATTCAACAAAAACGTAGACGGCGTGAGCCCCACGGTTCAGAATTAAAAATATCACTGAAAGCTAATATAGACACCCACACACATACACACACACACAATCCCTCATACACTTACAGCACACGCGCCGTTTGTGGCAGCAACAGCCACAGCAACAACACAAATTGTTAAAATTGCTAACGGAATTCATGTAACATCTCCGACATTTTGTGACGATTTCAATGCACTTTTGTTTTTCTTGCCTTTTCATACAAAATTCGATTTGTAAATTTTTATTTGATTTCTCTTTCGGTTCGGTCCGTTCAGGCAAATGCGCGCCGTACAATGAATGATTTTACAAACTGTTACAGCAGCTGCCTCCCGTCCACGCGCGCAGCAACAATGTTGCCCGCCTTTGTTTAATTGTTTTCTGTTTTCTTTTCTTTTTTGTGTTTGCAATTGCACAACAAAGTCGAGTTCGAGTTTTTTTCTTTTGATTTGCTTGCTGCAGCTGCTGCGACTTTTTAGTATGACCGTAGAGGCGAGAAATGCCTAAGACTTATCGGTATACCTATCGATTGTTTAGACCGTTGCGATATATTAACCCTTCAAAACTATAAAATAAATACATACATATATATAGTTTTTAAATATTAAAACAACTCCTTTTAAAATTCAATTTGTTTTACTTAAATACATGCAGCTTCTTGTTTTTTCTTTGGTCAATTCTGAATTAAGTTAAATTTATAAAAAAATATATAAGATAATAGATGAGCACCCTTGGACGAACACTTTCGTAATGATTCAACAGATTTCTTTAATATTGACAGTTTTGATCAATTGAATGCTATTAGCCTTTTCGAGAAAGGCAATTATTTCGTACTTAGAACTTTCGTTCGAGTTAACCATTGCACAGTGGCCCCAAATGTCAAAATTTTAAATTAAACGAATATAGTTAGAGTGCTGTAACTTGGAACATTTAATTGTAATAGCATATTTAACAAAAGTACAAAATTGTAGACTGATCCGATCACGCCCACCTGTACCGCCCATACAATATTGGGATTTCCTGTTAAAATTAATTTACCAAATATGTTCAAATAACACAATTAAATAATATCCTGCATTATATAGCTCAATTTACTTCTAACGAGAAGGCAAAGCTAACTTCGACTGTGCCGAAGTTTTTATACACTTAAAAGACTTTACTCCAACTGATTTAACAGGTAAAATATATATATGATATAGGTATCACATATTTAAAATTTTTAAGTCATTGATAATAAAAATTTGATACCATAAAAAAACTTTTCTTAGTAAAACACATTTACCGACCGAACGGTCCTATGGCAGCTATATGGTATTGTGATCCGATTTTGAAACATTTTTCCAGATTTATGTGGAAGCATATAAAACTAATACATATATACTAAGATTGGTGACGATACGATGGAAAACAAAAAAAATTTTCTAACGAGAACTAGTTCTTAGACCGATCGTTTCTATGGCAGCTTTATGATATAGTCATCCGATCCGGCCGGTTCCGACATATTAGTTGCCCCCCCCCTCCCCCCCCCCCCCCCCCCCCCCCCCCCCCCCCCCCCCCCCCCCCCCCCCCCCCCCCCCCCCCCCCCCCCCCCCCCCCCCCCCCCCCCCCCCCCCCCCCCCCCCCCCCCCCCCCCCCCCCCCCCCCCCCCCCCCCCCCCCCCCCCCCCCCCCCCCCCCCCCCCCCCCCCCCCCCCCCCCGTGCAGTAAAAAGAAGACTCTGTGCAAAATTTCAACTCGATAGCTTTAAAACTGAGGGGACTAGTTCCCGTAGAAACAGACAGACGGACAGACAGACGGACGGACGGACAGGCGGAAATGAACTCACTTTTCAAGTGTATAACAAACGATATTATAAACAATTCTACAAAATTTATTCAATTTTTATAACCTTGCAGATGGTATATTAAAATTGTGCTAATTTTTGTAACGCATTGAAGGAAGCATAAAGTATATATATTCTTGAACACAATAGCTCGATTGCTTTAAAACTGAAGGACTGAATTCAGCATATAATTTCGATTAGCAATTTGCGTTTTATGATTTCTGATTTTACATAGTATATTTATAGGTATCGTATTAAATTAGAAATAAGGTTTCTCAACATTAAAATGTCAATTTCATACGACACCTAAAAATATACTATGTATTATACGTAGTTATTATACACTTGAAAAGAGTATATTAATTTTGCCCATCGGCGATCGGTCTAAGAACTGTTTCGAGTGAGAAAAACTTTTTTGTTTTCTATTTTAGCGTCCGCAATCTTTGTATATATTAGTTTTAAATGCTTCAGATAATTTTAAAAAAATTGATCAAAATCGGATGACAACAGCTAGCTGCCATAGGACCGATCGGTCGGAAAATGTGATTTACTGAGAACAGTTTTTATATGGTAAAAATTTTATTATTTTACCAGTTAAATCAGTTGGAATAAAGTCTTTCAAGTGTATTAAAACTTCGGCACAGTCGAAGTTAGCTTTGCCTTCTCGTTTAAACTAATTAGTAATCGAGTGTCTCTGGTGAATGCGCCCAATAAAAAAAATAATTTGAAAGCGAAACAGTTCCGTTTTTTTCGGTTCCTATTATAACAGTTAACGGATTTCGGTTCTCAAAAATATTTCAATATCGGTTTCGGTTTTGATAACGGTACCTGGCTTTAAACGGTTTATTTCGGTTAACGGTTCTGGTATTATTCCCTGGTTGATGTCCCATAAAAAATTGTATATATCTGCTTTTTGATAAAAAATTAAACAAGTTAATGACGGTCAAGCCAGACAGCCCGTGAGTTCTGGTAGCTGCACTTATTTCCCATCGCTAACAGCGATTGTTATCGATTTTTTTGCCATTCCTAATGCGTCGCACATGGCCTTCCTCCCAGCTGCTTTTGTTTTGATTGATTGGCGATTCCAATTTATTTATAATGTTGGCTCCCATTAAGCATTTGTTGAGCAACTACCGCATAGTCCTGGCCAGTGGTTCACCTAGGCGCCAGGAACTGGTCCAAATGTTGGTAAGAAATAAGATGACGAGAGCAACTGACAATATTTATATAATTTCCGTTGATTTGCCCTTAGGGCCTTCAAGCAGAGCTGTGCCCCTCCACATTCGAAGAGAATTTAAATGTGACGGACTACAAAGAGTTCTCTGAGTATATTGAAGCGACCGCCTTGGGCAAGGCTGAGGAGGTCTTTCAGAGATTAAGTGCTGCGGGCGGTGATGGCAAGCGGTTAATTGTAATAGCAGCCGACACTATGGTTACAATGGGCAAGGAGATCTATGGCAAACCCAAGGACAAGGAGGATGCTGTCAGAATGCTGAGCAAGTAAGAGGCAAACAGAAGCCTGCTTATAAATTGGCTATTGTACATCTCGTGGATCTATAAAAAATGCTGATGCTGAAATTTGTGGGAGATTTAAGGATTCTTTTAAATTGCTGATGCCCTGATTTTATCTTTCTTTCTAGCCTCTCTGGAGCCTGCAATCGTGTATATACTGGCGTAGTACTTAAACATGCGGAAGGAGTGCGTCAATTTACCGATACAGCTGATGTTTATTTTGGTCATCTAACACCAGAGCAAATACAAAGCTATGTGGATTCTGGGCACCCACTGTAAGTTTTTCTAAATTCCTACATATTCATGGAATCTAATATGTCTTTTCCAATTAGTGACAAGGCGGGTGCCTATGGTGTCCAGGGAGCTGGCGGTGCTTTAATACCCCGCATTGATGGTGATTTTTATTGTGTGATGGGTTTGCCCCTACATCGCCTGTGCTGTGAATTAAACAAACTATTTCTAGAGGATTTGGTCACATAGAGTTGAGTATCATTTCATGCGTCCATGCACGTCACGGGCTACACTTGCAAGTGGCGTTAATCTAGACTGATAAGAAGATACATACACACACAGGTGCTGTTTTGTTTGTATACAATTTAAAACCCAAATCTAATAACAACAAACTTTATGGCTAAGAATAGAGCATGCCTGGCACATTGGTGCCAATGGTGACCAAAATTGTATAAATTCTATAATTCTTAAAGAGGCTTCAACTAAATAAACTGAGGCACAGAGTGCGTACTTCAGGTTCTTATCAATTTGCCTCGCACTGTTTTAGAGGGAGAGTCTCAGACAGCAATTTGAGTTGAGTTTTTAATCAAAAAATAATAATACAACAAATAACATTATTTTTAAAAAAGATAACGCGATTATATATAATATAACTGCATCAACTGGGCCCCCCTCAGTCCGGTTTGAACATCAGTCATGGCGCAACCTCAGTCACAGTCAGAGAGAGACTCCTCCACCTATCAACTGTGGGGCGGACGCTTCAGCGATCAACCCCATGCCGCTCTCCAGGCCCTGAACAATAGTTTGCCCTACGATAATCGTCTCTTTGCCGTTGATCTGGATGCCAGCAAGGCCTATGCCGAGGCTTTGATGCGTGCCGGTCACTTGGATGCCAACGAGGCGGATAAATTGATTAAAAGTCTGGAGTTAATACGCTACGATTGGATTGAGCGCACCATTAAATTTCTACCCAGCGATGAGGATGTACACACGGTCAATGAGCGTTTGCTAGTAAAGATAACGGGCGAGTTGGGTCAACGTTTGCATGCCGGACGCAGTCGCAACGATCAGGTGGTTACGGATATGAAATTGTGGCTACGCAAGGCCATCAGAGAGACCCTCGGGCGCCTTAGGCATGTGATTGAGGCTATGATCAAGCAGTCGGAAATAAATCTGGGCATTCTTATGCCCGGTTATACTCATATGCAAAGGGCGCAAACTGTGCAATTCTCACACTGGCTGCTGTCACATGCCTTTGCCCTAAGGGAAGATTGCCTAAGGTTGGCCGAATTGCGAGAGCGTGCAAATGTGCTGCCCCTGGGTAGCGGTGCACTGGCTGGCAATCCATTGGGCATTGATCGTTTGTGGCTAGCCGAGCGTTTGGGGTTTGCGGGTGTCACGGCGAATAGTATGCATGCGGTGGGAGATCGCGATTTTGTGGGTGAGTGTTTATTATGTGTTTTTAGTTGGCGTGTTGTCAAATGTGAACAACAATTTCTAAAGTATTTATATTTGTGATAAGCACGACGAGCTGGGTCAATAAAGCTGTCTGTTTTAGAGATGGGCACATACCAAGCTATATTCGGGAGCATCTGGAATGGACTTTAATTTTAATGCCTCGTACAGGTCCCATCCGTCCTTGCTATTTATACCCTGTACCAGGGAATAATACCGTAAGCGGAACCGTTCACCGATATAAACCGTTTAAAGCCAGGTACCGGTATCGAGACCGGAACCGATATTAAAATTTTTTCAGAACCGAAAACCGTTAACCGTTATAATAGGAACCGAAAGAACCGGAACCATACCGAAACGCTAATACCGGTATTTTTTCGGTTTCTTATTATTTATTTTATTGATTTATGATTATTACAAATATATATTTCAACTGGTAAAATAGCAATATATACTGTCAGAAAAGAGTCTTACATTTTAGAAATTCGCCTTTTCAGAATATCCAGAATCATATTATCTTTTTAGGATACATAAGATATAGACAAAAAATGTTAATAAACGGAACAACTTTTCTTTGGTAAATATTAACCTTCTAGTTAAATTTAAAGGATTTCAATGTTTTAAAAAATCCTCCACTGAATATAGAAATGGTAGAAAAATCGGTATATTTAAAAAAAAAAAAAAAAAAAACTTTTGAATGGCATATTCTAAGCAAACAATTTTTAGTTCTATTACATTCATTAAGTTTTTGGATATCATGAAATAATTAAACAATTTTAAGTCATCCGATTTCGATAAATTTTTCCAGAATGGTGTGGAAGTATATAAACTAATATATACCACGATTGTGATACTACGATATTGAAAACAAAAAGTTTTTCTCACTAAAGAACTATTTTTGGACCGATCGTTTCTATGGCAGCTATATGCTATAGTCATCCGATTTCGATAAATTTTTTCAGAATTGTGTGGAAGCATATAAAACTAATATATACCACGATTGAGACGCTACGATGGAAAACAAAAAATGTTTTTTCACTAGAACTAGTTTTTTGAGCGACCGTTTATATGGCAGCCTATATGCTATAGTCATCCGATTTTGATAAATTTTTTCCAGAATTGTGTGGAAGCATATAAAACTAATATATACCACGATTGGTGACGCTACGATGGAAAACAAAAAAGTTTTTCTCACTAGAACTAGTTTTTTGAGCGACCGTTTATATGGCAGCTATATGCTATAGTCATCCGATTTCGATAAATTTTTTCAGAATTGTGTGGAATCATATAAAACTAATATATACCACGATTGGTGACGCTACGATGGAAAACAAAAAAGTTTTTCCTCATTAGAACTAGTTTTTGGACCGATGGCAGTCTATATATAACAAATGTGCAGCGTATTTGTATTTAAAGTCTTTTGCAAAAGTTTGATCAAGATAGCTTCAAAACTGAGGGAGGAGATAGCATAGAAACAGACGGACAGACGGACAGACGGACGGACGGACAGACGGACAAACGGAAATGAACTCAGCTCGTCATGCTGATCAAGAATATATATACTTTATGTGGTCGGAAATGCTTCCTTCTATGCGTTACAAACATCGTGACAATTTTAATATACCCTCTGCAAGGGTATAAAAATTTACTTGTATCCGTATACCGAAATAAAAATCTGAGTACCGAAGTGGAACCGAAATCCGAAATAGAACCCTTAACCGATATTCTCATTCCGGTACCGGAACCGATATTCTTTTCGGGATTAAACCCTGCCCCTACCCATAAAAATGGGTAAAACGGCGATCATAAAGTTGTGCAAATATGTAACAGATAGAATAAAAATTCTCTCCCTATAAAGTATATGGGTGATTCCATGAAACATTTTTTTTTCTCTGTTGAAATATTTTTTTTTGCAATCCCTGTTGAAAAGTATAGGGGTACGTATTCTCAGGGTTTTCCGAATTAAGACTTATTCACGGTCAAACATTTTCTTAAAAATTTTTCAAATTTTTCATGGAATCACCCATATATATTCTTGATCAGCGTTAACAGCCAAGTCTATCTCTTTGACGATCTCAGAGACCATAAAGTATAGAGCCACGTGCTTTGGTAAGTGGGAGTATACTAGAGTTGGGATATTTTCAACTTGATTAAAAGTTGAAAGTTAATAGTTGATCAACTTAACTTTTAGAATGATTTGAAGTTTAAAAATTTCACTATTTAGTTATTCGGTGAAGTTGAATTTTGGTCATGATTAAAAATCAACTTGATTTTATAATGTATCTTATAGAGGTATCCGAAGTTTTTTTTTTTAAAATAATTTGACAACCAATGAATTTTTGAAATAAATTATTTTTATACACTTGAAAAGTGAAGTTTGTAACGCATAAAAATATTCATTTCCGACCCCATAAACTATATATATGTTTGATCAGGACGACGAGCTGAGTTCATTTCCGCTTGTCCGTCCGTCTGTTTCTACGCGAACTAGTCTCTCAGTTTTAAAGCTATCAAGCTGAAATTTTGCACAGAGCCTTCTTTTTACTGCACGCAACTAATATGTCGGAATCGGCCGGATCGGATGTCCATATCATAGCTGTCATAGGAACGATCGATCTAAGAACCCAGTTCTAGTTAGAAAACCTTTTTTGTTTTCCATCGTAGCGTTACTAATCTTGGTACATATATATTAGTTTTATTTTCTTTCACATAATTTGGAAAAAATTTATCAAAATCGGATGACGATAGCATATAGCTGCTATAGGACCGATCGGTCGGAAAATGTGTTTTACTAAGAAAAGATTTTTTTATGGAATCAAATTTTTATTATCAATGATTTAAAAATTTTAAATATCTGATATAACTCTATCTATATCGAATTTAAAAAAATTTTTTTGAATAACAATTTGAAATCTATTGAAGTTCTGTGACACGAATTTTTATATAAAAAAATTTTTTGCTAACCTGAATTTTTAATCACTTGAAATGTGTATTAATTTTGCCCAGAAGTTTGTAACGCATAGAAATAGCCATTCCGACCCTTTTTTCTCCCCCTCTTCTCCTTTTTTTCTTTACAAGCCAATCCGTCGTCCAAATCTCTATTTCCATTGTCACGGAACGGATCGTCATATAGCTGTTTTGGTGAGAAAAACTTTTTGTTTTCCACGTAGTAGTGTCACTTATCTTGGTATATGTTAGCTTTATATGTATCCACATAATTCTGGAAAAATTTATCAAAATCGGATGACTATATCATATAGCTGCAATAGGAATGATCGGTCTAAGAACTAGTTCAGTTAGAAAAACTTTTGTTTTCCATCGTAGCTTCACCAATCATGGTTTGTATTAGTTTTATATGCTTCCGCGTACTTCTGGAAAATTTATCAAAATCGGAAGACTATAGCATATAGCTGCCATATAAACGGTCGGTCTAAAAACTAGTTCTAGTGAGGAAAACTTTTTTGTTTTCTATCGTAACGTCCTTAATCTTGGTATATATTAGTTTTATATGTTTACGCAATTTGGAAAATTTATCAAAATCGGATGACTATATCATATAGCTGCCATAGGACCGATTTTTTCCAGAATTATGAGGAGAGCGTGCAAAAGTGTGCTGCCCCTGGGTAGCCCGGTGCACTGGCTGGCAATCCATTGGGCATTGATCGTTTGTGGCTAGCCGAGCGTTTGGGGTTTGCGGGTGTCACGGCGAATAGTATGCATGCGGTGGGAGATCGCGATTTTGTGGGTGAGTGTTTATTGTGTTTTTAGTTTGGCGTGTTGTCAAATGTGAACAACAATTTCAAAAGTATTTATATTTGTGATAAGCACGACGAGCTGGGTCAATAAACCTGTCTGTTTTAGAGATGGGCACATACCAAGCTATATTCGGGAGCATCTGGAATGGTCTTTAATCTTAATGCCTCGTACAGGTCCCATCCGTCCTTGCTATTTATACCCTGTACCAGGGAATAATAGCGTAAGCGGAACCGTTCACCGATATAAACCGTTTAAAGCCAGGTACCGGTATCGAGACCGGAACCGATATTACAATTTTTTTCAGAACCGAAAACCGTTAACCGTTATAATAGGAACCGAAAGAACCGGAACCATACCGAAACGCAAATACCGGTATTCCTTCGGTTTGTTATTATTTATTTTATTGATTTATGATTATTACAAATATATATTTCAACTGGTAAAATAGCAATATATACTGTCAGAAAAGAGTCTTACATTTTAAAAAGTCGCCTTTTCCGAATATCCAGAATCATATTATCTTTTTAGGATACATAAGATATAGACAAAAAATGTTAATAAACGGAACAACTTTTCTTTGGTAAATATTAACCTTCTAGTTAAATTTAAAGGATTTCAATGTTTTAAAAAATCCTCCACTGAATACAGAAATGGTAGAAAAATCGGTATATTTAAAAAAAAAAACTTTTTTGAATGGCATATTCTAAGAAAACTTTTTTTTAGTTCTATTACATTCATTAAGTTTTTGGATATCATGAAATAATTAAACAATTTTAATGGTAAAAGAAATTAATACATCGGCTACGCCGATGTTTTCAATACCACTTGCAGTTTTTGAAAGGCGCTACCATTGATAACCAAAAAGTTTTTCTCACTAGAATTAGTTTTTTAGACTGATCGTTCCTATGGCAGCTATATGCTATAGTCATCCGATTTCGATAAATTTTTCCAGAATTGTGTGGAAGTAAATAAAGCTAATATATACCACGTTCAGTGATACTACGATGGAAAACAAAAAAAGTTTTCTCACTAGAACTATTTTTTGGACCGATTGTTTATATGGCAGCTATATGCTATAGTCATCCGATTTCGATAAATTTTTTCAGAATTGTGTGGAATCATATAAAACTAAATATACCACGATTGGAGACGCTACGATGGAAAACAAAAAAGTTTTTCTCACTAGAACTAGTTTTTGAGCGACCGTTTATATGGCAGCTATATGCTATAGTCATCCGATTTTGATAAATTTTTCCAGAATTGTGTGGAATCATATAAAACTAATATATACCACGATTGGTGACGCTACGATGGAAAACAAAACAGTTTTTCTCACTAGAACTAGTCTTTTGAGCGACCGTTTATATGGCAGCTATATGCTATAGTCATCCGATTTCGATAAATTTTTTCAGAATTGTGTGGAATCATATAAAACTAATATATACCACGATTGGTACGCTACGATGGAAAAAAAAAAGTTTCTCATTAGAACTAGTTTTTTCGACCGATCGTTCCTATGGCAGCTATATGATATAGTCATCCGATCCGGCCGATTCCGACAAATGTGCAGCGTATTTGTATTTAAAGACTTTTTGCAAAGTTTGATCAAGATAGCTTCAAAACTGAGGGAGGAGATAGCATAGAAACAGACGGACAGACGGACAGACGGACGGACGGACAGACGGACAAACGGAAATGAACTCAGCTCGTCATGCTGATCAAGAATATATATACTTTATGTGGTCGGAAATGCTTCCTTCTATGCGTTACAAACATCGTGACAATTTTAATATACCCTCTGCAAGGGTATAAAAATTATACTTGTACCGGTATACCGAAATAAAAATCTGAGTACCGAAGTGGAACCGAAATCCGAAATAGAACCCTTAACCGATATTCTCATTCCGGTACCGGAACCGATATTCTTTTCGGGATTAAACCCTGCCCTGTACCTATAAAAATGGGTAAAACGGCGATCATAAAGTTGTGCAAATGTATGTAACAGATAGAATAAAAATTCTCTCCCTATAAAGTATATGGGTGATTCCATGAAACATTTTTTTTTTCTCTGTTGAAATATTTTTTTTTGCAATCCCTGTTGAAAAGTAGAGGGTACGTATTCTCAGGGTTTTCCGAATTAAGACTTATTCACGGTCAAACATTTTGTTAAAAATTTTTCAAATTTTTCATGGAATCACCCATATATATTCTTGATTAGCGTCAACAGCCAAGTCTATCTCTTTGACGATCTCAGAGACCATAAAGTATAGAGCCACGTGCTTTGGTAAGTGGGAGTATACTAGAGTTGGGATATTTTCAACTTGATTAAAAGTTGAAAATTAATAGTTGATCAACTTAACTTTTTAGAATGATTTGAAGTTTAAAAATTTCACTATTTAGTTATTCGGTGAAGTTGAATTTTGGTCATGATTAAAAATCAACTTGATTTTATAATGTATCTTATAGTGGTATCCGAAGTTTTTTTTTAAATAATTTGACAACCAATGAATTTTTTGAAATAAATTATTTTTATACACTTGAAAAGTGAAGTTTGTAACGCATAAAAATATTCATTTCCGACCCCATAAACTATATATATTCTTGATCAGGACGACGAGCTGAGTTCATTTCCGCTTGTCCGTCCGTCTGTTTCTACGCGAACTAGTCTCTCAGTTTTAAAGCTATCAAGCTTAAATTTTGCACAGAGCCTTCTTTTTACTGCACGCAACTAATATGTCGGAATCGGCCGGATCGGATGTCCATATCATAGCTGTCATAGGAACGATCGATCTAAGAACTAGTTCTAGTTAGAAAACCTTTTTGTTTTCCATCGTAGCGTTACTAATCTTGGTACATATATATTAGTTTTATTTTCTTTCACATAATTTAGAAAAAATTTATCAAAATCGGATGACG
The DNA here is from genome assembly GCA_018904225.1 of Lordiphosa mommai. Classification (NCBI taxonomy): domain Eukaryota; kingdom Metazoa; phylum Arthropoda; class Insecta; order Diptera; family Drosophilidae; genus Lordiphosa; species Lordiphosa mommai. Next base: position 107,546 of record JAEIFT010000179.1, read on the forward strand.
ATAGCATATAGCTGCTATAGGACCGATCGGTCGGAAAATGTGTTTTACTAAGAAAAGATTTTTTTTTATGGAATCAATTTTTTATTATCAATGATTTAAAAATTTTAAATATCTGATATATATCTATATCCTATATATATTTTACCGGTTACGAATTTAAAAAAAATTTTTTTGAATAACAATTTGAAATCTATTGAAGTTCTGTGGCACCGACGAATTTTTATACAAACCAACCGTCGTCCAAATCTCTAGGGTCATTGTCACCACCGTGTAAAACAATTTTTTTTTGCTAACCTGAATTTTTATACACTTGAAAAGTGTATATTAATTTTGCCCAGAAGTTTGTAACGCATAGAAATATTCATTTCCGACCCCATAAACTATATATATTCTTGATCAGGACGACAAGCCGAGTTCATTTCCGTCTGTCCGTCCGTCCGTCTGTCCGTCTGTCCGTCTGTCTGTTTCTACGCGAACTAGTCTCTCAGTTTTAAAGCTATCGAGCTGAAATTTTGCACATAGTCTTCTTTTTACTGCACGTAACTAATATGTCGGAACCGGCCGGATCGGATGACTATATCATATAGCTGCCATAGGAACGATCGGTCGGAAAATATGTTTTAGTGAGAAAAACTTTTTTGTTTTCCATCGTAGCGTCACTTATCTTGGTATATGTTAGCTTTATATGTATCCACATAATTCTGAAAAATTTATCAAAATCGGATGACTATATCATATAGCTGCCATAGGAATGATCGGTCTAAGAACTAGTTCTAGTTAGAAAAAACTTTTTTGTTTTCCATCGTAGCTTCACCAATCATGGTTTTGTATTAGTTTTATATGCTTCCGCGTAATTCTGGAAAAATTTATCAAAATCGGAAGACTATAGCATATAGCTGCCATATAAACGGTCGGTCTAAAAACTAGTTCTAGTGAGGAAACCTTTTTGTTTTCTATCGTAACGTCCTTAATCTTGGTATATATTAGTTTTATATGCTTTTACGCAATTTGGAGAAAATTTATCAAAATCGGATGACTATATCATATAGCTGCCATAGGACCGATCGGTCGGAAAATGTGGTTTAATAAGAAAATTTTTTTATGGTATCAAATCTTTCTTATCAATGATTTAAAATTTTTTTAAATATTTGATATCTATATCCTTTATATATTTTTACCGGTTAAATCAGTTGGAGTAAACGTTTTCAAGTGTATTAAAAACTTCGGCACAGTCGAAGTTAACTTGTCCTTCTCGTTTTAGACTACTATCTGTTTTATTAGTTAAAAAAAATTCACACTCCTTAAAACCGCAGTTCCCAAATAATCACACTTCCAAATAATTAAAATAAAAGAGATCCGAAACTATTGAGATGCCCATTTTCAGCTTTATACACTAAATACCTGAATAGAAGACGAAATTTTGAGAAACGAGAAAGCAAAAGTTAACTTTTGACTGTGTCGAACTGATTTTTCACTAACTATAACTGAATTATCCGATAGAATATATTCAGAGTATAGATATCGGATGTTTATATATTGAAAATCATTAAGAATCTGGTTGGTTTGATCACGCTACCATCTAAAATAAAAAATTTTTTTATTTATACAATGCTTTTCGACCGGTTTTTTTTGTCAGATTTATTTTTTTCAGTCATCCGATTTTGACAAAATTTTCCAGAACTGTTTAAAAGCATATAATATTAATAATTGCTGAGTTTAAGAACGCATTATTTCTAAAAATTGAATTTTTTATACACTTGAAAAGTGTATATTAATTTTGCCCAGAAGTTTGTAACGCATAAAAATATTCATTTCCGACCCCATAAACTATATATATTTTTGATCAGGACGACGAGCTGAGTTCATTTCCGCTTGTCCGTCCGTCCGTCCGTCTGTTTCTACGCGAACTAGTCTCTCAGTTTTAAAGCTATCAAGCTTAAATTTTGCACAGAGCCTTCTTTTTACTGCACGCAACTAATATGTCGGAATCGGCCGGATCGGATGTCCATATCATAGCTGTCATAGGAACGATCGATCTAAGAACTAGTTCTAGTTAGAAAACCTTTTTTGTTTTCCATCGTAGCGTTACTAATCTTGGTATATATTAGTTTTATATGCTTTTACATAATTTTGAAAAAATTTATCAAAATCGGATGACTATAGCATATAGCTGCCATAAGACCGATCGGTCGGAAAATGTGTTTTACTAAGAAAGATTTTTTTTATGGAATCAAATTTTTATTATCAATGATTTACAAATTTTAAATATCTGATATCTATATCCTATATATATTTTGAAGGTTACGAATTTAAAAAAAAATTTTTTTGAATAACAATTTCAAATCTCTTGAAGTTCTGTGGCACCGACGATTTTTTTTTACAAACCAACCGTCGTCCAAATCTCTAGGGTTTCATTGTCACCCCCGTATAAATCAATTTTTTTGCTAACGTGAATATGTTTTTTGTAGACTACTATCTGTTTTATTAGTTAAACCATATTCACACTCTTTAAAACCGTAGTTCCCAAATAATCACACTTTTAAATAATTAAAATAAAAGAGATCCGAAACTATTGAGATGCCCATTTCCAGCTTTATACAGTAAATACCAGAATACAAGACGAAATTTTAAGAAACGAACGAGAAGGCAAAGTTAACGTTGACTGTGTGGAACTGATTTTTCACTCACTATATGTATGTATTTAGAATATAGATATCGGATGTTTATATATTGAAAATCATTAAGAATCTGGTTGGTTTGATCACGCTACCATCTAAAATAAAAAAGATTTCTCAGTAAGACACGCATTTCGACCGATCAGATCTATGGCAGTTATATTGATGCAGTCATCCGATTTTGACAAAATTTTGCAGAACTGTTTGAAAGCATATAATATAAATAATTGCTGAGTTTAAGAACGCATTATTTAAAAACAAAATATTTTTTTCTTTTAAAACGCATTTTCTAACCGATCGGTCCAATTGCGGTTATAGGATATAGTCATTCGGTTTTGACCAAATTTTGTGGAACTGCGTGCAGGAAAAATAAGACTAAAATAGAGGGACTAGTTTGTTTAGAATCAGACAGACGGACGGAGAAAGCTCAATCGACTCAGCTCGTTGTCTTGATCAAAAATATATAAAGTTTATTGGGTTGGAAAAAAATATTTCTGTGCATTACAAACATCTGCACAATTTTAATATATACACTTTATTTTGAAATCAGCTTAGACTTTCTTCGTTATACAATCCGTAATTCCCCTTAATCCAAAACGAACTTAATCAAGCGCAAAATGGGGAATTTCTGACCCGTGCATAGACCACGAAAATCATCATAGCTCAGATCATACAAGGCCACGCCGCCAAGTCCTTTACTTTTGGCATAGGATGCTTTAATACGAACAAAACGGAGATTATCATAGCTCACCCAGAGTCCATGGTTGCCATCTTTATCGGCGGGTCGTAGAGCATAATTAAAATAGTAATTGGTTAGATCTGTGAATCTGCGCATTTGTGGCAATTTTGTGCATATTTCGGGCCAACTTAGCAAACCCTCAACGCTGTTGATTTGCTGGCCACCCGGTGCTGGGCCATTGGTTTTAGATATTACTGGAAAGACACTCAAAACCGATTCACTTGTCAGCTTCCAAGCTCTGCCATAGCTGGCTATGCCCAGATTAAGTTTATAACCTGGACAATTATTCTGCAGCCAATAACTGATTTGATATTCAACATTTAGATGTGGCTGACGATTTTGTTCATTCAAAAAGAATATGGGTGCCGTGTAATCAGCTTCCTCGGGATTACGCAGGGGGGTAACAAAATCAAAGGCAGCCAAATTGATGAAGTCCAGTTGGGGATGCAACTTGGGAATATCAAAGTACCCTATAGGGAGGAAATAGATTAGATTAAAGGAAAATGAGAAACTGAAAATTAGGGAAAAAACAGCAGTTTTGGAAATTTGAAAGGAAAAATCGGCACTAAGGAAAGAAATAAACTAAGCATATTGATTATTTCGAAAAAGGAAAAATATTAATCAACACACACATTTTTCCAATTAATACTTAAAAAACATCACATCAACTACATTTTGACACATCTTTAAGTTTATAAGTTTTTTTTTTCAAAATATGCTATTGCAAATTTCTTGATACTCACAGGTAGAATTTACATTAGGCAACACCGTCATGGTCAGCAAAAGATTTGCTTTCTGCAAGGCTCTTCTCAAGTTCACCACCAGCTCAGTGAATTGTCCCTTATGCTGTTTCGCCTCCAAAGGCGGATCCGAATCCACTACGAAATCGCCCGTAATTATTTTCTTAATATTTTTGGGCTTATTCTTGGGAAACTGAAAGGCCAAGTCTAAACCATCGAAACCAGCGCGTTGCAATTGAATCACGCTGCTATCTATAAAATGCTGTTGATCTGTAGGTTTTGCCTCCAACAATTCCACATATTTATTTGGATGCGCCACATCCACATCATGATCGCCACCCAAACTCAGGAGAATCTTTAAATGTGGGAACTTTGTGCGCAGCTTAGTAATGTTCCTAAAATGGAAAAAGTCCAAGTCCGCATTGAAACTGTATAGCTCATGAGTGGTTGGTTTCAGACCCGCATAGCCATAGACCAAATGGGTGCAGAATTGTAGAGACAGTTCCAACTCAGTGGATGACAACCTGGCCAGACCTTGACGCATAAACGCGGCTGAGTCATAATAGCAAACTAAATTCGCGGCTCCTGTTAGACTAAGGACACTGAGTAAACACAGCAAAGGTAACTTCATTATAATAAATGGTACGTCCTCACTTTATAAATCAATATTCGCAACTGATTAGAGAAAATCTCTATTTAAAACTTTTATATATTCCATGGGCTTTGATTTTGCTGATGATGCTATTATCAGGCTTTGTAGTATTACGCAGTGACTGTTCAATGATCTAGTTCAAATGTGTTTGTTATTTTTTTGTTTTTCTAATGAAACAGAATTCTCTGGAAATGTTACGCTTATTTGTAAGAGGCTACACAAGTGAAAACTTTGCTTTTCGTTTCATCAGAAAATCAAACACATTTTACGCTTTGAATTAGATCATAAGTTCACTACGTAATACCTTAAAACCCGATAATGGCACCCACTAAGGTTTGTTAGAAAATCGAAAATATTGATTTAAGTAGTTTAGTTTACTATTTGGATATTTTGTTGATTTTCATTAACTACACTGAGGAAAACAAGTATGAAAGTCGGTCAAGTCGGACTGTGACTTACTCTGTGGCAGTAAAAAAGTGTATACAACTGATAACTTTTAAGTGTGGGGACACACAAGCTGTGTAAGTGCTGCCTATTACGATTGCGGTCAGTGATGCCCAGCGTAATTATTTGACTTGCCTAGAACTCGACCATCGTTCATCTGATCGTGAGACAAAATATAGTGGATCGATAAGTAATGATATTTTAATATTTATCTCAAGAAGGATAGTGCAATCTTCTTTAAAACTGTGGGAGATATAAATTCAAAATAGAATAGAATCTCTTTTTTTAAAAAAGTCCCTATATACCCATTTTGTTGTCTATTGCATAAGTTGACTTTATATTGCCGTTTGTTTCAATATCGTTAGATTGGGATATCCCTAGGTATTAGTGGGACCAGCTGCGTACAATATTACATTGAATTGGACCGTCAAGAAGATTTCAATGCGTTGGAAATGGCCAAAGAACTTACGTAGGAAAACGAAGCATAAGACCATATATGTACGTAGGTTACAATATATATTTCTGGCCTAATAATGAAAACGCGAATATTTATGATCAAAAATGGTTTTATTTTTTTCAAAGTATTCTCCAGCAAGATTTATACACTTTTGCATGCGCTCAAACCAATTGTCGAAGCTCTTTTTCCACTCCGATTGAGACACCTTCAAAACATGGTTTTTGAACTCTTCAACAGCATCTTCTGGCAACGAAAATCGTTGACCACGCATTATTCCTTTGATGTGCGGGAATAAAAAGAAGTCATTGGGTGCCAAGTCAGGGCTGTACGGCGGATGACCCATCAATTCGACGTTTTGGGCGGTCAAAAAGGCGCTGGTTATAGCTGATGTGGGGGGGGGGGCCTCCTTGGGGCGGGACCTTTTTTTTTTTTTCCCCTTTCTTCTTCCCCAAACAATTTGTGGTAACCCCCACTTTTTTTTCCCTTCGTTGCTCAAGCGGAACAGTCGCCACATGACCAGTTTTACCAAAGAAACAGGCGACCATTTGCTTCGAAGTGCTTCTCTCCCACCAAAAGACTTTCGTTGAATTTGGGTCGTCTTCGAAACCCACACCATTTTTTTTTTTTCATAAGCATAGATCCATGATTCGTCGTCACCTGTGACGATCTTATAAACGTCTTTTGAAACACCGCGATTATATTTTTTCAAAATTTCTTTGCACCAATCCACACGAGCCTTTTTTTTGAGCGATTGTCAAATTGTGTGGGATCCAACGAGAACAAACCTTCTTTCTTGTTGTTTTATTATTTATACATAAAAAATAAATTTAAAGTCAAGTCAAAGTTATCAACAAACATCTTCAAATTGATAACATTTGAAGTGTTTAAAATTTGATAAGAAATACTGAAATTGCGTAAAGATTTGCTAAAATAATAATATAACTTGAAATATCTCAATTTCTTTTTTTATCTTTCAGTGGACTTTATTTACTGCTGTTCTTTGATCAGTCTCCATCTCTCACGCTTGGCCGAAGATCTCATCATTTATTGCACCAAAGAGTTTGATTTTATTAAACTGGCGGATAGCTTTGCCAGTGGCAGCAGTCTGATGCCACAGAAACGTAATCCGGATAGCCTGGAATTGATCAGAGGTATTTCGGGCTTAATAACCTCCAAATTGACGGGAATGATGATGACCATTAAGGGTACACCGTCGACTTATAACAAGGATTTGCAATTCGATAAGGAATATTGTTTTGAATCCTATGATAAATTGGGTCAAGCTTTGGACGTGACAATGGGAGTTATACGAACCATGCAAGTGCAGCGACATCAAATGGAGGCAGCTCTCAGTACGGATATGTTGGCCACCGATTGGGTTAGTGTTGAGAAGAACAAAGTCAGTTGCTCACATTGTTCAGTTGTTCATTTTTCTAACTTGGTCAGTTGCTCACTTGGTTCAGTTGTTCATTTTCAAACTTAGTTGCTCAGTTGTTCTTTTTAGTTATGACAATCAACAACTGAGCAAGTAAGAGCAACTGAACAACCGAGCAAAAATGTAAAAATGAGTATGTTAACAACTGAACAAAGAAGAACGATTACAGAAGTATGTCCATGCTCCGTTTAGTGAGCAACTAACTCCTTGTGCTTCACTTACTCATGAACAACCCAACTTTAGTTGAATCTAAACTAATTTAATTAATTTCGCAGGCCTATTATCTGGTTAAAAAGGGCATACCCTTTCGTCAGGCTCATCATCATATAGGCAACGTTGTCTCACTTGCCGAACAGCAGGGTGTGGGCATCACAGAAGTAACCCTGGGTGAGCTGCAGCAAATCTGTCCCGCATTTGGTGCGGATATAGCCAGCGTAGCCGATTATGGCTTTAATGTGCAGCAATATGATGTAATTGGTGGCACTTCTACCACCAGCATAGTGGAGCAACTGCGTCTACTCAAGAATTTTACACATGATTTGCTTAAGCAGTCCTAAGTCTAGGGGACTGATCAGCTTTATTTTAACATGATCTTACGATTTGAACTAAAAATTTCACATTAAAAAGTGGTTTAAATATATTTATATTTGGTAGATATATGCGTATGTGTTGGGTCGCTCAGTTAACGCTGGGACTCTGAGGCGTGTAGGTATAGGGATCATTTGTGCCCTGCTCGTTGCTATCCAGCTGTTGATAACCAGTAACCGCCGAATTCTGAGGAGGAGCCATCTTGCCGCCTGAGATTAAAACGCCCAAGCTCTGTTGCAGCTGCCACCGACGAGCCTCGCGAATGGACTTGTTGCGTCTGAGCGTCTTGGCCAACATGAAGGCACACAACACACCCAGTAGCTGGACAAAGGCCACTGTGGTGGCTCCGGTGGCTATCAACATGGCACTTTGTGAAATAATAAAGTTCATCTTGCGGAAGCAGCCATATTCATAGGGCTGCAGGCAAGCCAATTCGTTGGCATCGTTCAAAGTTTCAGCTAGACGGCCACAGCAGGAAGTGGGCACCACCACATCATTGCTCTCCAGCGTCATATTCTGATTGGGTGCATAGTAATTCTTCCAGTCATCCGGACCACTGACGCCGCAGCATTCCAGCTGTGTGGGATTAAGACATTAGGTGGATACATTCAATGAGTTACAGTTAGTCAAGAAAGTGTTTTGACAAGGCCCTAAGGTACAGACATCAATTTTGGCATAAACTTGAATAAAGCAGGGACCGTAACGGTTATAAGTTATAACTATAAAAATCATTTATGATTTATACTTTTAAAAATCAACCAAAAAAATTATTTTTGATTTTTAAAATTATTTTTAAATATTCATTTTTTATTTTTATTATAAAAAATCAATTATTAAACTCATGAGTGATTTTTATTTTGTGCTGATTTTCATGAACTAGTGCGAATGAACTATTCATTTAAATAACTAAGTCTCAGAGTTTGAACTATAGTTCATTTTTTGAACTATAGTACGTTTTTTGAACTACAGATCTTTTTTTGTAAACTATATTGTAACCTCTAGTTTATTTTTATAACCAATTTTCTTTTCTAATTATCGATTTCCCAACTTCTATATAAACATACATTTTACTCTATTTTTTGCTGTGTATGAGATGAGAAATATTAAATTTATTTTTTATAATGCCAATATTTAATGGACAACCCTTCGTTTTAGAAAGTTCAATAATCAAATGAAAATTGAGAAGGTAAATTTGCTGCAGAATTTGTTTTTAAAATAAACTATAGTTCAAAAAACGAACTATAGTTCAAAAGTAAATAGTTCATAAAAAATGAACTATAGTTGAAAAAATGAACTGTAGATCAAAAAATCAACTGCAGGTCAAAAAATGAACAATAATTCGAAAATGAACTATAACTCGAAAGTGAATAGTTCATCAAAAAATGAACTAAGTCATTGAAATGAACTAGATTCTCCAACTCTATTAAACACCAAGTCGATACGGTTAATTTTCTTATTTAAAATTCAATTTATATCCTTAAGCTCTATACGGACCTGCGAATTAACGAAAAGTATCATACAAACTTTGTGGAAAGAAAATGCAGACGAAATGATTCCTACACCCACTACATTATGCCCATACGGAACTGACAAATAATGTTGCGCTTAACAGCACATGAATGGAACCTATGTTAACTTATGTGGGTTGCATTTTACTATGGACAGATGAGAAATATTTTTAAAAACAATGTTACTTCACCCTTCTTCTGCCTTGTCGAAGTAAAGCTAGGTACTAAGGGCGTTCGAATTTTCCTTGAAGCTAGGTACTGAGGGCGTTCGAATTTTCCTTCCTTTTCGCATAAAAAAAAATTTCCTGAGGAATTATTCGTTGCCTCATTAATCTGTTGGGTACTGAGAAGGCCAAGTAATGCACACAAGCAATTTCCAGAGTTGCCATATCAATAGATTGTGTGGATCGTATTGAACAGCTGATATTTCTTGAGAAATTATTGTGCAGCAATTAAAAACTTGTTTCAGTTGTCAACTACATATTTAGCGCCAAACAAAAATTGACAGCAAAATGCAAACTAATTGGATTAAGTTGCTTTGACTGATGGAGATTAGACAAAAAAAGGTTAATGGGACATCACAAATGATCAGCGGGTTTGAATTGCTTACAAAAATTGGCAAACACAACAAATTAAGTGGTTTTTGTAATTCAAGTTGTGTTTTATTGTATGTAAATTTAATAGTCGCCATTGCATTTGCTATCAAAGCTATGGTAAGCATATCAAAACAATTTTCAATACTGTATGGAAGCAAAGTAATAGCATTTTTGCTAAGTTGTTTTTGGCCAGCAAGGCTTCGCGAGAAGCTGCCAAATCAAGAACAGGTGTTCGAGCTGTGTGAACAGCCCCAAATCGCTGAAAAATGGCAAATTCCTTCAAGGAAAATTCGAACGCCCTTTATTCCTTAAGTGGATTGCAAATCGCAGTGTGACCAGATCGAACAGAAAATTACGCCGAAAATTAAATTGTTGTGGTATTTTCAATTAATTATTAAATTAAAATTATGTATTTTGCTCGCTCAATTAAAAAACCGAATGAACAGGCAAATAAATTACAATCCAAAAGTTTTACCATTCCAGTGTACAAAATTGATTAAATTAAAAGTTGGAATTGAGAGGAAACATCTCACCTTAGCGTAAAGTTATTTTATGGCCAAACCAATGTTTTTTGAGCAACTAAGTTGGTGTATATTTGTGATGATATTGGGGCTAAGGATGGTCACTAAGAAATTTGTTGTACATTTTCTTAAGAGGCTACGTAAGTATCTATTTATTCCATATTTTTCGATTGATGGGCGTAATTTAAAAAATTTACTTCAGGTAGAATATTTTTGGAAATGCCCATATGAGTTAAGTAGAAGCCCAACAACTATAATCTGCGAAATTTTCAGAAATATAAACAAATTTCAGAGATATAAAATTTTTTTTTTTATATTTGGGCTCTAAGTACGCTCAGTTTGAGTTTTATGAAGATCTTTGCTTGGTTCAAGATATGTTGAATTGAATGTCTAGATAGGTAAATAATTTCTGATAACTCTCAAGTTTCTTTTACAATTTGATAAAACAAGTTTCAAGTCAGCAATATTAAATAATATTGTCAGTGTCCCTAGTCAAAAACACTTTCATGACTAACTAAACAATTACATATTTCACACGGAACTTACCCCAGACTGCATAAAGTCCACGCCAGCTTGTACATATTCATCGTTATCATATTCCGACAAAGCCGAATTCATGGTACGTATCAACATCTGACGCACCTGGGATTGCATCACAAAGGCCGCAATGGCCGCCGAAACTTCCAAAATGAATACCAAAAACAGGCACACTCCATACTAGTTAAAAAAACAAATCAAATTAAATTAGCTTTAATCAACTTCCCTTACTCCCCCATATACTTACCAAATTGATAACCATTACGCTCTCCTTGACAGCTCCATAGGCACCCAAAGTGGCCACTGCAATCAGTATGAAGCCAATGGCTATAAGCAGAGCTGGCGGCGAAGTGAAGTGGCCATCGATGAAGAGACTAAAATCACCGAATATAGCCTGTATCGTGGAACCCACCATGATCAGCAATATGGCCGTGAGCTGAAAGAGGAAGGGGGAATACAATAATTTCGTTAGCAATTGCTTGCCAAGTCACGAAACGAATATCTCGTTTAGATGATTCAGTTTCAGTGCCAGATTTGTGTTACATTGTGGGCAATCATTTTGGCGGGTAGACGGCGAACTCACGTGGTGTCAACTTGGCACCATGCAATTTGCTATTGCGCGCGTCTGTGTACTTGAAATGCTTTACTATACTCAAGCCATGGGTACATTTGTTTATAAATATTAAGCTAACCAAACGAAACTTTGTTGTTTTATTTTAAATTAATATTTAAGTTGTGTTTTAAATTTAAATTTTTGATCCCAAACATTAAACAGGCATTCCATACGTTAATTCTTCGAGAGAGAGGGTTATGATGCGCTTATTAATTTAAAGCAATTTTTTTTTGGATATTTTGAAAGCATTCGATCGCGTAGGGTGTATTAAGTTTCTTTAGCTTTAGTCTCTACTTTCTATATAAAAATTTCTTTTTAGCGGAACTCAAGAAAGAGCGATCAAACATTCGTACCTCTCAGAAAAAAGTTTTATACATTTTGTATACCGCAGTTCTGCCTACTCCAGAAGTTTCCAAAATATTTATTAAACGTAAATCCTCTATGATCAATCTCAACGACATTGTTATTAGTCTCGCTAAGTACGTCAGGTGTTGAGGGTCGGCCACCAAGATCATGCAATTTAACGCCCCTCTAAACATTTTTTCATAAAAATTATGTAATTAAAAAATTATTTTTTTTTTAGATTTCAATCTATAATACATACAATACCGAAATATCGAAAAACTGTGAATGTATTAAATTAGGGGACATTTAAATCTATTTATTTAAATTTCATGAGAATAAAGTATCATATTTTTGAAATTTACAAAAAAATTTTAATTCGTAAAAAACTTTAAAAAAATGTAGTATGAAACTATCGTTATAACTAAAAAAAGTAATGATGCAGTTCGATTCCTAAGGCCCGAATTAAGGGAAAACCGTTCAAGTTGGCTATGTCTTTTTTATTTCTTTAAAAAAACTATCGCAGTGAAATTAACCAGTGAGGGTAAACCAATACCGATACGAAATGGATGCCGGAAATAGTATCGATATAACAAACATTGATATTTTGGTCGAAAAAACGATATATCAATATCGGATATTTTACTAACGCGATATATCGTTTATCGAATATTTTGTTGTGATATTTTCGGCGATATTTTTAAGTTCTGGATGGAAGAGAAAGACAAATTGCCAGCGCCTTCCGACGTGGCATTGGAATACGCTATTTTACCAGAATGCTCTGTGCCATCGGAACGCTTTGTTTCAAACATAAAAAGTTAGAATTCGACTATAAAAGTGTGGTTTACGACAGAAGAAGCCGAATAACCGATAAGCACATAACTCAAAGCGTCTTCTTATAACCTCTATATAATTGGTAAAAAAGTTCTTACTTCCCTTTGATTTAGCTTCTTATGTTTTTCTTTATGTTATCTTTGTTGTTGATGTATTTTCTTTTCAACTTCAGCGTCTTCTTTCAATATAAATTCTTGAATAAGTTTCCACAACATCTTATGTAATAATTTAAATGAAAAGCCTATCTTTGTCAATCTTATAAAAATACATTTTAACATATTTATTTTGGTTTGGGATCTCTGATCGGTAGATTTTGATCGCAGACAAAAATTAGTTTTTAATACACTTTAAATGACACCTCAATTATTCCAAAAGACCTGTTTATTCTTAAGATAATGCTTTTGTTTGTTAAAAATATCGAAAATATCGATAATATTGATTATTTTGTCAACAAAATATTAATATCGAAATGCTACTTTTTCAATATCGAACAAAATATCGATAAAAATTTTTCTCAAATATCCGACATTCCTACCGTCAACAGTCACTGAATCCAAAATGGTCACTCTGGTTATGTCAGCTGTGGTTTGTTCAAAGATAAGCGGGCAAAGGACATTGTAAAATAAATGTTTATAAAATTGAAAATGAAACGTCAGAGCAGCAAATTTGTTGGTCAAATCCCATAAAATGGGTTGCATCTCGACTAGAGGTGCGCGCGTGACGTGAATTTTAACGTGTCACGGGTGTCACGGTGTGTCACGACTTGACACGATGTAATCTTGATAAAATACAGACTTTCGTTCGTGTGTTTTCGTGATCCGTGCGTGATTCGTGCGTTAACCATCGTGAATATAAGACATATTATTCACGAAATGTTTTTCTATTATATTTGATTTTTAGTATAAGGCTGAGTTCACACTGTTCGACGCATGAGACATGATAATCTAGTTAGCCTTCATGATGTATGGTTTTAAATGTCAAATTACAAGCAATTCACAATGAAAACAAGACAACATAAGGGACTACTAGATTGTCATGTCTCATGCGTCGAACAGTGTGAACTCAGCCTTACTCCTAAAACTGATTTGCTTTTGATTTCGTTAGTCCGCTGCTCCTTACAAAAGGCGCAGTGTGCCCGAGAAACCCATGATAGAATTAAGGTCTCTCCACGAAAAAATTCGGGGGTGGTTGATCGTGCGTGATCTTTCGTAATCCCTTCTTTAATCGTGCATGAATCGTGCGTGACGCAAAACGCTCTAAAAATTGTCGTGCGTGAAGAGATTTTTATTTCGTGAATCGTGCGTTACGTGAAGGAAAAATTCCTCACGCGCGCACCTCTACTCTCGGCCTCTTTAATCAGCGCAAGTTGTTAATCCCCCACTCCAAATTTTTTTTTGTCTTCTTTAAATCCATTTTTTGAAATTATGTGCTCAATTCTCGGATCAAACATGAGAAACATGCAAGAATTTATCAGCTTTTTTTGAAAAACTATCTGGCAGCCTCATGAACATTATCAGAGCGCATTCTCGGCGTCTGAGTACGGCCTCTTAGAATGCTTCGACGAGCGCCTTTTAAGAGCCATGTAATTCGATGGACAGCGAGTAAGTTATTCGTGTCCAAGTACCTAGCAATACCTAGCTTTAGTTGTAAAACTGTTTATTTTGTAGCTATTTTGGTATTTTCATTATTTTTTGCTCAGTTCAACTCGGTAATGAAAGTAGAACATTTTTATTTCAAACCTTTCAATTTCCAGATTTCTCGTTCAGCTTGCTGGACGTAATTTGGCACATGGTATTCTTTCATATATAGGCTGCGCCTATATGTAGAAACTAGCCGAATCCGAACGGTAGATCAACGGTCTATCTAAGATAAATCCTAACCCACCGCACCTATTGAAATTTCTCTCATTTTTTTGTGATTAGAAAGAGGAAAAAGATACGAAAATTCAAAAATGTTTTTGAATTTTCCGTATTCAAAAATGTTGAGCAATAATAAAATCAAACCAAAAAATCAATATAATGTTCATAATCCTACAAGGTTATATTAACTTCGGTAGACCGAAGATAACTTTCCGCTATTTTTATTTTTTTTGAATGCTATTTCTAGCAGTATTTTTTTTGCAAATCTAGCAATTATTGACCCTTAAATTCTGTTAACTCTGCATACACACACACGCCTTAGTTTCTTGCTGGTGTAGCGGGTGTTGCTGGAGTCGCTGGTGTTGCTGGTGTCGCTGGAGTTGCTGGTGTTGCTGGAGTTGCTGGAGTCGCTTGTGCCGCTCGAACCGATCGAGCTGCTCTGGTCGCGGGAGTCGCTGCAGTTGCTGCCGTTGCTGGAGTCGCTGGTGCAGCTCGAACCGATCGAGCCGCTCTGGTCGCTGGAGTCGCTGCAGTTGCTGCTGTTGCTGGAGTCACTGGTGCTGCTCGAACAGATCGGGCCGCTCTAGTCGCTGCAGTTGCTGCAGTCGCTGCTGTCGCTGCAGTTGCTGGAGTCGCTGGGGCCGCTCTAACCGATCGGGCCGCTCTAGTAGCTGCAGTTGCTGCAGTCGCGGCAGTTGCTGGAGTTGCTGGTGCCGCTCGAATCGATCGGGCCGCTCGAGTCGCTGCAGTTGCTGCAGTCGCAGCAGTCGCTGCAGTTGCTGGTGCCGCTCGAATCATTCGAGCCGCTGCAGTTGCTGCAGTCGCTGCAGTTGCGGGAGTTGCTGCTGTCACTGCCATTCCCCCCACTACAGCATACTGAAAGCAAGCAAAATCTTTTCGTATTGCAAGTTCGTGCAAATTTTTTTGGGTGTGCAAGTAAGTTTTTAGTTTTTTACAACTTTGCGGTTTAATTTTGAGAAATGCGTGAAATGTGTGTTTCTCAAAGTACTGTCCATAGTTATGCCCATCTGTCTGGCTGCATACGGATACCACGTTGATAGAATTTCTCTTCCCTTGAGGCGTTCAAAGAATCGACCCAATTTTCGGTTGCTTCGTAAGAAAAGAGGTGCCGCTCGGTCAGGCCATGAGTCTTCCAAGGGAACAATTGGTAGTCAAAAGGTGCAATGTGTGGTGAATATAGCGGGTGTGGTAAGTGTTCCCAGTTTAGGGTTTCCAAATGGACTTGGACGACTCTAGCAAATGGTCAAAAAATTCACTTTTATGAGCGTTTTCTCATACTGTGTCCGTTTTTGCTAAATGCATGGCTCAAACGCTCCAATGATTCGTTGGGTGAAAACAGCCCATATTGTCTTGGTTCTCAAAAACTTTGACGTTCGGATTCGGCGTTAAACTAGGTCCCTTTCTCTAAAGCGAAAATTAAATGACACAGGAGCCAAGAGATTAGAGAGGTCGGCTTTGACCCTTTGGGGGTGTCAAGCCAGATATGTTTCAATATTTTTTAAAAATAAAATCAAAGCGAAGAATCTTTCTTGAGTTAATCGAATTTCAAATTAATAAACAAATTTTCAATCTCAGTTCAAGTGTGGCAACAAGCGTGTGTGATGGTGCAGTGCGATGAGGAGCCATTGCATTTGTGTTAAGTGCAAGGCCCTCAGTTTGATTTCCAGACTTAGCGAAGTTACCAATAATTTGTTGTAATTAGTTGTCTTTTTTCGGAAAGACTTAGGTTGAAAAAAACTGGTGGCAATATCCGATCCAAATGGAACAAAGAAATAACGTCTCGTTTTTGATATGCACTGTTTATTAGCGTTGCTTAGTATAAAATTGTATGCTTCCATGCTGATTCAATATGAATAAAAAATTAAAAATTAAAATTAATTAAAAAATGGTCGTATTGCAAACATACCGCAGCGCAAGGCCTTGCTCATGCACACCACAATTCTTTTCACTGTAGTGTTACCGTCCGTTCCCCAACAAATAATGCCCCAGTTAAGAGTAGGAAGGACAGTAGATGAGGTCTCTTTTCCTCTTAATGTCACATCTGCTTTATAATGTTTGTTCCTTAATCAAGCAGTTTGTTTACAGTTGATTAGATTTGTTTTTTAAAATCAATCATGTTTTCTATGCAAATTTAATATAAAATAAATTCGATTTTAGTTTTTCTAACTCTAAATTGAAGTGCGAACAGAAAAACCATTCTTATATTATTTTTGATACCTCTTAAGCTCATTTTTAGTCCATTGTTTTTGTTAAAAATTACTCATACGACACTTATACCAAATCACAATTTGTTGAATGAAATCTTTAGTATATTTTAATTATTCTAAAGGGTATAGCCGGGTGTACTAGGCGTGTCGGCCCACAATCCTATCCATATTTCAATTACATTTTATATTTCATCGGCTAAAAATAATTTATCGATTTTTTTATACGTTTAGTACTAACCCAGAATTTCAAATAACGATTTTTAACATTTCCAACACAAGCGTTTTTCGGGCCATCTACTAAAAATTCCCAAAATTTTATGGCAACACTCCCCTAGAATAATTTTTCTGTTTTTTAAAATGCAATCCGCGACTTACAAAATTCCGCAAAATTTTTATCTTCAATTATTTTAAACTTTTAGTTGGGGTTCCACCTTCATATTAAACATTGTTAATTGTCATTTCAATATACAATTTGCAGAATTTTTGAAGGTGAGAAAAAATTAAAATGAAATACATGTGTTTTAAAAATCAACACTGCGTATGAGTCATATAATTACAAATTAGTGTAAGTAAAATGCTATCTAGAAGATGAAAATCAGACCTAGAATATAATCTTAAAATTTGCATACTATGAAAGTCCGCTCTAATGAATGGAGAGTGAGAATTATTTCTTACAACCTTTTTATAAAGCCAAAAACTAGTTTTACTAACAAATGTATAATAAATATTTTTAAATGATCAGAGCAAATAAATCGATCAATTGATTTCTGTCATAGCAAAAATCTGTCAATTTAAGCATTGTGCACATTCCCAAGGTTGTTGGTTTTTGTATCATTAAGATGTGATGGAAACTTATTGTTTATATTATCCAATTATTGTAAGTTGATAATATTTTAACTGCCCGCAGTTGCAATTTGAGCTTGGCAGCTGTTTCTTATACATACTCATTTGTGTTAACGATTGCCTCAGTTGGTCAAATAAGCAAATACAATAAGTAGTTCAGGCAATACACCTTTGTTGTAGATATCTTTGGAAAATGCTGAGTGTTCGGGATTTAAAAATGTTCTTTATCAAAACAGCATGAGTCTTTCCAAGACATTTTATATACCCTAGTGTCTTATCTGTTTGCGTCATAAGACAAGGGTAAATATTTATATTAAAAATATATGATGAATCAGTTTAAATATGAAAAACATGTGTAATTTTTTATAATGGAGTAAGAGTATATGAGTTATAATTTTGCGATCTATTTGGCTTTTAATAAGCACGCTGGGCACGGCGCCAATTTTAGCCAATTATTTTTATTAATTGTCAAAACGTTTTAAAAGTTTTTATTGAATAAATCGGTTAAGAAATGGAGTTAAGTAAGTAATAATTAGGTTTTTAGATATATTTTGGATTTCTAATTATTTATTGTGGAATTTAAAACAGGGTATCTAAACGGAAACCGAATCTTAAAGGTGTACCGAAAAGATCCAGAATTGGTACCTATATTTTGATTTTTCGTGAACCGAAAAAGTGAAAAGAACCGATCCATTGTACCGGCACAGTGTTTTTTCTTTCAGTTTTATTGCTTTAATTAAGTTTATCCTCAGTGTAAAACATTCAGTGTAAAATTCTAAAAATGTTCTTCCATCAAGCTTTCAGAACTGCTTACCATGTATTTGATATTCCGTAAGATTTCAAAAGTTATTTTTATACACTTGAAAAGTGTATATTAATTTTGCCCAGAAGTTTGTAACGCATAGAAATATTCATTTCCGACCCTATAAACTATATATATTCTTGATCAGGATGACGAGCCGAGTTCATTTCCACTTGTCCGTCCGTCCGTCTGTCTGTCTGTCTGTCTGTCTGTCCGTCTGTCTGTCTGTTTCTACGCGAACTAGTCTATCAGTTTTAAAGCTATCGAGCTGAAATTTTGCACAGAGTCTTATTTTTACTGCACGCAACTAATATGTCGGAACCGGCCGGATCGGATGACTATATCTTATAGCTGCCGTAGGACCGATCTGTCGGAAAATAAGTCTTAGTAAGAAAATCTTTTTTATTTTCCATTGTAGCTTCACCTCTCTTGGTATATATAAGTTTAAAATGATTTTACATATTTGTGAAAAAATTTATCAAAATCGGATTAATATAGCATATAGCTGCCATATAAACGGTCGGTCAAAAAACTAGTTCTAGTGGGAAAAACTTTTTTATTTTCTATCGTAGCGACACCAATCTTGGTATATATTAGTTTTATATGCGTCAACATAATTCTGGAAGATTTTATCAAAATCGGATGACTATAGCATATAGCTGCCATAGGACCGATCGGTCCAAAAATGTGTTTTACTAAGAAAAGTTTTTTTTATGGTATCAAATTTTTATTATCAATGATTTAAAAATTTTAAATATCTGATATCTATATCCTATATATATTTTACCTGTTAAATCAATTGGAGTAACGTTTTTCAAGTGTATTAAAACTTCGGCACAGTCGAAGTTAGCTTTGCCTTCTCGTTTCTATTCAAGCTACCCAGAAAACGTAAACCGTTTTCTTTCTATTTGTGTTTAAAATACAAACATAAGTGTTCGGTAAGTATCGGTAAACTAACCGAATACTGAAATGAATTAGAACCTAAACAGAACATTTTACCGAAACAATAGTTATGGAACGTACCAGAACTTGAACCGAGTAAAAAATACAATGCGTGTTGATTCCCTGATTTCAAGCGAATGATAAATAAACATTTTTTTTAATTGTCAAATTAGTAAGTTTTAAATCAAAAGGAACGATCTTAAAACCAAGCAACCAATTAAATATCAGGTACTGCTGTAACTTAGGCATATTTTCTGACGTGCCCAGATATGAAATCAACCGGATATCCGGAAAATAAGTTAGTTTGGACCTTTATCTGTTTACAATGATTTTGATTTTTGGCGGTCACGCGAGGCTACTTTTGGAAAACAACTTTATTCACATGCTCAGGAAAAAAGTAAAATAAAATTTAACAAGAAGGCAAAGCGAAATTCGAGTGTGCCGAAGTTTTAATACACTTACAAAAGCTCGCTTCAGATGTCAGATATTTCTAAATTCTGACTCATAATAAATCTGACTGTTTACTTCTAAGTTTGAGCATAATTCCGTCAAAAACAAATATGTTTTCTCACTACAAAACATTTTCCGACAAATCGGTTCTTTGGCAACTAAAGAATATAAACTCCCGATTTTGACCAACTTTTGCATAACTGTGTGGCAGCATATTGTTCATAATTCCTGAGTTTAAGAACGCTATCACCTAAACCGGAAAAAGTTTTTTCCTACTAAGATCTATTTTCCGACCGATCGTTCTATGGCAGCTATATAATATAGTCATCCGATCTTAACCAACTTTTGCAGAACTGTGTGGCAGTATATAATGTTTATAATTCCTGAGTTCAAGAACGCATTCACGGAAAACAACAAAGTTGTTCCTACTGAGGTCTATTTTCCGACCGATCGGTTCTATGACAGCTATATAATATAGTCAACCGATTTCGCTGCAGAATGTGTGACAGCATGTAATACCCATAATTTCTGAGTTAAAGAACTCTATCACGGAAATCAAAAAAGTTTTTCTTACTAAGACCTATTTTCCAACCGATCGTTTTTATGGCAGCTATAGGATATAGTCATCCGATTTTGACCAACTTTTGCAGAACTCTGTGGCAGCATATAATATTCATAATTCCTGAGTTTAAGAACGCTATCATGGAAAACAAAAATTTTTACTATGACCTATTTTCCGACCAATCGGTTCTATGGCAGCTATAGGATATAGTCTCCCGATTTTGACCACATTTTGCAAATCTGTTTAAAATCATTTTATTTCTGTTATGGCTGAGTTTAAGAGCGCTATCATGGAAAACAAAAAAATTTTTGTACTAAGACACATTTTCCGGCTGATTGGTTGTATGGGAGCTATAGCATATAGTCATCCAATTTTTACCAACTTTTTTAAAACTATTTGAATGCATATAATATTCCTAATTTCTCCCTTTAAAAACACTTTCACAGAAAAAAAAACCTTTTTCTCACTAACACACATTTTCCGACGGATCGGTTCTATGGCAGCTTTAGGATATAGTCTACCGATTCCGTCCAAATTTTGCAAATTTGTTTGAAACCATTAAGTTCTCGTTATAGCCGAGTTAAAGAACGCTATAACAACAAGAAGGTAAAGTTAGCTTCGAATGTGCCAAAGTTTTAATACACTTGCAAATGCTCACTCCAACTGATTTATCCGATGGAATATATTTTGGATAAAGATATCATAAATTTATATATTCAAAATCACTGACTTAAAAATTTTATCACGTCTCCATCAAAAACAAATAAGATTTTTCAGTAAGACACATTTTCCGACCGATCGGTCCTATGGCAGCTATAGGATATAGTCATCCGATTTTAACCAACTTTTGCAGAACTGTGTGGCAGTATATAATGTTCATAATTCCTGAGTTCAAGAACGCTATCACGGAAAACAACAAAGGTTTTTCCTACTAAGATCTATTTTCCGACCGATCGTTCCTATGACAGCTGTAGGATATAGTCATCCGATCTTAACCAACTTTTGCAGAACTGTTTGGCAGTATATAATGTTCATAATTCCTGAGTTCAAGAACGCTATCACCGGAAAACAACAAAGTTTTTCCTACTAAGATCTATTTTCCAACCGATCGTTTCCTATGGCAGCTATAGGATATAGTCATCCGATTTTGACCAACTTTTGCAGAACTATGTGGCAGCATATAATATTCATAATTTCTGAGTTAAAGAACGCTATCATGGAAAACAAAAAAAATTTCATTAGGACCTATTCTCCGACCGATCGGTCCAATGGCAGCTGTAGAATAAAGTCATCCGATTTGGACCAAATTTTATAGAACTGTTTGAAAGCATATAATTGCTGAGTTAAAGAACGCATACTTTAAATAAAAATAGTACAAAAAGTGGAAATAAATATTACTTAAAAATTCAACGTCTATTTGAGTTATATTTCACGTCAAGAATAGTTCGAAAGTGATCCCCCTTTTCACCCGCGGCCAGGTAAGCAGAACAGGTAGATGTTTTCGATTTCTAGCATCTGGAAAAAATTTCAACGATTTTGGACCCGCGAAATTAGTTGCCCATTCTACTACGTTAATTATTTATCGCACTTCCTCTTTATCTGGCTCATTCGGCTGCCCCAATAACCTAGCGAAATGGCACCCGAAATGCGCATGTTATCAGACATTGTTTAAACAATTCAGTCAAGTGTTTTTCCGAACCCTATTTATGTTCAAATACAAACAAAACTCAAGCCGAACGACCCGTTTCTTTATACGAAACACAATACTATTACTTAAGTGAATCACAAAAAAAAAAAAACGACGGCCAAACAAATAATTAAGCTGATTAGAAAATTTTGTTATAAAAACAAAATGGCGATCTCTTTGAGCTTTTGTGATTCATTTTGAAATTTTTCGCATCTACTATATATCCACCCAGTGACTTACCGCGAACATAAAGCTCACTATGATGAGCATATATTTGGCGCAACGCATGCCGGAATTTAGTTGCAAATCCCGATTAGCCATTTTGGTTATTGGTTTATTGTTGGGTTTATTCTGGATCTGTATTGCCTGCAATTTGTAAATGTTAAAAGATATATATATATATAGTATTTGCTTGTCACTTCCACGGAGCCTTAAAACGACGTACTTCAACTTTTGCTAGTCACACGTACACTGAGTTGGCTTAAACTGGGCAAACGGTAATGACAACAGCCGCAACCACTCTCGGCGTATTTTGTTTTTCCAGCTCTCCCACGTTCTCACACTTTCTCCCTCTCTCTCTCACTCTCTGGGCAGTGTTCCAAGCTTATCAGACTATAAATGTTCATTGCTTTCAGCCAGATAAAAACCAGTGATAAGATTGTAACTCGGTTGCCAGTTTCATTACATTTGGCAATACTCTAAGAAAAACCTTGCTGGAATACATAGCCACACTTATATACATACATACTACACACATATTTTTTTATACTTAATGTAAGTTTTAGTTTCTACAAATTTTCAAGGTCGTTTATTATTGATTTCATTTAATTTTTTAATGCTTCAACTTTGACGATTTATCGATTTTATAATTGCATTGAACCCACTTCCGCTGAAGAGTTTAAATTATTCATGAGTAAACGCGTGTGTGGGAGCTGTCGACTTGTTCTAGCAATTTGTTTGCTTAAGAATGTTGGAGTTCGAATCAATTTTATGGATAACAAATAAGTTGTTATCCATGTGATAATGATATTAATGTTAAGCTAAGGTCCCACAGGCAAACAATTTGCCCAAATTTTGATAAAAATTTGAGTAAATATCCATTACCTAAGATTTTGCAGGACTTAAAACTTACGCAAATAATTTTAGTTTAAGGAACGTGAACATAATGAAGATCAATTTAAAAAATGTTTTAAATACAAATGCAGTTTTTGAAAGACGCTACCATTGATAACAAAAAAGTGTTTTTCTCTAGATCTAGTTTTTGGACGGATCGATCCTATGGCAGCTATATGCTAAAGTCATCCGATGTTGATAAATTTTTCCAGAATTATGTGGAAGCGTATAAAATGAATATACTCCACGATTGGTGACGCTTCGATGGAAAACAAAAAGTTTTCCTCACCAGAACTAGTTTTTAGACCGACTATTTGCTATAGCAACTATATGCTATAGTAATCCTATTTTGATCAAGTTTTTCCAGAATTATGTGGAAGCATGTAAAACTAATGTATACCACGATTGGTCACGCTACGAGGAAAAACAAAAAAGTTTTTCTTACTAGAACTCTTTTTTGGACCTATCGTTCCTATGCCAGCTATATGATATAGTCATCCGATCCGGCCGATTCCGACAAATGTGCAGCGTATTTGTATTTAAAGGCTTTTTGCAAAGTTTGGTCAAGATAGCTTTAAAACTGAGGGAGGAGATAGCATAGAAACAGACGGACAGACGGACGGACGGACGGACAGACGGACAAACGGAAATGAGCTCAGCTCGTCATGCTGATCAAGAATATATATAGGTTATGTGGTCAGAGATACTTACTTCTATGCGTTACAAACATCGTGACAAATTTTATATACCCTCTGGAAGGGTATAAAAAAACTATTCTTTACCTGGTTTTCGTGATATTCTACCTGACAGCGGACCAAATTAGCTAAAAGTCTGACTTTTATTTAGGTTAGTTGAACAATTTCCCATAAAGGCCTGATTTCAGATGACATAAATTTTATTTTCGGCACTATGCTTCATATAAATAAGACAGCTATTCAAAAGCATTCTGATTTCAAAGCTCTACAAAAGTGTTTCTATTAATATTAAGCATTGTTGCAAAAATAATTTTTATGTCATCTGAGAATAGGCCTTAAGATGGGATCATTCAAAATTTCGTAGGCACACATACAATATTTGATGGTTGCAACCTCATTTGTTCTACGTGCGCCACTGTGCGGCGTCCATATATTAATTCTGAGTATACAAAATAGAATTGTCATCAGAATTAAGATTGTATACCAACTATCAGATCAATCTGTCAACAGGAAGTAGTTAAAATTTCAAATACTAGATTGCACTTTGGCAAAGTGACTTTGCCATTTTGTGGCGGCTGTCATATTGGATTAACAATGAAACAAAAACTTAAATTTTTTGTCAGGGCTGCAAACCCAAATCATTTTTTCGGAGGTCCGGTTCGCGGGCTCGAAACAAAATTTCCCAATGGTAAAGTTCAGAAATTTAAGGTTCTAGGTTTTTGTGCTATGGATCCAAATCCGAACCTTGGTTCGTCCCAAGTTTTTGAAATTTGTATAGAAGAGTAATTAGTTTGTTCAAATGATTAAAATTTTTAAAAATTTTCGGAATTTTTGTTTACTTGATTTTTTTTATTTATTATCAATTTAAACTTATAGTATTATTTCTTCGAGCAATTGTTGGTCTATGCAACTTCTTTGATCAATAAAATGTTCGCTAAACTAAGACTTTAAACATTTTTTGAACCGAACCGAAAGTTTTGGTTCGGAACAGGTTCAGGTTCAGCTATTTTTTGTCGCAAGAGGTTCGGTTCAAGTTCGGTTCATAGTAAGAGAAAAATCGGAATTCCGGAATCGAACCAGTTCATTTCAAAACCGGCTTGCAGCCCTGGTTTTTGTATATACTTAAATATTTTAGTAATCTGAAATATAATCAACAAAATATTTTTCAGTTTCTTAATATAGCAATATATTGATGAATATTGTTTTATTAAGAATCTCAAATAGCCTTATTATACCCGTTACTCGAAGAGTAAAACGGGAATTCTCCGACCCCATAAAGCATGTATAGTTCTGCACTGTAAAAAAAGGCCCAATATCACCCTGAAAATTAGAAATTCGGCAATAATTTCCAGCCCAAGGTGCTTTGTCCTATATTTAAGAAAAAACATTTCTAAATATTGTGGTCGATTTTTCTAAAATACAATGCAAATCAGAAAACATTTTCTCAATTGAAAAAAATATTTTTAAATATTAGAAAATTATTTTCTTAAAGGAAGGAATAATTTCTCCAAAAAAGAAAAAAAAAATTTAATTTCTAAAACCTAAAACATTTTTTTCTGAAAAGTCGAAAATTATTTTCTTAATTCAGACAATTTTATTTTTAAATAAAGAAAAAATATTCTAAAAGGAAGAAAATTGTTTAATTTCAGACACAAAAAGTTTGGTTAAGTATTCGGAGATTCCTTTCAAAATATTTTCTTTGGGTGGTCAGCCATTACTGGAGCTTAAAATTTAATGGTGTAGGTTAATCTGAAATTATAAAGTTTAATTAAATGTAATAAGCTCATAATGTGCATAAATCAGATAAAGAAAGTCGTGCGTCAGAGTGGGTCAGAATTTAAGTGTCCAGTTTTTGTATACGTGTATACTGACGGCGTCACTATTGCAGCTGTAGGGTCTCAATCCACTAGATTGAACATCACTGAAGTCAGATTTCCGGCAGCCGCTTGCTGGCGGCATTCATTCCATATGCTTTCCTGAATATGCACATATGCATGCACATACATGTCTACATGTGAACTTACCTGCTTCTGCAAATCCTCCAATTTAGAAAAAAAAAATATTGCTGGACCAACCACTGACGGTGTCCCAATGTTATGAAATTGTTGTGGAAATGTTGTTATCTGTAATTTAAGTTAAGATTCATATAAAATATGCTGACCAGTGTGGCCAATTCAGCTTTTTGCCTGATGTTTCGGCTTTTTTTGAAGCTCGAATGCGGCAACAGTTAGAATCATCGACAATATTTTGCGACAAAGAATATAAAACATTTCAAAATATATCACAGATCAAGCATCAATATAATGACATCCTTTTAGTAAAATGGGTAAACAACAATGCTGACACTACAAAGTTTTAGAGCGAAGTAGTTTCATCGAAAGACCAGAAACAGAACCCGTTCTCGCTTTTGATCAAATCATGCGGAATCTGAATTGGCAAATGTTTTCGTGTCCAAAAACCGATTGTGTTATTGTGCGAATAACTTCATATTTCCATTTAAAAATTAACACACCAAATTCTCTAATCGTTTCTTGAAAATAAAAACCTTTACCAATTTCGATTGATTGAAGTCGAAAACGAGAACAGGCCGGTGTAATTCTGTTTGTTAGTCAGGTCAACATTAAAAAGGCAAACGTCAGAAACTGGATGGACGTGAACACCCCTAACTCTATACTAGGTAAATATTAGGTATTGAATTTTATAATATTTTTTAGTTTAATTAACTCGCACTTATAACATATATATACAGATATAGGTTGCGAAGACTTGGCAAATGTTGGTTTGACTATAAATTACCAATCAGATAACTTCATTTGATTGGGACAATAAACTCCGGTGCATATAAATAACCGCACCCAATTTTTTCTGTGTACGAGTATTAATAGAGGGGATAACAACAATAGGTAAATGCAGATAAAAAGAAAAGCTAAAATAAGACAAGCAAGAAACAATACAATAACACTAGCAATGCAAAATTAAACGTTATATTTAAATTTTTGTTTATATATACCAAAAGAAGTAACCAAAATAGACTTTGTTATAATATTAGAAAAACAAAAACCTTTATTTTTTAAAGTGTCAAGAAAGTGTTTTGGCAAAATCTTAAAATTGATTTATTCTCTGGAGAGGAGCTCAAATGGTAAGCTGATTTGTGATTCTAAACTAGTTTTTATGCTGAACCCGAATTTGTTCACAAAAATTCGATATCTCATATAGGCATTTCTTTTCTGAGGTGACATTCGTACGATAAAATATAAAAAAAAATGACAGAGACAAGTTTTTAAAAAAATTTGTGTATTTAGATAGTTATTCAATAGTTCTTTATTTAAAAAAATTACAAGAATCGAACCAGAGGATTCAAAGATATAAGTAAAAAAATGCCCTGACGGCGTAAACGTAATAATTCGATCCGCAAAGTTTGGCTGATTTGTGTGAAAATTTCTAAATGGAAGCCGAAAATTCATCTGTAAGGACTTGTTTCCCATTAAAAGCATTTTATAAAATTTTATCAACTAGCTGTTTTCTATCAAAACTGTATTTGGCCAAAAAGAACAAAATTTCAGTTTTCTGAATTATTATGTCACATTTACATGTAATTCATATGAGATAGCGGATTTCTGAGAACAGATATGGGTTCTGCGTGAAATACAAGTGAAATTTCAAGAATCACTAATCAGTTTTGTATTTTGTCAAATCACAATCTTGACACTTTAAAAAATGGATGTTTTTGGTTTTCTATTTTTTAAATAGTTTAACTAAGTCGATTTTGTTACTTCTTTTGGTATATTAGCTCTAAGAACCATAGAGAATCAGAATAAAATTTAAAACAATTTTTTACATTTGGACAAACCTCCTTTTTAATCAAAAAACTTTGAAATATGTGAATTTTTACCTATGTCAAAACATTTCCCCTAAATTTCACAGCTAACTTAATTTTAATACAAATATATTATGTTAATAATAAAATGTTATTAAATAAGAAATTCTTATAAAATATTGGCAAACGGGTTCTTCTGGGACAATTCTGTATAATATTGAAAACCTAATGATCTTGTCAGTATAGTAAACCGCGGAATGTTTCTGCTTGGAAATGAAGTACAATACAACTATTGTTTGATTCTATAGATTATATACGTACAGTAGAGATAATATTTTTAGTATTAACAAATGGCTTCTAATCTAAAGAACTGATAAATCCGAACAAAGAACAAATCACGAGCAAAATTGGTTTTGTTTTTATTTATTTATACATATCATTTTTTTTTTTTGTTAATAATTTAGCCAACGAAAACGTCAAGTACAACTACTATGAAAGGAAATGTAGGCAGTTGGCTTGTTCCCTCTACATGATACCCGTAATGCCATTACGGATTTTGATCTCACGTGCTACCCAGCAGGCAAAGATGACGCCAAAGAACTGAAAAATTGAAAGAGGTTGGATTTGCCGTTTCATTATATCCCACCTCCACTTACCTGAATCACAGCAATTACTACTCCTGCTGCTCCCAGACTGACGGCATGGGCAGCAATGAAATCAGAGAATCCGGTAAGACAACCAACCTTGTGGCGGTCAGGTTCGCTTGCAGTTGTATTTGTGCACGAGAACGTGTCAACTGTGCCCACTGGTATCGTGCAGCACGACATGGGCAACGAACTGTTATCGAATGTTTCTGACCAATTCGTATAGTTTTGCACACCACAGCAATTGAATTCGTGCTGTATATTATCCCAAAGACTGGTGGTTGGATTTTCATTGAATTTGTTATAATCTTTCAGCGAATCCGTTAATGATGAGCTGATTAATTTCTCAGCATCGGAATGCAAAACATAGCCACTAATGCCAGCTGCCAGTTCCAGTATAAAGATAATGCCCAGCATCACCGAGAAGCTCAACACCAGGCAATAATTCTCCTTCAGGGCACCCCAGCACCCAAAGAATGTGATCACAATGATAAAGGAACCGATCACAATGAGGAATGTGGGTATGGAGAAGAATTTAGAAACTAAAAAGAGCTCATATCCAGTGTAAACTTGGCCAACGCCAGCTCCAACGGCAATTAGAATAATACCCGTAATCTATGGAGTAGAACAAAATTTAAACTTGTTATTGAATATATAGACAGGCATGGCTATATCGACTCAGCTCGACATGCTGATCAAGAATATATATACTTTATGGGGTCGGAAATGCTTTCTTATATGCGTTACAAACATCGTGATAATTTTAATATAACCTCTGCAAGGGTATAATAGGAGCTTAGAGGCGTTTTCGAATCCGTTGAGTCAGGGTAGGGCAGAATCAGAAAAACTAACTCCTGCTCTATCTCGTCTCGACAACTTCTGCAAAATTCATTGTAGAGAACAGTCATGGGTCCCGTCCAGTCAGTGCCCTGTTATGTCTGTTAAGTCTGTTGTCTGCCTAGCGATTCTACAGGTTGACAGAGCTTGCCATTTCTGCTTGGCCTTCGATCAAGGTAACTTCGTTAAATGAGCCTGCACGTAACCATAGGCATACCTACGTTCTACCTATCGAGAAGGACATTTGAAAAGATTGGATTGGAAAGATTTGTGGCAATCGTTTACCGATATCGAAATGCACAATAACGAGCCAAACAATTAAATCAAAGCCTAGCTGTCGAATAAAATGCAAATTATACTCAAGGTTTTCATGAGTATTTTTCGTATACAGGTGCTTTCTTGACCGCGAGTTTAGATCTTACAAATAAGTTATAGATATTAACAAATATGTATACAAAAGTATATAAATTAAATTTTCTTGACACCAATTAAAACGTTTAAACAAACCGAAAAAGGCAAACAATTCTTTTTTTGGTTTAAGTAAATCGAGATTCGAACCGAAACCTGGGGTTCAGTGGTTTCAAAAACCGGTCCGCAAACCGAACCCATAGATTCCTCAGATCCTCCAAACCAAACCTTATCCCACATTTTTGAAGGTTTGAAGTCTTGCTTTAAACAAACATTTTTGTTCGACTAAGTCATCAACGCCCAGGCCAAACGGCTGAATTAAGAAAGCAGACATTTTTGGTTTGTTAAGTTTAAAACTTTTGTTCAGATAATGTTTGGGAAAGCTTGTATGAGATAATACTTTTCCTAATTTATTTGTTTGTGTGCAATATGCTGGTAATCAAGAAAACCTTATTCACCTTTTTACGAATTGTTCTTTTGGGTTGAAAAATAAGCAAATTATATTGAACTGTCCTACAGGATCTAACCTAACACTGGTGCTTTCAAGATTTGTAAAATTTGCTGTTAAATCTCTTGGCTCGTGTGTATTTTAATTTCGCTCAAGAGAAAGGGAAAGTTTTACATCCTTAAATCATCCGTAGAAAATATTTTAAACTAACCATAATTACAGCATGCAACAAGCATTTTCTATTATTAGCAATCAAATCGATAGGTCGACGATAGCAAAACCCGATTAATTGTTTCTCGCCCGTACTACAATAATATTCCTTTGGTCACTGGTGAATGCGTCCTATAATTATTAATAGCCATCGGTTTAATTAGTTAAACTTTATTTAATTTTGGGATTTGCTTATTGACATTTAAAACTCATTTTTACCATCTAGATGATTTTAAAATTTTAATGCTACATACATTCCAGAACATAAACATCATCACAAATATTTATTGAATTAAAGCGAAATTTGCAATTATCTTATCTTAAAAATAGAAAATACTGTCAAATTGGGCGGGCAACTAAATAAAATGGAGTAGGCTTCTCCAAATATAGTATTGTCATTAATCAAACCGCTTGATGGGAGGCTTTAGATACTTTGAAAATAATTAACTACAAGTAGGGGGAAACACCTAGGCGTGTGCTTAAAATGTGTGCAGCTAAATATAAATGAATTTTTATTTAAATCAAATTTTTTCAGCTTTACGTTGCTTAGAATTCTCTACTGGTTTAAGCAACTCATGCATGGAGAGCCGACTGAAAAACCTGGGCTAATGAGAAAGGAGAGAGGATTTAACATAGAGAGCCACTCTCAAACTCAGCTCAATTTTGAGTGATAATGATCATGTTTTGTAGATCAGCCTTAGTCACAAAGAGCAAAGTGAGAGTGTTTTGGTGTGCGAATATAATGCAACGCAAAGCGGCTTGAACCTTCCTTTGCGTGTTTTTTACTCTTTTTCCAAAGGGCTTGGCATGTGTTCGGCTCGCGTCTGTGTGAATTTTCCGAATGTGTTCGGACAGGCCTGACTTAAGCGACGACGTCTGTTAACTTAAAATTATCAAAGGAAAAGACTGTGGTTAGAGCGAGACCGAAATAACTCTGAGAGCGAAACTATCAGCAAACAGCTGACTTATTTGAAATGTTAAGTATCTCAGGTTTTTTTTTTTAATTTTTAAGGCACATTTACCCTGGCATACGAGGATTAATTACTACTTGAAAATATGCAAAATCTGGTGCCTATTCTTAACCAACCTCAGGGAGACAAATCGCTTTGTGTGTATCTGCTAACTCAGTGACCAAAAAAATTAATAATAAAATGAAAAACTTCAAAAAATAATTTATTTCGTTGCTATACAATTTTTGTATCTGTCTACCTGTGCATTTCCATTTTCATTATCTTATCGAAGAACTCCACCAGCTTAACACTGGCCAACATTTCGCCATGGACTTTCATCTAATCACTTTGCACTTTTCCATTGATGAGTCACTTTTATATTATTCATATTAATATCAATACTTACCAGAAATATTAAATTAAATCCAAATAGTGTGTACCTGACGGCATTCGCGCTGCCCGTTAGTAGCGACATTTTGGGTATTTAGTGCAATTTGCAAATTGTATCTGTAAATAAAAATTATAAGTTTAATATATCACTTCAACCAAAGTGAACAAAGAAAGCTCTTCACTAACTATTTCGTGTATTTACGTTTTATTAAGAAATAAGCGGCACAACCGTTGTGAATTAAATTCAAAGTTTGACTAAACCGAAATATAACTAAAGCTCATTTCGTTTCGTTTCTAATCAAGAAAGTTTTTTTTTTTTTTGGTGCGTTGTCTTATCGGCAAATGATATGCCTTTTGTTTAAGCCAAATGTGGTCAGCTACCTTTAGTTAATGGCGATGTTGTTGTTGCTCAGTCCGCCATTTCAGACAAGATAAAAGCAATTTTGTGTGCGATTAGATAAGAAGCAAATGAAGCCAAGCAAATATTATGATATTGATGAATTCATATACAATAGAATAAAATATACAAAAATACATATAAACATATTCTGTAATTATATCACAGAGTTAAATCAAATATTATTACAATAGTGATAAGAGATAGAGGACGCCTACTGCTCTAAAAAACCTGACCAATGCTTCCACTTGTTAGTTTGGAAAAATGGGGCAGAGCTTACAGTGGCCCTGCTGACGTTTAAATACCCTTGCCATTCCAATAATTTATACAGATGTTCAAAAAAATTTTGTGTAGAGCGCGAGCTAAGTCGTTTAAATAGCCAGAAGCTTGAATGAGCTTGAACTATTATTGCTCGTGCAGGCAAATTGTTTGATCCTGTTTAATCAATGTGCTAACGAGTATTACGAGTGTGGCGAGCAACGAGCGATAAGCCTAAACAAGCCTGGTAACTGAGCGAGTGAGCTCGTAAATTGTTGCAGGTCACAAATAAATAAACAAAATCAATTGAGCTATGCGGTATTTTCATTCGAAATGACCAAATGGTTCCGATAGCGGGACTTAATTCAAATATGTCCTTTTTAATTTCAGCAATTTTTTTTTAAAGTAGTAATTCTCCTAAAAGCTAAGAATGAGCCTTAGGACACAACTGTATTCCGCTGTTCCTGCTTACAGCTGAGCAGACCACCAATACATATGAAGAAAAAGTATTGTCAAAGAACAACAAACACAAGAAAGAGATGGCGAGAAAACGTTTGTTAACGGGGCCCGTGTGTGTGTGCTCGTCTGTGTGTCTGCGTGCATTGCAAAAACGATTTAGCTGTTAGAGCACTCGCTTTGAGCACCCCTGTTTTAAAGTGAACAAATGATTCCGACTAATTTCGCTGTAAAAATCGCAATAAAACTTTTTTTTTAAAACGATAGCGTAGGTTAAAGTAGGCCCTGCTCGACTTCTATCGTTTATCTGATCAGGAAATGATGTATGGTGGGTCGATAAATAATGATTATGAGGGAAATAATTATCCAGAAGATCCGAATACTCTATTTTCAAAATTGTGGGAGATTGGGGGTTGATGGGGGGTGGCAACTTTTTGCTCATCTAATCGGGAAATGATGTATGGTGGGTCGAAAAATTTTTATGAGGGAAATAATTCTGTAAAAGGTCCGAACAAGCTATCTCCAAAATTGTAAAAGATTTGAGGTTTTTTCATATTGTGGTGGCGGGAGAGGGCGTGTAAAAAATTTGAAACAAATTTGATCTGCTCTAAGTGTTCATACAGACGGACGGACAGACGGCTATTCATGCGGATCAAGAATATATATACTTTATGAGGTCGGAGATGCTTTCTTCTGCCTGTTACATACATTTTCACGAACTTAGTATACCCTTTTTACTCTACGAGTAACGTGCATAAAAAATTATGCAATTTTCTTATCAGGATTTGCTTTTTTTTCAACTTTTCTGCAATATCATTATAGTTTTTGTATGGGATCCATAGGATCAAATGACCCGATAATTGTGAAACTTTGACAAAAGATGCTTAAAACTTTTAGGTTTAAAGTTTTATTGCGATATCTCTTAATTTGTTCGATTTATTTATTAAAAGCCGCTCACAGAAGTAATGCACAACATGATTAAGCTTTTCTATTCAGCTTGGGAGAGCAGCGACAGCTACGCGACCATCTAATACTTGTGCGTGTGTACATGTGAGTGCTGGTAATAAAGCAAAATGCTTAAGTTTGGACACTTATTTCAATGAAGAACTTTGACGTTAGACAAACTGTTTAAAAATTGCAATGACAATTATGTTTTGGTGGCAAATCCACTTAAAAATTTAAACTATTTCTGCATATGCTTCAGATTTGTTGATATGTACAATAAACAATATATAGTCAGTGCAATACAAATGGAGTAAATAATATTATTTTACTGCTCTTTGACTACTCATATGAACATGTTAAACGTTTACCGTTAACCAACCTACTGCTCTCCCCTGCTCTCTCTCTCTCAAATTGCTGATTATACACAATAATTATCCTAAAGCATGCTACGTTTGCACCGACAAAAATAAACAAACAAAATATATTTAATCACTGGGTTGCAGCTTATATGCCCTTGCAACTTTATAAAACTTTTAATTTTATCGATATTTTTTTTGGAGCTATAGCTCATATAGGTAGAGTATTATATATTGATTAAAATATAAAGTCAGCTTATGGTTTTGTAATTACTAGTAAATTAAAGGTCTTCGAATGACTTAATCACGACTTTATGCAAACGTTTTTTTAAGTATTACATTTATATGGCACACGTCTTTGTCAGAAGGACAGACTTGAAAACATAGACTGAACGTTTATGCAGTCGACACCTTTTCACTCAGAAGTTAGTCAGTCAGTTTTTGCTGTCATTTTCGCCTTGCGAGTACTTTTTTGATGTGCACTATATTCACTGCTTATTATTGCTTAACTCCACTCAAAATCGACAGGCAGCTTATAGCTTATCTCAGACACTCATTCCTCAATGCATCTGACACTTGATGCAAAAGTGTGATCCACGCATGTGAGTTATTTTTTTGCCAGATTGTTATGTAAAAATTAGGTGTGGTTTTTTGTGCAGCGCTTAGCCACACATACGTACAAAATTTGTTTCTCTCGCGCTCTGAGCAAAAGCTCTGAAAAATAATTTCACCGTGCTTTAGCAGTTGTGCTCTCTCGGTTGCAGCTTTCATTGACTTACAGCAGCTTTAGTCACAGAGAGCGAGGCAAAAAAGTGAGAGTGTATTGGTGTGCGAATATAATGCGAAGCAAAGCGGCTCGAACCTACCACA
Organism: Lordiphosa mommai; assembly: GCA_018904225.1. Taxonomy (NCBI): domain Eukaryota; kingdom Metazoa; phylum Arthropoda; class Insecta; order Diptera; family Drosophilidae; genus Lordiphosa; species Lordiphosa mommai. The sequence goes on from JAEIFT010000179.1 coordinate 142,394, forward strand.
GAGCAGTATTTCTAGAGGGGAAGATTGCACTGCCGCCACAAACTTAACAGCGAAATAATCAGCTGTTCTTTGTTATTGTCGCTCTCGCAACAAACTTAACAGCGAAATAATCAGCTGTTTTTTGTTATTATCGCTCTCTGAGTACAGTCAAGACAATGTCTGTCTCGCTCTAACCACCGTGTTTTCCTATCAGTGTTATAAGACCTTAGCAACACGTTGAAATCGCTGGCAACATTTTAAAAGTATCTCAACTCGGGCTGTTACTTAACAGCGCCACAAATCGAGAGCCGTCTCAATCTTCCCCTCTATCTCTCTTCCACTGTGAACCGGGCTGTTACTTAACAGCGCCACAAATCGAGAGCCGTCTCAATCTTCCCCTCTATCACTCTTCCTCAGTGCGACCACTGATTGGCTTTGCTTGATTTTTACTCTCTTTGCGAAGGTCTCGGCATGTGTTCGGCTCGTGTCTTGGACGACGACGTCTGACTTACAGCAATTACGCTTTGCTCATACTACGCTTGACTCTTCACCGCTTTGCTCTTACGTATTTGTGTTAGCGTTTGAAATATTTCTCGTTGGCTTCTTTATAATGTTGTCTAGATATATAATTTGCTGTATCTCTATAGCAGTGGGACTTGGGAATAAACCGCAATATTCTTACCAATATATATATATATATATATACATACAAGCTAATTCTCGCTCGCATTTATGTAAATTATAAAGATTTTTTCTAATAAATATTCTTTTCCCAATAAGGAAGTGTATTAAAAATTCGGTACAGTCGAAGTTAGCTATGCCTTCTCTTTACATCTTAAACTTATTCTTGAATGTAATTCTTATTTTAACATGTTGGCCTACGATATTTAAGTGAAAAAATTATCTAAATACCGGTCCCGAATATGTTTTCAGTTCTTAGATAAAAGTTTGCATCCGTTTCCAGAAAAAGTCACATCTTGATAATCAACTAAATAGTGAAAATCGACCTCAAACGTTAAATATTAAAATTAAATCATTGTTCTAATCACCAATTCAAATTTTGTACATCTCTCGCCCCATTAATACTGCAGTTGGGATACTTCTCATTTCAACTTAATTTTTATCTGTCATCTAAGCAGTGGTGCATAATTTGACGAGATTGTTTTACAAATTGAGCGGGTGATAAAACTTAAAGCAAATACACAAAATTAATTTACTGTAAACGTTATTACCCTTACGTATATGAGTCATTTCACAATTCTAAACAATTCGAAGGGGCGTTTTTTTGTCTTATCAATAATGCAAGTGGATGAACACCTGTACAAGTTCAATGATTATATTTATTGTATGTACAATATTTATTTTGTTTAGAATTTGATTGCCAAACATGAGAATGATATCTATCAGTTGGATTGATGACTCATGCCAGGTTTTATAAGCTTTTAATTCAATTTTTGTATTGTTACATATTCGGAGATTATGTATTATTTTTTATCATTGCTCTAAATTCTGCTTTGTGGCTCTTTATCTGTTTCTACTCACTTCTCACGAGGTGGGCGATTTGTTATGCGAGTTTCACTGAGTGGCGTCGGTAACGCTGGTTGGAGAACAACTGAACTGTTTCGCATTAACGTTTGCCGCACTCACATCAGTATGTTGATATGTATGTATGTATGTAGGTAAAATAGGTTTATCAATATTTTTATGTGTATTGGTGCAAATGACACTCGGACAAAAATAACCGGTGGGACTTTGTAGAATGTGGAACATTTAATGTCATGAAATTATGGGGGCAATTGATATAGTTTTTTTCTACTCAATTATAAAGATAGAAATAAAGAGTGTAATAAGTTACGCAAATTTATGTAACAGAAGAAAGCATCCCTGACTGTATAAAGTATATATATTCTTGATCATTACCAATAGTCGAGTCGATATAGCCATGCCCGTCCTACTTCCTGTCCTAGAGTTGTCCCCAGCTACCCCACTTACATTAGTTTTTTAATTTTTGAGTTTTTAAGTAAAATTTGTTTTGAAAATTATACCCGTTACTCAGGGAATCTATTAATAAATCACAAAATGCTCAGCGTTATTATTGGATTCGCTTATAACTCGACTATCGTTCATCTGATCGGGAAACTATGCATGGTGAATTGATAAATACGTAGGTTGCTATATATATTACTGGCCTAATAATGAAAACGCGAATATTTATGATCTAAAATGGTTTTATTGTTTTCCAAAGTATTCTCCAGTAAGATTTATACACTTTGCATGCGCTCAAACCAATTGTCGAAGCACTTTTTCCACTCCGATTGAGGAAACCTCCAAAACATGGTTTTTGAACTCTTCAACAGCATCTTCTGGCGACGAAAATCGTTGACCACGCATTTTTCCCTTGATGTGCGGGAATAAAAGAAGTCATTGGGTGTCAAGTCAGGGCTGTACGGCGGATGACCCATCAATTCGACGTTTTGGGCGTTCAAAAAGGCGCTGGTGTGAGCTGATGTGTGAGAGCTCGCATTGTCATGGTGCACAATGATCCGAAGACTTCAGGCAAACAAATTGTGGTGTACCACTCAAAATTGACCGTCTTACGTTGCTCAAGCGGAACAGTCGTCACATGACCAGTTTTACCGAAGAAACTGGCGACCATTTGCTTCGAAGTGCTTCTTCCACGAACGACTTTCGTTGGATGTGGCTCGTCTTCGAAGACCCACACGGTCGATTGCTGTTTGGTTTCGGGCTCATAAGCATAGATCTATGATTCGTCACCTGTAACGATCTTAAAAACGTCATTTGAAACAGCACGATTATATTTTTTCAAAATTTCTTTGCACCAATCCACACGAGCATTTTTTTGAGCGATAGTCAAATTGTGCGGGATCCAACGAGAACAAACCTTTTCTACGCCCAGGTGTTCATGCAATATCGAATGTATGCTGGTGGAAGAAATGGCCAGAGATGCCTCTATCTCACGGTATGTCACATGATGATCTTGCATTATCAGTTCACGCACGGCATCAATGTTTTCTGGCACAATGACTGTTTTTGAACGACCTTAACGACCTTCGTCTTCGAGCGTGCGTCGCCCGCGATATCTAACGTGGTCACACGTGAAAGACTTGTATGGAGCTTTTATCGATAAAAGTCCAAACGTTTTTGGGGAAAAGGACAATTGGTCCTAAAATGGCTAGAAGTGACCTAGGCCAGAAACTTAAACAGTAACCCACGTAGTGATGACTTAAATATGTCTTGAATGTTCAAACAAACTATCTTCAAAATAGATATGCGGGATTTTTTGGGATTTCATGGAGTCGGAGATGCTTCCTTCTATGCGTTTCAAAAATCAGCCCAATTACCCTATTATCAATATATCCTCTGCAAGTGTATAAACATGCTTGAACGCGAATTAATTATATTTCATAGCAGGGCTGCAAACCCAAATAATTTTACGGAGGTCCGGTTCAAGGGTTTGAACTAAAATTTACCAACGGTTAACCTAAATCCTCCTAGTGTGACCATATGATCGCGTAAAAACGCACACAAATGCCGGAAACCTCAATCTCGATGATTAAATGCTTAATTAAACTTAAAAACCGTCTATTTAAAAAGATCTAAAAGCATCCTATAAATATTTTTAAGTCCTTTTAATTTCGTTAATTTTACACGAATTAATTAAGAAATTCGAGGTGCAAGGTTTTTGTGCCAAGGTTCTGGTTCGAACCATGGTTTGTCCTTAGTTTAACTAAATTTTGATAGAAAAGCAATAAAGTTAAAAAATATTACAAAATTTGCAGAATATCTAAAATTTTTCTAAAATTTATATTTATAAAAAATAAACTTCTTTGATTGAAAGCCCAATAAACTAAGACTTGTAGCTTTTTCTGAACCGAACCGAAAGTTTTCGACTATTTTTTTTCACAACAGGTTCGGTTCAAGGTTTGATTTACAGTAACAGAAAAGACGGAGTTCCGGGTTCGAACCGGTTTGGTTCAAAACCAGTTTGCAGCCCTGCTTCATAGTATTTTTCAACAAAGATTTTAAGGGTATAAAAAGCTGGGAAAATGCTTCCTGGGAAAACACAAAACAAATTATAATAATAATTTTCTCATTTAATCATTTTGAAAATCTTTATTTGTATAAAAAAGTCCAAATTTTTGTGTGCAAAACATAATTTTGTTTAATTTTAAGCTAAATGCTATCAAAGAATATATATGAGTATCATTTGTTATTATGTATTGAATATATATGTATATATATAGTTTGTTTAATGTTTAGTCATTTTTTGGGGGTGTGGCTGGCATAAATTTTAATACTTGAATTTGGAAACGAAATATGCCAAGCAAAAAAATTTGATGCAAGTGTGTGAAAATGTGGAGGAACTGCCTTTTGTGAAAGGTAAATTGAAAGACGCACGCTCATACATACATATAAATATGATGTATAAAAATTAGTACATTTTGTTCGCCAACTTGAGTAATTTTTTTGAAATTTTTTTCAATTGCCATAAAATTTCAAAAATTACCAAAATTTTGACAAGCTTTCGTCATTTAAATAATTAGTAAGTGTTTCATTAAAGAATAGTTTTAGTAAGTAGTTTCGTTGCTTCGCTAATAGTTCCCATATGGAAATTTATTTTCTATCCTTGCCATGGCGTTCGCGTTGCTGCTTAGTGCTGGCCGCTATGGTCGTTGTGGTCAGACTGTGAATGTGATGCGGCTGCTGTGCCTGTTGGCTGGAACCATGATGGTGATGCTTGCTGCTGCTGCTGCTGCTGTGATGATGTCCATTCAGTGTGCTTTTACCGTGTCTGTTGGGGAAATGAAATATTTTTGAATTATTGTGTCAAATCAATTTTTAGATATTTCAAATATGTGTTCTACAATTTCTTATCATACTTTTATACCACAAATGCTACTTCAACTACGCAGTTCCAGTTGCTAAGAGAATAGAGTAGAGCGAGGGAATGTTGATGTCTTTGATTTGGTTTTATTCAATTCCAATTTCATTGATGATTTTGTTTTTTGTTTTCAGCAACATGTTCATAGTCAGTTTTAGGAAATTGATACTACTTGATAGACAGTTGGAGAGTGCTACTGCTTAAGGATGTGTGAGTTGAGTTCGAATGTTAACTTTAGTAGATTTTATGTTAATTTAGAGCATGCATTTGAAGCTAAATGTTAGGAAAGAAAAAAAAAAATTGTTGTTAGCCAAAAACTCATGTGAGTTTTTCAGGGCAAAAAGAGCTTAAAGAAATTTTAAAAATAAAGGTTGAAGGAAAAGTTTTTCGTATTGCAATCTCTCTTAAAATAATTATGGAAAAACAGAACCCTGACCAACAATTCATCAGTAGACAGCTTATTTTTCATATTTTAAAAAATGCATATTTCATAATTCAGAATATTATTCTATTATTATTCTATCTATTATGCTAAAACATTTTGTGATCGTGATTTCTAATCATTGTAGCGGGGATAAGTTATTTCTGCCACCTAGCTAGTTCGACGAGTAATGAAGAAATTATTTCTAAGACTAACTTGGGGGTTATCGTCGGGAGATATCATATATATCGACTTGTACATTCTTCCATTATTTCAAACATTTTCTTTTATCTGTTTTCAAACAGTCAGTTTACCACTAAATTGTAGGCAGAAAATAATACCGATACCGTTAACCGAAATAAACCATTTGAGAGCTAGTACCAGAGCTACCAGAACCGATTTGAACAATTTTTGGATAACCGACTACTGTTTACCGTTATAATTCGAATCAAAAAATCCAAAACCATAACGAAATTGAATTCAGGTACTGTTTCGGTTTTAAATATTTATCGTACAATGGTATTTTTCGATTTCATATATTCCCAATATATTTCGAATCCACATCGGGATCCGCTTTCGGAGGGACTTAAGCGTGTCAAGTACAAAAGAATTGCTAACCGCGGAGTCTAAAGTTTCAGTTTTACAAAAGCGGTGAGCGAAATTATTCGTCAAAAAATAAGAAAAAACGAATGATCATCATTTAACAAAAACAAAAAATTTTTTTTGTCACGTATTTTTAAAATCTAACCTTATCAATCACACTGAATTCAGCTGAGCTACTGCAATTAAATCATAAGAAAGCGATGATATAAAGTACGTATACAAATCTTTTTTTAATTCCAGTAAATTCCGATCATTATTCACATGCAAAGTGCAGAAGATTCCGACCCCATAAACTATATTAATTCTTGATTAGGACGACGAGTTGACTTTGGCGATTGAGCCTTGTCCATCTGTCTGTTTCTACGCAAACTAGACTCTCAGTTTAAAGCCATCGAGTTTAAATTTGGCGCAGGGTCTTGTTTTTACTACAAGCAACTTATGACGGATCCAATCGGAACGATCGGACGTAAATGGTCTATTAAAAAAATTTTTTGTTTTCATAGCTTTTTAAATGCTTCCAAACGTTTTTATTGTACCGCGTTGTGGCTTAGAAGAGTTTTGTTTCCATGAAGCTTTTTAAACTCAGAAATATTTGTTTTTAAGCAAATTAGATGACTATAACCTATAGCTGCCATAGAACCGATCGGGCAAAAAAAAATATTTTGGTTTTTTATAATAGCGTTCTCAAACTCAGCAATAACGAAATTTAAATGCTTATAAGACTATATCCAATCGCTACCATAGGTCGGAAAATTATTATAAATCTGTATTTTCACTTGTCTAAGTTCCTATATGTATAAGTTTTTTATGTGAGTTGCTCATATAGTGTAATAGTCAATCTGAGAAGTTCAAAAGTGATTAATGTTAATGCAAAATCCGATAATAACTCTTTTATGAGTTTCTCATATGAGTTATTTGACAGCCAACTTACAATTACCTGAGGTATTTTTCAGCCATCTCATATGAAAACTCAAAATACTTATAGGCCCTTACTGAGAAAACCGATTTGTGCTCAAATTTCGAAATCATATTCCTAAAGCTTTTAAATTTATTCATATCTGTATATATGTATATCCATCCATCTATTTCCTATATATATACATTCTTTCTGTTAAATCAGTTGGTGCGAGCTTTTAAGCTTTTCCTTCTCGAATATTCGATATCTTTAACAGAATCACTTTTAAAATTTTTAAATAATTGGTCATTCTTCGATGTCTGAGTCGATTTTCTTGTAAACGATTCTATGGGATATTTTATATTTATATTAAGGGAACACTCAAATCTGTGGCTAGAAGATCCAGTCAAAACTTTAAAAGACTCTACTTCGGATTACGAAACAGAGAAGCTTTTGAGAGAAGTAAAAAGGAATGAACAAATATAAATTCAGTCAATGATGTTATAAATTTCTTCAAACATTGTCCAAGGTAGCATACATCGACCAGTTTTAAATAATATTGCGAATACTAGCATTGTCAACACTAAAGTTTGTTGCTTGTAATCTAAGAGCTAGACAAATATCATCAGGAAGATATAATGCCTTACTTAAACTTTGTTGAGTTAGGTTAGATTAGAGCGGTTGCTGGCGTTTCACCCAGCACACATTTAGGCCATAAGCATTCCTCCTTAGATTCAGTTCAAAATGTGTCTGAGAAATGTGATTACCTATATTTTGGAGGCTTGGATGAAGCCAAATAAATAGGTCACAGCGTAGTTTCAACTGTTTTGGATTGTTTGTCTCCGTTGGATTATTGCAGAAACAAACGAAGTGGTAGACGGACTCTTTCTTGTCCCGTCGCCGCGACCAGCCAGCACCCTGTTATGGCCCTTAGTCTCCATAGGTTTGTTGAGCGCTTTGCGCATCGTTTGGCTATGTCTTGCCATTTATGGTTTGCTTTGAGGTCAAAGATATTTTATAAAACGAGCATGCACGTTGCCATAGGCATACCTGCCTTTTGCCTATCGCGAGTTTGTTTACTTCGCAGTTGCCTCGAACTCCCGGTGGTCTGGTTGATTTTGGATAACTCTGACCTCTCTGGAAAGATTTGTTGCAATCGTTTACTTATATCGAATTGCAGAATATTGAGTCAAGCTATTCGCGTCTAAAACTAAGCAAATGTTAAAAATTCGTTTTTAATTTTTTATGAAGCCAATTAAAACTTTAAACAAGTCGAAAAAACAATTGTTTTTTGTTCATGTGAACCAAGACTCGCGGGTTCAGGGGTTGCAGGAACCGATCCGGGAACTGAGTCTATAGATTCCTCAAGGGTTCGAACCCACGAACCGAACCTCATCTAAAATTATGGAGGTTGTCACCTTCCATATTCCAATATGAAATTTAAACTCGAAGTAGAAACGCTTACACAAAAATTGACACAAAATTCGGAACATGGCCGAATATAGTTGTACCGGTAGGTACCGGTATATCGAAATGCAAATTCAGCCACTATACCGGTACCAAAATCAAAATGTAATCTTTGAACGAAACTCTCATTTATGAAAGTACCCGAATTGGTACCGAGTTTTATGCTCCTTATGTTATAATAGGACAAATCTTACATCGTTAATTTCGGAAATACTTTCCAAATTTAGGTTAAGCAAAGATCTGTATAATTAGTTGAATATTAGTTAGATAAGTTTTACTTGATAGAAAAGCTGTCTACAATTAGTTTAGAGAAGTATATTTAGTTCTACTCAAACATGCATTATTTTTTTTTTTTTTTTTAAAGAAAATTTGGAAAATTCGCTTACGCTGTCAAAAGTAAAAACAGAACCACGAATAAGTTCATTCTTTGTGTGTGCTTTGGCCCCGAGTGTGTGCTCCAAAATCAACAAAATAAAACATATTTCGAATTCTCTCACATCAGTGGATTAGTAGTAAATGGGGGAGAACAACACGGGGTTAGGAGAACAATTCGTTGCGTGCGGCATATTTTTTTTTTTTTTGAGGTAGTCGAGAAAAGTGCATAGGAATTTTGATAAGGTGAAATAGGTGTAACGTATGTGACTTGTGACGAGATCCATCGTTTCTGTGTGTATGTGTGTGTGCGTGCTTTGATTGTCCAGCGCTGACTATGAACATGTGCAGATGCCAAAGGGCTGATGCGTGGACACGCGGCTACGCACTTGCCGCATACGCAGACGCTTGCCTGAGGTGGCTCCGGCTGCACCGCCAAAAAGCTGAGCATGCTCATTGCTCAGATTATTCTGATATGGACGTAGCTTTGAGATGGATATTTTCTTGGTGGCCACCGCAGGAGCGCAGGGTGCGTATAATAAATAATTATCATAGACATGACTAACGCTCGAATTGCGTTTGGCTGGCAAATAGGGGAGAAAGGCAAAACTAGAGCTAGTCGATTGGGTGGCCTTTAGGGAGGGCTTGCGACACCTCAATGTGGATTGATTCGAGTAACTAGGCGGAATCATTTCCAATTTGGTACGATGCTCCTGTATGGGCACAGGTATTAGTGATTTTTTACGTTTACGTCGAGGCGGTGGCAACGGTATCTCCTCATAGTCGGCTTCCTCGTTGGTGGTTTGTGTATTGGCTAAATTCGTTACGTATACGTACGTCAGTTCGTTGTGATGCGCTGTCGATGGTGATGCTTTGTGGTGCATGGTGGATTTCGAGGACTTTGCTGTGGCTGTTGCTGTGGTGCTGGTGCTGGACTTTTTGTGTGCTGACGTTGTGTTGTTGTTCTCATGGCTGCTGCGACTCGATCTGGTCTTACTGGGCCGGCTACTTTCCCGTTTAGCTGGCGCTTGTTCTTCGCCAAGTCTAGAGCGACTGGAGTGACCTGGTGAGTGGAATGTGATTGAATTGAGTACTTGAGTCTTTATAAATATATTTTGAAGTTATTGTAACCAATTGTCTAACTAAAAGAACTGTTAACTTTGTTTTTAGACTAACTGTGTTTGAGAAGTGCTGTGTGTAAATTTGTTGTACGTTTTTCAGGGAATAAAACTGGTTTTTGTTTGTATATGGAAATCGGTTTTAAGGTTTTAAATAAATTAATGAGAATCTAAGGTCAGACAATATTTTAGGGAGCATTTCAAAAATTCAGTTTGTAAGCTCTTAAAAAAAAAAAAAAAAAAAAAAATTTAAAAATAATTTTAAAATGCAGCAAAAACTTGTAAGGTCAAAGCCTCAGCTCTTTTATTTTTCCAAAAATACTGAAAAATAATACCAGTTTTACTCCCCAATATTTGTGGTGTTATAAAACGTGTGCCTAAAAGTGGATTTTAGTTTTTCACTCTAGCACTTTTCACGCTAGCACTTTTTCTAGCTAACTGTGTGTGAGAAGTGCTGTGTGTAAATTTGTTGTAAGTTTTTCAGGGAATAAAACTGGTTTTTGTTTGTATATGAAAATCGGTTTCAAATAAATTGATGAGAATCCAAGGGCAGACAATATTTTAGAGAGTTTTTGAAAAATGTAGTTTGTAAGCTCTTTAAAAAAAGAAAAAAAAAAAAAATTTCACAATTTGGAAAAAACTTGTCCATTAATAATCCAAAGGCGGAACTTGAATCAGGTTAAAGCCACAGCTCTCTTATTTTTCCAAAAATACTGAAAAATAATACCAGTTTTACTCCCCGATATTTGTGGTGTTATAAAACGTGTGCCTAAAAGTGCATTTTAGTTTTTCACTCTTCTTAGCGAGCACTTTTTCTAGCCAACCTAAAACGTTTCTGTAGCCTATGAGGCTGTGTGGCACCCATAAGAAGAAATCCCAACATAAGTAATTCTGCAAGAAGATACGAGGAGTGGCAAGCACAAACATTAGGAAAAAAACAAGCCTTTGCTTACCAATCGGTATTTATTAATTGCAGTTCTAGCTTGAGACTTACCACGCGAGCGCGTTAATTCTTCCCGGTGCTTCTCACGTTCACGTTCGCTAGTGCGTTGACCACTCGTGCGTGGTCGACTCTCGTCACTGACACGCGATGAACGCATCAAACGACTGCCCGAACCGCTATGCTTTGATTCGCTGGTATGTTCCACTTCGCCGCGATGTCGACTGTGATGCGTGCGCTTTGCCTCTGGCACACTGGCACTAGACCTGCTCTGCTTAGTGCTCTGCCTAGTGTGGCGCTGTTCTACATCAGCGTGTCGGGATTTCTCACGCTTGCGTAAGCGTTCCACACGCTGCTTGTTGTTCGACTGTTCATCGGAAGAGCCGCCGCCTTGAGGCATGGACTCACGCGAACTTGAACGGGAGCGATCGCGTGGACAACACTCCACAGAGGATTGCGAAGAGCTGCGTGCTCGTGTAGGCGAGGGTGTGGAGTGGCGTGAGTTGCGACGCGCCTCAGAAGCAAAAGTTCCACGGGCCACGCTTAAAGCCTGCCGCTCGGCCTTATAGACCTTGGCTTTCTCATCGATGGTTTCGAGTGGTTTGGCTTGGCGGCGCTGCAGTGAGCAGGAGCGGCGTCGTTGATCCTTGAGAGCTGCCTCATCAGAGAGGGCCTGAAAACAGTGATATAGTTAGAGAAAGACTTTAATCACAGGAAGACCTTTTACCTTCATAGTTTGATCAGCATTGCGTGTCATTTCGCTCAGAATCTGTGCATCTCGCTGCAAGTCCGCCTTGCGCTCATAACTGCGTGGCGAGGGGGTTGGTGAAGGTGATGGTGACTTCACCCGAAATGTGGTTGTCAACTCGTTGGCTATATTCTCATAGCAATGGTCCTCCTCATCGTTTATATTATCATAATCGTTGGCACCCTGTGGACTGTGCCTCAATAAATCGGGTCGATCGTTAAGCAATTGCCACTTGGTAGTGGTCGTTGTCGAAGCCTCCTCATTGCGGCTTAACTTGCTGCGTGTGGGCAGCGTTCGTCTGGGATTCGTGGAGGTGGAGTTCGAGGGCAGCTTCTTTAGCTGCTGCTGCTGTTGTTGTTGTTGTTGTACACCAAAGTAGGAGAGTTCATGTTCACGTAGCTTGCGCGCACCGCGTGCTTCCTTGACTATTTTAAGAGATTCGCTGCCGGATTCATCAGGATTTTCCATGGGTTGTGGTTGAATAAAGAGTGTACGGGGTTTGGCCACCGGCACTAGCTGACCTATGCGCAAGCTGGGTGGCATTATCTTGGGTTTCTCCACTCTGGGAGCATGTAGAGCTATATTCATCACATTCGACTGGGGTAGATCTGCAAGAGAACGAAATGGCGTTTAGTTTAAAGTTATTCCAAAGAAGCAAAACCTCATTTCTGCCTAGACCCTAAATTTAAGTGGCTAAATGAACTCCTCTACCTCTACCTGTTCGCTGTAGCATCTGTTGCTGCTGATCTTGTGTCTCGATCTTCCAGATGGTACGCTTGGCCTTCAGCCGGCTCCAACTGCTCGAATACTCGCTACCCTTGTAGGTTTCCGTTAGCGGCGTTTCAGGCGACGAACTGCCTTGGGTACCACCGCCACTGTCGCTATTGTTGTTATGGCGAAAGTAACGCTTGACCTCCTCATCGGCACTATCCTCCTCCTGTTCCCCAGCCGCATCATATAGCCGTCTCAGCTGTGTCAACTGTTGACTCACTGGTATCTGGGTATTACCCAGCAGCTTAAGGCGAGGTGGTGCCAAGGGAGTGCGAGGTAAGGAATCGTAGAGGGCGCTACCAAACAAATCACTACTGGTTATGGACGTTGTCGAAGTACGGCGCGATGATGATGAAGTCTCGTCCTGATAGCTAAGCGAACGTATCATGGGTGTGGGCACCACTATGGAGGGTTGGATCAAAGCAGACTCAATTGAGGCTATGCTCAGACGACGCATGGCCTCATCGAATTCGCTGGCCGAACGCATGGTTTTCATGATCAATGAGGTTGACTTGAGGCCTTCGTCTAGTATACGCTGATGCGAGCGCAAATCCTCAAGCAATAGCTCCTGGGCGCTAGGACGGCGTAATCCTCCTCCTGTGTGGGGGGAAATGTGCGGAAAGTGTTGTTGGTGTTGAATGGGTTTGCTTTTGGGTTTTAGATTTGTTAGACGCTTCGGTTAGAAAGTGAGTGGTTAGGAAGCAGCTAATTGATCATGCGTATGTATACATGGAGCAGAGAGTTCAAGTCAAAGTAGAGGAGTCAGGAGACTAAACTAGTACTAGCTAAAATATCAAACAACTACAGGCACAGCCATGGACTAGTCTAGATACACACCTGACTCGGGCCAGTCCTCATTGCCGAGGCTCACATTGATCTTGGTGGAGTAACCATTACCAGCTGGTGAAGGCTGCTGCTGATGTTGCCTTTGCTCGACTATGCGTATGCGTTCGGCCACAGATTTGGCGGTTATCGGCGAGTCGCCAGTGGTTACTAGAGGGTGAACAGAGAATGCGTATACATGTCAGAAATATATATAGATATAACAACAATATAACCTAAATGATATATAGAGAAGCCGCATACCTCAATCAATACCCGTCCCGATCCGGATGCAAAATTTTAAAATCCCGTCTAGATCTTGCAGATTTTTTCGGGACCAGCGGGATTCCCGTCCCGCCTCCATCTCTAGACGAAAACACTGATATTAATTCTATGCTTGGCGGTATTTTTTCAAATGGGTGACAGGCAGGGCTCTACCACCGATCTCTTTTTAGACAAACAGAATGTCGGTATGCACATGGTAACGTGCAGGCACATTATACGTAATATATACGAGCTAAAAGCACCTCTCAAAAGTACAGTCCGACGCATTTGGTAAAACTACACGACAGACCTGACTAATTGGCGGGGGAAAACGCTCATCAGACCTATTCATGCTTAGCAGAGCACATTGCTCGGTAGCAGTAAAGACGAGAACAAAGGATTAGCTAGCGTTATCTTATACCGCCGTCTGTCCTCCATAACGACTTCTGTATAAGTTCCAGATAAAAGGAAGAGATTGAGTCTGTCTTTTCCTTTTTTTAATCAAGCACTTCGCGAGTCTTGGAAGACTGAAACTTCTCCGCTCTTACTTTCAAGCACATATCAGGATTAATCAGCTTTTTGATCATCAGTCATCGTTAGTTCTAATCTAACTCAATTTGACCTGAGCTGTGATAATAATATTAAAATACTGATATAAAGTTCTTACAGTGGTAGAAATCGATTGGTTTCGATTTTTATGGACACGGAGGACAAATTGCTAATGAAATTAACTGATTAAAATCAAACCCGAAAAAAGTACCAAAATTTGAAATATTTATAGAATCGGTATCTGAAAACCGACATTCTTACAACCGAAAACACCGTACCTAATTCAAACTAGACTTTTGCAAACACTTCCGATTAACCATACTATGTAATCAATTTTAAATGATAACATAGTCGCACTAGTCTTACTAGTTTAAGTCGCTGCCCGTTTATTGCCAGAAGACTTGCAGAAAACTAGCTATTCTTCTCTCAATATCTTGGTTAGTGTGTCTGTTTAATTATCTTATCTTATTATTATTTTTTTATTTATATACACTCTTGGTGGTTGATGCGAGCTGACACAATAACTCGCCGCACTCGCGACCAAAGAGCAGCAAGCTTGCATTGATTTGGTTCAACGAAGAAGAAGCTCATACTCGCCATTTTAGTGATGCGGTCATACACAATTGGTTTTTTGTTTTGAGCTTTGTGTATAGGCTTGAAAAGGCTTGAAGTTTTTGATCGAAAAGCTTGCTCGTTACTCATTTTTGGAAAGCCTGAGCGAGTTGACACGAGTGCACTCGTTGCAGGTCTCTGATGGGTATATCCCGGATCTAGTTCTTCTATATTCTTCTAATAATCATTCAGATAATTAAAATGTGTATCGAAAATATCAATGCGTCCTGTTCGTAAAGTAAATCTAAGAATTGATCAATTCCTTCTTCTTCTTCACTTACCACTCTCTCTGCCCGTCGGACTCTCCCGTTCACTCTTCATCGCTGCTGTAGTGGCCGGTAGACTCCATAGCACATCGGCGCTTTCGATATTCTCTCCCAGATGATAGGGTTTCGGTTTCACTGGCTTATTTTTTAATATGCCACGTATGTTGGCCAACTCATCGGTTTCATTGTCAGTGGTATCAACGCCACTGGTCGAAGTATAGCTATTCCTTGACGTTGATTCCATGAGACTAAAACGTGGCTCTATAACAGGTTTCGGTGTGGTGGTTACCGTCACCTGTTGGCTAACCACCTCAGGTGGTTCCATTAGGGTAGCCCGATAGGCCACTGTGCTGGTGGCTATGGTCTTACGTCTTTGTGTATCATCGCCAAAATGCGTAACCACATTATCACCGCCGGCACTGGCCGACTTCACCAGACTCTGGAGTGGACCACTGGCCGTACGTCGTCTGCGTCGAAAGTTTTGCGTAGGCGGTGGCTTGCCGTCCGTTTCGACGATATTGACACGCCCCGATTCGGCCGCAAAGTGCACCTCCGTCTTGCAGAACTCGACACGTTTCTGGGCACTGCCGCGCTGGAATTGATTCTGTAAGGAGGAGGTCGTGGTGGTAGTGGTTGTACTACTGCTGTTCACTTGAATTTGCGAGGTTTTGCGCTGATCTCGCCAGGTTTCCTCCACGGCAATGGAATGACGTTTGCTTAGTTCACCCTCAAGGGGACTGGGAGTTTGGGTTTTAGCTGGACGACCGAAATGTATAATGGTACCTCCCACCGGAATGTTAGCTGAGGTGGCGATGCGCTGCTCTGTGGGCGACCAATGGCCCAGCTGTTCACCCGAACGTCCCAGGCCACTGTCCGTGGAGGCATCCACTCGAGCAAAGCTTTTATCCTCGGGTGGAGACATTTTTTCGAAACCATAAGACTTGCGACGCAAATGCCATTCACTGGAGTTGGTATCCTTTTGTCGTTGACGTGACTCCAGACTGTGGGTATTGTGCACCGGACGGAAGGCCGAGGGTGGAGCCGACTCCACAATCGGTGGGGGCTTAAGCAGAAAGTCTTCTTTGTACAAACTCTCGTCGGAGAGCTTCTTCAGCTTGCCGCGTATTTCCTGCAACGATTCGGCTGTGAGGAAGGTATTCCTTTTGGTCACCGTGGGCTTGGGTGAGTTTAAGATATTATCCAAAGCAGCCAAATCCACATGATTGTTACGCATGGCCGTATTCAGGCGACGCCCGTTCTCCAGCTCGGCGCGCATGCGGGCCACACTCACCGAATTGCTGGGCAGATCCAAGGGTCTGGATCTTGTCGCCGACGTGGGTGTCTTATAATGATCCTGCGATTGAAACGAGCGCCTCAACTTACTTACACGACGCCACTCGCCTGGCTCTATCTCATCCTCGTCACGTGCACCGCGTTCCCAATCGTTGCTTAGATCATCCGTGGATATGGAACGCGAGCGTTGTAATGAGGCGGCGCTGCTCAGACTGGGCACTGGGGGGGCATACACCGACTGGGATACCTGCTGGCGACGCTGATGCCGTGCGCTGAGCCTGTAAGCAGAAGCAGGGCCACCACTCAAATAATGCCATGAAATTTTAAATTCAATTCGCTCACTTACCGCAAATCATCGTCATCATGCCGGAAACTTTCCAAATCACGACGACGCTGCGTTGGCGTGTCAGCAGCAGCGGCTTCAGCTGGTACTCCCACGCGCCTGCTTCTGCTGCTGGTGCTGTTGCTTTGGCCATATAAGTCAGCCTGCTGCTTGGGCCAAACTGATGATGACGACGCTGCTGCTGCTGCTGATGTTGTTGTTGATGATGATGATGAGGCCGGTCCAACAATTGCATGTAGGCTTATTTTGCCCGCACTTCTGTGGGTGTTGCCCGCCGTTGTTGTTTTTGCTGCCGCTGCTGCTGCCGCTGCAGTTGTTAAATTTGAATTGTTGCTGCTTTGACTGGAAATACTCGAACTGCTTTTCTATAAATGGAAAAAAAAAAACAAAACAGTGTGAGGGTGTTTTTATTCTGATTGTTGTAATTGTTATGGTGGGTGCATTGTTTGTTGTGTTCATTCAAAGCTTGACAGGAACCATGCTTAAGGAAGTCCATACTCAAGCTTAATATATGATGTTGCGGTTAATGGATTTCCGCCTTATGGACAAATAATTGTGGGGGGCTTAAGAGGATTAGTTTCTCATATGTGTATTGATACTATATATGAACATGTTATGAGCTGAGCGTGAATGTAAAGTGCGCGGGACACTGGAATTATTCTGACGACTTCAAAATTCAACGTTTTAACGTTTAAGCATGACTAGTGCAACCCCAACATTTGCCCTTTCACTCAATGCCTCTAGATCTTGTGTAATAACGCTCTTAGGCTGAGGGAAAACTGTACTCAAAAATATGTTAACTCTGAGTATTCCGCTAAACTTCTCAATTAAGTGGCAATACCGCCTGCTTGATTACCGCAAAGCCACCACGATGTATGAAGTCATCATCCCAAGTTGTCTGGACTGGAATGCCCCACCACAAATCGAATATTTTTACGGATGGCATTAAACTGACCAGACCTTGGGATAAAAACTTTATTTCGACTCAAGAACTGTAGTGTCAGATAATCTAACTGAGTGTTGCTGGTTTCTTATTGAGATGGATGAGTGCTTTAACATTTTTCTCGTTTCTTGTAGAATCACGTTAAAGGCAACGAGACCGCCGACTACCACTCTAGACTCTCTACTATCTAAATGATAAATGATATGAGCTAAATACTCATACCGATTAAGTGCAACATAGGTGTGTCTCTTACGACCTTAAATCTATAAAAAAAAAACTCACTTCACTGTGCAAGTGAACTTAACTCGACGATCTACCTCTTTAGTTTTTTGAGTAATCACAATAATTTAAAAAATCGAAGTTCGAAAGTTCACTTCAACTGATTTAACCTGTAGAATATATATAGGATATGGATATCAAATATTTATAAATTCAAAATCATTGAGAATCAAATTATTATCGCGTAACCATAAAATAATTTTTTCTTTGGAAAACACATTTTCCGACCGATCGGTCCTATGGCAGCTATATGCTATAGTCATCCGATTTTGATAAATTTTTCCGAAATTATGTGGAACCATATGAAACTCACATATAGCAAGATTGGTGACGTTACAATGAAAATCAAAAAAGGTTTTTTAACTAGAACTATTTTTTTGATCGATCGTTCCTATGAGTGCTATGTAGTCATCCGATCCGGTCGGTTCCGACATTTTAGTTGCGTGCAGCAAAAAAAAAAGACTCTGCGCAAGATTTCAGCTCGATGGCTTTAAAACTGAGGGACTAGATTGCGTAGAATCAGACAGACGGAATTGAACTCAGCTCGTCGTCCCCATCAAGAATATATATTGTTTATGGTATCGGAGATGAATATTTCTATGCGCTACAAACTTCTGGGCTAAATTGATATACACTTTGCAAGTGTATAAAAACATATTTGTTCCAGGGACGGTAACACTTATAACTTATATTTTAAAACTCCACATTTACGAGTTATTTTGAGAGTTTTAATTAATTAGGCTTCAAATAACAGTTATTAGGGACTTTTTTTTTAATTCGCTGAAAACAGTTATTCAAAACTTGTATTTTTTGACTTCTAATATGCCAGTCATTTAAGATTTTTATTATATTACTAAGAAAATAACAGATGTAGAAAGACTTTTATTAATAAGTCAATAAATAACAGAAAATTAAGACTTTTGTTTTATTACTTAGAAATAACAATTATTAAAGACTTTTATTTATTACTCAGAAAATAAGAGTTATCGAAAGACTTTTATTAAATAACTCAGTAAATACAATTTAGTCAGAGACTTATATTTTGTATCACAATATAAAAGTCTTCTTTTTTATCGCAGGTTATGATAAGGTATAAATGATAAACAATGGATCATTTACGGATGGACGGACAGACAGAAATGAACTCAGCTCGTCATGCTGTTCAAGAATAAATATAGTTTATGTGGTAGGAAATGCTTTCTTCTATGCGTTACAAACATCGTGACGTTTTTAATATAAAAGATGCCATCTGCATTAACAATGGGTATGTCAAAAAAAAGAATTATCTAAATTTTGTCTGAAGATCAGCAACCGGGAAAATGCTCTGTTTGGTGCGGTTTGTTGACGGCTGCATCATTGGACCGTACTTTTCTAAAAATAACGAAAATCGTAACTTAACAGTTGCTACGTTAGAGCAAAGTACCGTGCGATGATTATTCCAATTTTTTAGCCGAAAATGGAACAATTGCACTTGGTTGACATGTGGTTTTAACAAGACCAAGTCTTATCTTCCAAAATTTTGAAAATGGATTGTTTGAACCTTCGAGATATATTTTATTCATCATTACTTAACGATAGACCATACACTGTTTCACGATCAGATGAACTATAATTAAGCTGGTCATTTTGTGATTTAATAATATATTTTTTAATAAACCTTTCCCTGAGTAACGGATATATTAAAGTCGGGCAGAGCCTACTTTATACGATTTGCTGGAAAAAGTTAGCCAAAATTTGAGCTTACGGCTCAAAAAATAATCGCTTGAAAAATCACTCTCGCTTTATGACCAATATCTACAATGAACGTTTTAGAAAGATCGGATAATATATGTTTGACACCCTTAGCCCCTGGGGACTGAACAAATTCGGTTATTCACACCTACACGACCCGAAAGCATGCCGAAGCTTATGCCAAGAGAACAGCCTTTAACGAAATAGGTCAGAGCAGCACAAACACAGCGTTACTGTTATCTATGCAAATTATAACAGCTTTACAAAAAACTTGTATTTTAACCCCTTTAGTACGGAGTTGAGTGTTTTGTTTTAGGCCTATACTCAAATAAGATACACAGATATTATAAATAACCGCATTCAGCTTTTAAAGCTGTTCGCAAGTGTTTCAATTCAGCTGAAATAAATATTTCTCTCATTTGTGTTAATAGCCTGCCTCATTAGCATGTAGTTGTATATATTTCAGTTAAATATGTTTTGTTTTAATTATTCTATATTTTTGTAAGCTCAGGCTTTTAGCCGCAATATTTTCTGTATTATTATATATTTCGAGTTTATTTTGTTCTGGCTTCTTTCCCCGCATTCTCGTCGTAATTTATGCAGCCATTTTGCGTGGGCTTCCGAGCCTAACAAGCATTAGCTTAGTGTCGCTTAGGTCACTTAAACATGCTGCGTATTGTACGACAACCTTCAAATTATCAACCATAACGATCTTGCATTATCAGTTTTTAAAAAGCAAATTTTATCCATAAGCGAACTTTTCCGCGCTCCTATATTCACTTTCGCAAAAAATTGGCTATTTAAAAATCAAGTTTGGGTTAATGTCGAACGGTCATTAATTTCTATTGATAAGGCCCATGACTTATTTTTATGATTCTAATTTTTGATACAGCTCACACTGATCTTTATAATATTTTTTACATTATTCACTCTATCTTTTTAGCGTTTAGGTAATTATTTTTATAAATATCCACTTTCGTTGCAATAACTGTGCACAATTTTTGATCGCACTTCCTCTTCAATCAGAAGCGACAATAAAACTTAATGGCGAATAGTAAATAATATGAAATGCAGCTGCTTCTCTGCTTATCCTAGGCTTACCATATAAATAGTAACAAGAATAAAACACGAGACGCAATTTGTGAAATTTTCCCCCCTTTGCCTGACTCATTTGGCTGTCTCTCAAGTTTTGCCAAAAAAAATTTCATTTCATTTGATAGAAATTTTTCTGTCTAACATTAATGGATCCAAATGTCTGTCTGCTACTTACTTGATAGTGGGCGTTAAGCTTGTCTGAGACTTTCACACCTACCCTACTCCTCCCTCCCTTCGCCTTTATAATTAAACAGATTTAACTTCTTGGCTGTTATGCCAAGAAAAAATATTAAAAAAAATTCCTTTTGTTGCCAATGATGACCCAAATGTTTAGTTGCCTATATGGCCAACTGTCTGCTATTCATAAATTTGGCTTAAGTGTAAAACGCTTAATTGAGCTGGGACTTTTATTATCGATTTCAAATAACGATGGATGCTTTATTAGAATCAAATTGAGCGTGGTCGTTATTTTGGCCTGATGATGTATGGCATTTGGCCAATTGCAGATAAGTTGAGAGTTATGTAAACTTTTAAGATGTTTTGCTTGGATTAGAGCTACTTATTTTTATGAGTTGTGTGTGTGTGCTTGGTTTGATAGCTGATCTCATCATGAAATAGTTTTTATATATCATAAATCAAATAGGTAAATGAGTTTTGTTTGCTGAATTGCATTTTATATTTGCAATGAGAGACATTGAGCGTTAGTACTCGTGAAATTCCTATACACTCTTAAGATGGGAAAATAGTTAAACTACGAGTCAGCGAATTTATAATATTTGTGGGCCCAACTACTTGCAAAGTGTAAACGAATTTCGCCCCTACATCGGATCACGCAACTGTTCTCAACGACCAAAGTGGTATTTCCTCCTAACACAGATTACTGTATTTCTCAAACAACTTTTGACAAACTATACGATGTCTATATCTCAAGCCGACAAGACTGGGATAACCTTTCCCATATCAGAGCAAATGCGATCCACATCTACACTGATGGTTTGAAGCTCGACGAACAAGTGGGAGGGTCGTTTTTTCCTCCCGACTTAGACTTCAACATATCGTACCGCTTTCCTGATATCTCTAGTGTTTACCTAGGGAAGGTGGTCGCCATCCAAAAAGCCACCACCTACCTTAACACACTCATGGTCAAACAAGTTAATGTTTTTATATACTCAGACAGTCAAGCCGTTGTCAAGGCACTTATCTCGTATTCTATCAATGCCAAAAATTTCACTGAATGTCGATTACCCCTAAACCATATCGCTTGACACTTTAGTATTCACCTGATATGGGTACCTGGACCACAGACGAGGGAAATAAAGTCTTAAGACTTGCTCTGCCGACGACTCGCTGACGCTGACGTTCGATAGTTTGAAACTCAAAGTTGCTTCCAACTGCAGTTGCGCTCAGCTGTTGTTTACTTTTTCAGTACAAATTAGTATCCAACATCATACGTTCTACACGCAGTCTCATACAAAACACACGCGCAGTCGAACTCGCTGCTGGCAGAGAAGAGGCACGCTTCAAACCTTAAGTCTAGGTTATCTGTTCTGTGCCTGGACACCGGAAATTAGATGGAAACGAGTCTGCGGACAAATTGGCTCGACTAGGTACCACCATCGAGCTCCTTTCAGAGAAGAGCGTGATAGGGTTGCCTATGGCGATTTTTAAGCTTCACACAAAAGCCGAAATACTGCGTCTCGCTTGAAATCGTTGGAAAAACCATTGCTCCTGTGCGGCAGGGAGACTTACGTGGCCCACATTTCACCTAAAACGTACCAACACACTATTACGTAACAGAAGGGAATACATAACGATTCTGGTAGGGACCCTGAAGGATCACTGTCTTATTGGCAGACATGTTGTATGCCTTGGCATCACACCCCATGACTTCTGTAGAAACCGAGAAGAAGAAGAATTAAGATTCTTGCTCAATCTCTCCTGCTCAACCTTTCGTAGACATCCAAGCTTGAGATCCCAGGTCTACTTAGATTTATTCTGTCCACACAATGGTTCAGTATTGAGGACCCACCTCGATATTAGTAGGGTTAACAGGGAATATATATGGCATTGCAATGGGCCTTAGAAGGGAAAAGTGACTTGTCGCTCTCAGCCACCGCAACCTAACCTAACCCTCTGCGCCATTCTGTTAGATTTGGGTGCTCGCTAGGGTTGCCGGAAATATTATCGATATATCGAATATCGATATTTTTATCGAAAAAACGATATATCAAAAAATATTCAAATATATCGCATATCGAATTTTTTTTGTGATATTTTCGGGGATATTTTAAGTTCTCCATGGAAGAGAAAGACAGCGATATCCGACTTGGAATTAGCACATGCATTTTCACCAGGACTGCTCACCGCGGGTCTGGGGTGTGTATTGAAGTTTTGGTTTAAAAACTAGTTTCGAATTGTATTTTGGTAACCGTTCTCATTCTGGTACGTACTGAAACGTATGTTTTCGTAAAAAGTAAAATTTGGTTCCAAGATTTAATCTCGATTTTTGGTTCCATATTGCCGCCTTGATTTTAAATTTAAATTCTTGAGTAGGTAGTGAGTAGCAATCAATAAATCGAATATTTAAAAAAAAACACAACAAACAAAAACATTTAATGTATTCCAAACATTCGTTAATTGTTCGAAAACATGCCCTAAAAGAGCATTCAGCGGGTAAAAAACAAGATTTTATAAAAGAATAGTTTAGTGTTCGCTAATGGATTTGCAAACCTAACCTTTACAACTTAATCGCCTTACAGAAAAACTTTGCCAAATGTTCAACTACAGATAAAATAAGCGTTTTAGGGTCAAAAAATTAGCTCTTCAAAGCTTCCTTAAAATATTCGACAACACTAGTTCACTTTTTTATACCCTGTTTCCTTTAAAAATGGGTAAAAAGGGAATCAAAAAGTTGTGCAAAAGTATGTAACAGACAGAACGAAACATTTCCGACCCTATAAAGTATATATATTCTTAATCAGCATCAACAGCCGAGTCGATTTAGCCGTGTCCATCTGTCTGTCCGTCTGTCTGTCTATATAAACGCGTCGACCTCAGAGACTATAAGAGATAGAGCCATGTGCTTTAGAATGTAAGTAGGTGATCAAGTTTGTTTCAGATTTGGATAATTTAACCACTTCCCCACTCCAAATTTAGTTTTTATAAATTTCGTAAAAGGTTAAAAAGGAAAAACAAAAACTTGGTTTATATTTTTAACATTCGAATTGCACTTTTACAAAGTAAATAAGGTATTGATAAAGAAAATCTATAAAGAAGTACCAAAGTAAATCCAACATTAAAATTTCCATACTTCATGTATAAATTAGACACCATTTTTCCCATTGCTTCGTCACACTGGGACCCTCAAAAACCCATTACACAACTGGCTACTTTTCATGATTTCCCCAAAAGCCAGGCATTTTCCCAACAATCCGACTAACAGCTGCCCTGAGTTAACAACTGACCATTTTCGGTCATTGCCATGGCCAAAAGCAAACGGGGAAAAAAATAAGCAAATAGCAAGAAAAGCATGCAAAAAACAAGCAAGCATCGGCGCATGCTAATGAGCCAGCCAAAACAAGCGAATGAAAAATTGCCGCCCCAGCCTAAGCGAGTGACTACCGCCTTTGAGCCGGAGCCTGAGCCTGCGACTGGGCCTGGGCACGGGGCAGCGAGCCTAACTTACCATTAGATTGCTCAATTTCAGACTTGGAGCTGTATCGGGTAACAAATTGTGGCCGAGTTTGTGCAAATGAGCGACGTTGTCAGCGTCGTCTTGATCGCTCGCCTGGCCATTAATCACAACAAAATCAACATGATCGTCGACTAGCTCCTGGCCATGACTATGGCCATTGCTCAGCGGCGGCACATCGCTGCCGCTGAGACTGCTTAGGCTTTCATCGTCATTATCACCGTCATCATCGTGACCATCGCTAAGCTCACAAATGTCAACGCTTTGGTTGGGTCTGCCCTGGGCCCAGTTGGCTGTGCGGGTTGTGGTGGATGTGGAGGACCAGCGCGATGTGGATGAGGTCTTTTGTACTGTCTGTGTGCGTATGACTTGCATCGCGCCGTTGGCGGTGCGCGCCTGCAGCACCTCCAACTGTTTGCGCTGTGTGTGCTGTGTGCCATTCGGCTGTGAGATATTTTGGGAATCGGATATCTGGGGGAGAGAGACGAGTGATAGCAGGATTATGAGTGGATATTGCAGGAGGAGATATGTGGGTAATTAATTGAGTATGATCGATAAGTGGATAGGAATATGGTTTGGTGATTCATACAAGGTTAAACCGCAGTCCGAGAACAAAATCCCATGACTCAGCCCACCACACAACGGCTTTAAACAATACGCTGCCAGCGAAGAACATTCAAATTTTGATACATTCTACTTGTATAAACAAAAAGCTGCACTTTGACTTGGTCATTGACACGAATAAGCGACACGAATAAAACTGACCAGTTTTTATTTTTCAAATTTTTTCCTTATATTTGTGGAGCACATTATAAATTTTCAACGCTATAAATCATAGACGCAATCGATTGCCGCCATCGATCTTTGCAGTGGTGTGTACGGTTTTGGTAGTGGTGTGTCATGGCACAGACCAACGGATCCGCTAATTGTTGAACTGCATGCAAATGCCGATGTAAACACTGACAAAAAGGGTGCAGTTTGTTCCAATACTTGAGACATTTGATTTGTGGCTGGCGTTCTTGGTCACGTGTGCCGGGTGGAGCATGCCGGGCTATCGAGATAAGAGCAACTGCCTGACGATCAAGTGTACATTTTATACGCCCCTTTGACAAAAGCACCACCCAGGCGGCACACCCATAAAATAGTATAATTTTGAATACATTTTTTATCAAAAACTTTTTGTCAACGCAAGCGCCAATTGACTGCTCACTTTCATTAATTTGTCTTTTTATACCCTGTACCAAAAGAAAACAATAAGGGTTTAATAAGTTAATGCAAGTGCGTTCGACTGTCCATCTGCATTTTTGTAAATGGTAAGAGCTGGAGACACCATGTAAATTCCTAACAAATCTCAAACAATTAACTAAAGATGCACAACTAAAAATTTGAATATTTTTTGAGTTTAGTTGTTTAGGATGTTCGTCATACACAGAGAAAAAAATTGATATGAAATGGCAGTCATTTCCACATTTTTTCATATCAATTTCGCTCTGATATGACGAAGATTAACTTCATATGATAAAAAATATCAATACGAGCTATTCTAAAAAAAAAAAATTGCGCTTAACCCGAATCAGCCAACGCACGCACTTGTGGGCAACCGTCTAAGAGACAATTTATATTAAATATGAAAATTTTGATATTTTTAAAAGATCATTATAACCAGCAAAGATTAAATTGATCTTGAGCTTTTTTTTCTCTGTGTACATACAGGATATTGAATATTGAATGTGTATCTAAAAAAAATCCCCAGATATCCATATCCTTTGCAATCTAGTTGGAATTGCTTTGAATTGAAGTTGTAATCAACTGTACGCCAAAATCATAAAGATCGTGTTTTTTTTTTGCGTTTTACATTACTTTTCGTGCATCTCGAGCGGTATAATGATGAATTTGGAACGAAGGGATGCCTTAAACTCATGTCAATGGTCTGAGGCTTGCTGGAGGTCCAGAGGGGTCAAATCTAGAAATCTAGGTGGTCAGTCAATGTTGCCTTTTTTTTACATCACACTTTTTGGAATTCCAAATCAATTGCACAAATGCAAAGTAACCTTCAGCATGACGCAAAATGATTCCACTGACGGAAAAATGTTGAAGGCGAAACGATTCCAAAAATGTGGGTATTCGGCAACAATCGCTTTTATCGCTTTAACCAGTTCATTGGTATGTCTTGGAAGTTGATGAACGATCTTCGACTGTCATGTGCTCAAAAAAGTTCGACACTAAAAAACGAATATTGTTTTCAGACGGTCCTTCTTGGGGACAGAATAAAAATAGATAGCTGAAATCGGGTCCGCCGATGTTTTAACACCCTTGCAGTTTTTTTTATTTTATATCAAATTGGTTTTTATCATTTTCTTGCATTTCTTCTTCTTACATCTATAAGAAACTCACTCTTTCAAAATTTTAGTCTCCCAACCGCAATTGGAGGAAATCTCCTCCATATATTAAACCCATCAAAATCGTCATAGATTTATGAGGCCGGAAAGTTAAGCCGAAAACCTGTTTTTTCTCAAGAACCGCTTAACCGATTTTGATGGGTTTAATATATGTTGTAAGCATATGATGTAATACCATAACCGGAATCGGAACCGTTAACCAAAATAAACCGATTCATGCCACGTACCGGTATAAAAACCCGAACCGATATAACAATTTTTTGAGAACCAAAAACCGTTAACCGTTATAATAGGATCCAAATAAACAGGAACCATACTAAAACGCTAATAAAGGTACTGTTTTTGTTTCTTATTATTTATTTTATTTATTTATAATTAT
Organism: Lordiphosa mommai; assembly: GCA_018904225.1. Classification (NCBI taxonomy): domain Eukaryota; kingdom Metazoa; phylum Arthropoda; class Insecta; order Diptera; family Drosophilidae; genus Lordiphosa; species Lordiphosa mommai. Next base: position 169,277 of record JAEIFT010000179.1, read on the forward strand.
TTCAAATATATATTTCCACCACAGATACTTTTTATAAATTCGGCCTTTAAGAAAAAGGAGGATAAAATTATTTTTTTAAGATAAATAATATTTGGAAAAAGTGTCTAAAAAGGCGAAAAAACTGTTCTTTCGTAAATATGATCAATCTAATTAAATGAAAAGGATTTTTAAGTCAGAAAAATCCTCCCTTAAATATTGAAATGTTAGAAAAATGGTAATATAAATTTTAGAAATGAAGATTCTTGATTTAAATCAAATTTCGCTTACAAATTTAGAAATATTATTTCCTATTTTAAGAAAGCCTCGTTTTAAAATTAAGAAAAATATAATGTAAGGAAAAGCTCAGGCAGATATTAGCTTTCCAACTGTTTTATAGCGTCTTTAGAGCTGATGCACCCCCATAAGTATTTTACCAGCGTATTATGGGCTGTATTGAACCCTATTCTTATAATATGTGTTTAAATCTATCCAAATGGCAAAAGATGAATCAGTAGCCTCTTCACAGTTCCTATACAAATTTGCGGTAAGAATCTAGTTGGCCTCCCATAAAATGAAATATGTGTTTTTGCTTAAGCAGGCTGTAACTTCGCCAAATAACCTGGTACAAAATCAAAAAAATTCACTTAATTAGAATAGATGTTGGGCTATATGCTGAAATGGATAAAATAGAAATCCAACAACCGTTCTAGCTTAAGGGAGACGATTTATTTTGTAAAAATTGCCATAAGTCGAGAAACGTCTGACTTCAGAGAACAATTTGGACCATTTTGCATGATGGAATTTTGGGCGTTTGATTTTTTACAGAAGCATTGATATGTGCTCTTTCGAATAGGCTAGATAAATTCAGAAATACATGCCTATTGTGGCCACAAAAAACTCGAAAGGGCAAAATTGACAAGAAATCCGTTTTTTCGTCATATCGTCGAAACAAGAGCTGATGGAACAAAACCGATGAAGCAGTTTTGTTCAGTGCACTCCATTCTTATATAATCAGTTATAGATAGGGCTGCACCAAAAACACTGTTGCCCTGTGTTATCTATCTAAGAGATGAACTTTTTAAAAGTGTCTTTTCCCTCTTTTAAGTTAGTTTAGTTAGTCTCAGAGTATTGAAGGACTGGTGGCGTACATGTCAAGACCGTTGCCTAAAATATCGATTTCGTGTATTCGAGTTCTCTTCCAAGCTGGTGTTTTTTTTTTTTTATTATTTCTTTTTAGGCAAAATCACCCAAAATAAAAATATTTTTAGTTTGATAATGATTGATTTTAAAAAGACGATTTTACATTTTAAAGAAGTTAATAAATATTATAGAATACAGTAATATTTTTGTTTAACATACGAAAAGAGTTTTTGTTCAAAATTAAAACATAGAGAGCGCTGTAAAAATTTGATTTCAAGAATATAAATCTTAGTTTTGGTCCCTCGAACCTAACCATGAGCGACTATTGAGTGACGCATCAAATAGCTATGTAAAAACAAAATTAAAGACGAGCCGATTAACCGATTTGCTCAAAGATATAGAAATAAGCGGCAAAATGCTTAAACGATCTAAAAAGCTGAGAACCAAGGTTCAATTCATATAAAAGCTATTTGTAGTACTTTTACGTGAGTATAACGAGTTTATTAGATTCAAGTAACGAAGTAACAACATCGAGCATTTTTAGAGTATGTGTATTTTCTATGATTTGCTTACATCATCCACAATTTTTGGTCAATATTGTTGATATAGATTAAAAAGTTATTAAATCATTTTTTTTATAGCAAACTTAAAAAATGAATAAAATCCACAAAAATGTGGTTGTGTCTTTGGAGTTTTCTATAGAGTTTTATAAACATTTACAAGTGAGCTTAAACCATTTGCATCTTTATTCCACCTTTTTTATCTTTCATTCTTTTTGTTGTGGGGCTTTCAGTTCTCCATATATTCTTGAAGCCGTTTCAGATTTCATTACTAAACTTTGGCCCGAGTCAGAGCTACACATTGAACCGCAGGCCAATTTGGTCAATGCATAATAATTTTGGTTATGTGCTCCCTTAAGTCACACTCATCCTTGAGACTGAGACTGGAAGACCAAGGGTACAATTGCGCTGCGGTCATAAATTATAAGCAAACTTTTGAGCCCTTGGGCCATGCACGTTCTTCATTCTTGGCCAAAGATTTTCTCACGCCAAATGGAAACCTCCTTGTTTGTGTTTGTTGTTTCTCTGGTAATGTATTACAATTTTTAGTGGTTGCACTGGAGTTCTTGTCTATCGATGACCTCTTTTTGTGTGTGCCATTTTCTGTACGCCATGTGTAGGCAGCGGCTGCTGCTGATGCCAAGTCAGGCGAGTTTTTTTTTTTTTGTTGGCTTGTGGCCTGATTTGGCCCCATCTCAGTCTGCAGCTAATTAAGCTGTGCCAATCTGCATGGCTGTTGAAACTCACACCCCCCAGGGCGCACTCCAATCGAAGCAGCTGTGACTGGCGAAAGAAAGCCAAAACGAAAATGAAATATTTTACCAGGGCCACCAAATGATCCGCTGATCAGTGTCATGATCTCGAACTTGGGGGCCCCCATGCAGCCAGAGATGCTGATAAAAGGAGCAGAGCAGCAAATTGAAAATGCGGAATACCAAAGTCAAGTTGAAGGTTCAATGAAATGCAGTCGGGACTGCAGCCCCAGCCATTTCGCATATATTACAGCGAGCACTCCGAAGTCGTGATGATGTAGACGTAGCTTTGGCCAAAATATTTTCGCTTTAAACGAATTTAATGATGCTTCGTCTTGGTCTCGGTCGTGTCTGTCTGCGGCCATAAGATTGACTGTCTATCTCCTGCCTGACTCTCTGACTCTGACTCTGCCATATGCCTCCATGTCGCTCTATGTCTGCGGCATGCATGTCGCCTTTTCTGGCGGCCAGGCTCACACAGATCGCTGCATAGACATGCCTAAGCGTTGACTCTTTTTATTTTTAGCTGGCACTGACTTTGGCTTTTGCACACACAACACTGGAAGAAGATGCTGGCACAGTGGGCCGAAGGTGATGATACAATGGCCAATTAGTTTCTAATAAGTACTAAGCAAAGAATTAAGTTTTATTTCATTGGAAACGAAATTGCGAATGGTCCGATCATATTTTTAAAAAATCTCAAAACCCTGATATGTAAAGTATTTACGCCTTTTAAACCATTTGAATCCATTGGTCAAGCAGTTTTATTTTGGTAAAAAATTTATTAGATCGCGGATCGCCTTAAAAGATAAACATTTTCGGGCCTAACCACATAAGTTCAAAGCACGAAAAAGACAGAAGCTCAAATAATATTCGAAATCATGAAATAAGTCCGAATAAGTTCGTGATCCTTGCGTGATTCGAGCGTGTGATATATTATACATCGTGAATATAAGTCATGCACCATTCACGAAATTTTGTTTCTTTTATATTTTATAATTAAAATTATTCCTGGAATTCCTATCCATTGATTATTTTTTTATGTAGCTAACACGAGCATTTTTGACACGATTGTTATCAAATTACATAATTTGAGCAGCCTTCTTTACGCCTGTAGTTAACAGTCGTGTCAAAAATTATTGTGTTAGTTACATGAAAAAAATAATTTTTTCAATATGTCAAATTTTTTATTTTCATGTCTGAAAATAATTATTTTTTACGGCTTGTATATTTTACTTTGTGTTAATATCAGGGCTGCAAACCGATCTGGAACCGAACCTCTAAAACCCGGATCGGTGCGGGGTTTTTGGGTTCCCCTAACCGATACATGAACCGATACTCTTACATTTTTGACCCCTCGAACCTGAACCCGAACCGAACTATTTTTTCCAAAAATAAGGTTCGGTTCACAATAATAAGTAATTTTACAAACGAACGAAATTCTTAATGAGATTATTTACAATCAAATCTTGAAGAGACACTACGTGTGATTGTAAAAAAGGAAATAATCTGCCATGTTCTGAATTTCACTTCCACAAAAGTTTTGTGATTTCAAACCGGTTTTTGGACCAAATTTGGTCTCCAAATCACAAAACTTTTGTGGAAGTGAAATTCAGAACATGGCTGAATGTTAATCATTTTAATCACTCCTTCGAAAATTGCAAATCATTTGGAAAAGATCTAAAAGCGAAGACCTACAAAATATTGCGCTATCTAAGTTCACGTATAGATAAACTTCTCCAGGAAGAAGAAGAACCAAAGAAAAAACCCGAGATATTTGAGTAATATCAATCCCAATAACTTGTGTACGCATTTCTCATTTCTGAAATTCTTTTTAACTCGAAATGGGCTTTTTGCAACAACACACGGGATTGATTTTAGAGACAAAATTTCGAATTTTCAGTTACTTTTCGTTCTTTCGCGTTGACATTACAATTCCAAACTTGTTTTAATCTCTATGCAAGACTATTTGATTTTCAGGTAAGATCCGAATTTGAAATGAGACTTTTCGGATGGATACAAGAATTTTAGGACTGTTTTAATGTGAACCTTGAAGACAACTCAAATCTGACTTGATATATGTAAAATGAAAACTTCTGAATAGAAAACAAAGTCTTTTTATGGTTCGCGATCATTCGTGATCGTACATCCCTAAATCCAGCAAGAATTTTTATTTCGTGAATGGAGCGTTACGTGAAGGAAAAATCGCTCTTGCGCGCACTTCTACTATGAACTGTAGATTGGTTATTTATATATTTTCTGGGTTTCTGGAGAGAATTTCTCCAAATAAGGCATGATATTAAACGATGGGCGCACTAGACATTGCTAGATCATTCGCTGTATGAGATCTCGGTATTCATACAGACAAATAATCGGACAGACAGGGAAAAATCTACTCGACTGTTGATCAGTGATCCAGAATATAGATAATTCATGTAGTTTTATTCAAAGAGTATACTATAGAAATCCGTTTTCATTTCAAGCCGGGACTGGAATTTTTTGGTTTCGGGTCCGGGCTTTTTCTTACGATTTTGTTTTGGTCCGGGCCTGCGCCCTCCTCATTTCGAAATCTTAGCTTATAAAAATGCCTTCAAATAAGTTTTGATCATTTTGTGCCTTTAGTCTATTGGTGTTAGGTTAAGAGACCTTTTTTGGAGGATTCAAGTTTTGGTCCATTGATTTGTAACCGCCAAAGAATATAAGAAAATTACAGTTTACATATATATATTTTTTTTAATGTTGACTATAAAAATTCAATAAAATCTAAAGAATATAAAAAGTCGTTAATTTTCTTCTCCGATCGCAGAAATACACAAATAAGGCGCTTAACAAGATAATCATAGATCGTTAAAGGTAATCTTAAAAGTCTTACATATATATTGAAAAAAAACAAAAGAAAAGTGAATGGAACTTTATTGTAGGTATATTAATTAGCTATGATTACGTACATACCTGTTTAAAATGAAATCACATGTACGGAATATAGTGGCTTATGGTAAAAAAAAGTAAATAAATGATACGATTCTAGAAATTAACATTTCAAATATCATTTTTCGCCTCAATCCATTAACAATTGGTTTCGTCCTTGTTTGTTGCTGTGCTCTTTTTATGAAAGCTACATAAAACTAAAGTTTTTACGCGTTTATTTGCCAGGGCCGCTACACTCTATGATGTATTTGCCCAACCCACTGTGCCATATTGCATTTTAAATTGCTTTGTGCGCTTTCCGGGCTTCTCACAATGGCCATTTTGTTGTAGCTCTTTTGCTCTTTTTTTTTTTTTTTTTTTACTATAATAATATACATTTTTATATGCATTATTTCTGTCACGATCTTGTTGGCTTTATATCTCTATAGACGAGTACTAGTAAATCATATGTATGGACATGTTCGCGTCATGTTTGCTGCCCGGAGTTCATTAGCGGCCAGAGGAAGCGCTTAATTGGGGCGAAACACGTCAGTTGACATCCTCAATTAGTTGCATGTAATTTACGCGATTGGCTCAAAACAAACAAAACTTGACCAGGCCGCAGCAAGCTAATCTCAGGCAGCTTCTTGCGCAGGCGACGCGCATCTTTTTTTTCTTCTGGTTAGACTTGTGGCAACCCAGTGACCCACAAAGCCGGCTTGCCAGCGGCTTTGTACCGTTAGACTCCAACATTGTTGTGCCTGCCCCGCGGTGATTGCAACGCTGAGACGACTCCAACCAAATAATTCAAATGCTCTGAGCTTGCATGTCGCAAATCTGGCAAAATGTAAATTTTGTTTTGTTTTTGCGTTGCTTTGTGCAACAATCCATAATGTTAATGAGGAAGCCGAGCCGGGCCCGAACTGTTGGCTAACGGTGCTTGGGGCGTGGTGGATGCGTCTACTCGTAACCCTCGAATAGAACGTGGCATGGCCAGTACCGATTGATTTCTGATCGGCGGTTGTCGGCAACTTTGCCTTTGACTTTGTCGGCAAACAGACACAGCGGGACATCAGATCAGAGACTGGGCCATCTCTTTAAAGTGAAGCTGGCCTAGGATTTTTTTTCTGTTTGTTGTTTTTTTTGATTGTTTGGAGTAGATTGTATTGATTGCTCTGCTCTCGCTCCGTCTATAAACCTGGATTTGGTCATCAACGGCAGCAGTGGCCACAAAGTTTAATCGCGATAGCTTGGAACCTTTTTGTTGTATCTATTTCTTGAATACCCTGCAGTCATAAAATTCAAGTAAAGGGCATATGAATGGTATGGGAGTGAATGTAACAGTTTGAAAATTAAGTAACTGTTCGATCATTAGTGCTAAATGGAGTTGAAAAATTGCCTCAAGACTATACTTAAAATGTCAGCAATAGTTTGAGATAAATTGAAAAAAAAAAAATAGAAGGCTAACATCGGCTACGCCGATGTTTTAAATACCCTTGCAGTTTTTGAAAGTCACTACCATTGATACCAAAAAAGTTTTTCTCACTACAACTAGTTTTTTGACCGACCGTTTATATGGTATCTATATGCTATAGTCATCCGATTTTGATAAATTTTTCCAGAATTGTGTGAAGGGGTATAAAACTAATATATACCAAGATTGGTGACGATTCAATAGAAAACAAAAAAGTTTTTCTCACTAGAACTAGTTTTTTTACTGACCGTTTATATGGCAGCTATATGCTATAGTCATCCGATTTTGATAAATTTTTCCAGAATTGTGTGAAGGGGTATAAAACTAATATATACCAAGATTGGTGACGATTCAATAGAAAACAAAAAAGTTTTTCTCACTAGAACTAGTTTTTTTACTGACCGTTTATATGGCAGCTATATGCTATAGTCATCCGATTTTGATAAATTTTTCCAGAATTGTGTGAAGGGGTATAAAACTAATATATACAAAGTTTGGTGATGATTCAATAGAAAACAAAAAAGTTTTTCTCACTAGAACTGGTTTATGGACCGATCGTTCCTATGGCAGCTATATGATATAGTCATCCGATCCGGCCGATTCCGACAAATGTGCAGCCTATGTGTATTTTAAGACTTTTTGCAAAGTTTGGTCAAGATAGCTCTAAAACTGAGGGAGGAGATAGCATAGAAACAGACGGACGGACAGACGGACATGGCTATATAGACTCAGCTCGTCATGCTGATCAAGAATATATATAGTTTATGGGGTCGGAGATGCTTCCTTCTATGCGTTACAAACATCGTGACAATTTTAATATACCCTCTGCAAGGGTATAAAAAATATTCCTAACTTTCCAAAAATAATTCAAAATTGGTCAAAGCTGGTTGCGAATTGCTTCGACAGCTTAACAATACAACTGGCCCCCTAAAGCAGGCATCATAAATCGTTTTTAACGAAACTGTGCGAATATGCTATTCATTCGTTAAAATTATTGTCGTTCCTAGAAGAATCCGTTTGTTTCAGGACCTATGAAAACTCTTTGTGGTCTTTAACATAATGCAATATTACATATTCCCTATTCCGTATTTTTAATTCAGTTGTTTTTGAATATTTTTTCAAATTCATTGACCTATAACCTGATTTTATAAAAAAACTCAAATTGCACCTGGTCACACTAAACGTTAGCCATTCCCTAAACTTTAAAAGCTGATAAAGTATTCGTAGATTAGTTATTATTAACTCAAAACTGAAAATATTTATATTGATAGACTACAATAATTTTCAATATTCTCAAATTCTTCAGCTTTAAACTTAGGGATATAGAGCACTTCATGAGCAGTCTACTTGGAAAAATCAGTGGTGATAATGGAGTAATGTATTCATGTCTTTAATGCATGCAACTGGATCGACCTAAAAGCATTCGCCAGACACTTTTTATTGAAGATGAGATGGCTGTCTATAAATTGTGTAAAAATGTCCTCCTCATTAATTAAGTCAAGCGACTTTGCGCTAATGGCACACGCCAAGCTTATAGTGTGGCTTCTATAAAATTCTAAATGAAATTTATGGCGAAAAAAGTTGTAAAGTTTCTATTAAAGGAACAGGCAGATAGCTTATAAGCTGCTCAAGCCGCACTCAAGCTGTGCGACTAAGAAATTGTTGTTCACCTTCGATCCTATATGCTGAGCACAGTTTGTTGGCCATTGAGACCAAAAGACTTGAACTTATTGGCATAAGAAGTTTGAATTACCCTTCCACATAGAAGCAACATTCGATATTTTGGTAGTAAAACAATTTAATGTGTTGGTTTTACCGACTTGATCTTTTTAATTAAAATTGTTTTAAAGAGAAATGATTCTATTGATAATGAGATGATAATTTGTATATCCGTTACTCAGAAGAAATTCTTGTTTTAAGCCTCAATCATTAGCACTAGTTATTTGCCCTAAGCATGATCCGAATTATGGTGTTTTAAAATAGATGATGACTTCAATAGTTTATAAGATATTAATTAATTCAGTTATAAACAAACTAAAATATGTCAAAGAAAATTTCGCCACACAGTTAGTTTTAAAGCCATTTCATGATATTAATCTTCACATAAATGTCAGCATCAGCCAGATGGGACGCCTATATCATATAGATGTCATACGATTCATATGTTTAATAGAATTTGGTAAAGGTGCAGTGTGACCAGATTTATTTGAGTAAATTTAACAGAATTTTCTTAGATAATGTTATGATGGAGACAAATTATGGTCCCAATAATTCATTTTGAACAATTATACATTTTTGTGAAGCTAATTTAAGGCGGAAAAAACATTACAAAAATGTTAGACAAACTTAATCTGCGTGCAAACTAAGAAAATCTACATACCATGTTATGTTATGACTCTAAAAAATTATTTTTGAATGATTATTAATTTTTGTGAAGCTTATTCAAGGCAGAAAGAACCTGATAAAAATTTCAGACATTCTTAATCTGAGCGCAGACTAAGGAATTCTACATACCAAATTTATAGTCTCTGAGATCTAGGTATTCATATTGACGAACGGCCAGACATCCAGACGGATAGTGCTAGATCAACTCCATTGCTGATGCTGGTTAAAAACATCAATTCTAAATGAACATGGAAATTTCACAGTTCGACAAAACTAGACCTTTAGTGAGTATCGTGTACATTTTAGACTAATTACTGTTCATCTACAAATGCTGAATATGAGTTGATAAGCCAAAGTCACATCTTAGTTTCCGTTTCCAAGAAATGGCGGAAAAACATATTTTCGATTTTTTGACCTATTCGAATTTTTGGAGGCCACACTTAGTGATTAGTCAAATTATTTAGTGTTTCTTTTAAACAGACTCGTTACTTTATCCCCTAAACTCTAAAACTATGCTTTGCATGCATTAGCCGTTTCATGTCCTTTGTGCTGATTACAATAACCTCTATCAAGTAATTAGTTTAGAAAAATCTCTTCCTGGTATCAAAACCTCTTTTTTAATGTATATAGCCCGTAGTTTGCCATAATTTAGTATTTTCCTACACGCTTTTTTGTGTCACACGTTTGGGCTGCTATTTTGCCTGCCTCGGCTTAGTGACGCTTAGATCACTTGAAGGAAAAAAAAACAAGCGATTTCCAGAATTATTTGAGTGCAAGCATCAGAGTTTCTTTAAAATGATATGATCGGAACCCACAACCCAATATAAATGCCAAAGTTGACGGAACACCTTTTTTAATTTGCTTATTAATAAATTATTTATAATTTTTGAATTTTTAAACATGAGAGTTTTAATTACCATACTATCGAAAACTATCGTGGACTATCGATGGTTTTCAAAAAACTATCATTGACTATCGATGGTGCTGACTATCGATAGTTGTCCACCTCTAGTGTGCACTGATTCCTAATCTGATTTAGGTTTAGCTCCATCAGGTCTAGTTTCCAAGAAATGATGGTAAATCAGATTTGTAGTAAAGGTGCGAGCGTTACGTGAAATTAAACGTGTCACGGTGTGTCACGACGTGTTCGTGAAAAGCCCCAGACTTTAGTGCGAGTGCATCCGCGATCTGTGAGTGCTTCGTGCGTAATAAAGTCATACATCGTGAATATTAGTCATGCAGTATTAACGAACTTTTATCTTTGATATTTTATTAACTAATTTCGAATTATCGATTTACGATTTATCTGCTGAATGCAGTTATTGCCGAATACTGAGTCAGCTCATCTCTGTTAAATGCATTTTTATTGTTATTTTCAGTGTGACCGTTTATTTATAATAATTTTATTAGTGGAAGTGTACTTTTTGATAAAAGAACTTAAGCCATAGAATCTCTTAAACCCTGCAATAATGTCATTCAGCAGAGACTTCTTAGCAATCGCATATCGTAAATCAGAAATCGCAAATAGAAGGGCTTAAAACAAGAATTGCTTTGGAAAAAACAAGCAGGGTTTAAAACTTTTCTTAATGTGATGTACTTATGTATTTTCCCTTATCGTATCTAAAATTTATATACATAATCACAAAATTCGTTCTTAAGTTATTTACTCGTTACAAAATCTTGGTTCAAGCTTAATGAAACTAAACTATTGTACAACAAATGGCATGCAGTCTCTGGAAATATTTATTTAGGTTTTGTTTTGTACATTTGCTTAATCTTGTTGAGGGAAAATACTGGAAGATCGATCGGTAAAGTCAGACAGTCTTTTTAATTGTCCAACTTTGAGCACTTCGCTGTGCGATGATGTCACTGCATTGGCATTAATTTTAAAGTTTCCGAGTATCGCCGCATCAAGATCTCTTAAATATCTTGAGCTATTTAAAATTGCTACGCACCAAATAATAATGGAGCTGCTGCCAGCACTTGAAGCGCGAACTATACTTGACCACACACACACTCACACACACACATACGATGATGACAGCTCTGGGCACTCGATGATCAAACATAAAAAAATCTTGAGGCCTGGCTATATGGTGCCTTACCGGTGCCGCATTTATAATTAACCAACAAATTCTAGAGCAATCAATGGGCAACAAAATTAACAAAGCATAGCCCAAAGACAAGTGAAATCTGAAGAGTTGGAATTAATTACCATCATTGTGCCTGTGTGTTAGTGTTTGTGTGTGGAAAGGAAAAGGTAAGACTCCAAAAGCAGCACACAAAAAAAAACACTTGACGCAGCCGCACAGCAATTATAATTATTATAGTGGAAAAAGATTCATTCGTTTATAACTTGAGACTGGCAAATCGATTAATAAGTGGCACAGCGTGTGCGTGGCTCATTTAACCATCCAAGCATCTCTCTCCATCTTTCTCTCCTGGTCAACATTCGATGCGATGCGCCCATTCAAGTTATCGCTATTCACAGCTTTGTTTATTTCGCTGGTGCGTGTGACCTGTTAATTATGGTTGAGTAAGAACGGTCTGTGGTCTCCAAGATGTTGCAATTACGCGGCGGGAAAAGTTGCCAGGCATGTGGTTTAAGAACATAATCGGTGAAAAGCTTAGAGAATAAAGTGAATCTAAACAAATAGCACAAGTTGCAAAACAACTTTCCAAATTAATTGCAATGCATTGCCAGCAAACTCTTCCAAATTAATTGACAATCATTCCACCAACTTAAGTCGAAACAAAATTCGCTTAAGAATTTCATTTGAAATATTTTTGTTAGTCTAAATGGAATGCCTGGGCAAAGATATTCCTAGGTGTTCCACAAATCCAATTCTTTTACGATTTGGGTTGTTTTTGGTTCGAAAACGATTTGTAGAACACATGGTATTGTTTCCTTTTACAGCTAGGCTCTGTGGGCATTTCTTATGAATCTGGTTAAAATTGTATGTGTAATTCTGGGATTAATCGCGAGTCGAATTACGGTTCCGGTATGTTTCGAAATGCGTGTTTTTCACTTCCGGTTCTGGAACTGTTCCTGTATTATTCATTGGTATAAACAGAAGATTTTTAATTAATTTAACAATCTAGCTGTTTACGCTGATGTAGAATTTACATAATAATTTTCGCTTTTATGTGGTAAGCTTTCACCGCAATATTTATTGTGTTTCTTAGAGCAGAACATTACACAAAAAAAGGAGATAAAATTGTGTTGCCGATCTTTTACAGTTATGATTTATTTCTATTTTGCCTTGCCTTTTACCGAAAGATTAGCTTTTTAGTCGATTGCGATCCGAGGAGAATTACTTTTGTAGCGCAGTTAAGCGCAAGCAACTAAGAATGGCAAGTTGATTGTTAAATCTTATTTGCTCCTTTTCGAATTAATTACATTTACAGTGACGAAACAAAGGGCTCCATGATGCTTTGGACTCCTCGGATCGTTTATTGTACTGTTTGCTTATAAATGAGAGACTTAAACCGATCAGCAAGAATCCCCTTTCGAAAGGAGTACCAAGACATTTAGAGTTCCGACGCCACAAATAAGTTCCTTATTATGTGGATCAATTCCTAATAATAAGGATTCGGACAGAGCAGCTAATTCTTATGATGAAAAAGATTGCGTTTAAGAATATTCTTCTATTTAGATAAAGAGGAAATAAAATGAATTTGAACATTATAATAATTTATTAATTAATTATAATAAATTTTTTTCATCAATTATTCCAAATATAGCTCTATTATATATGTAGATGGAAAGTGGAATTACGGTTTGAAGGAAGCAAGTACAGGGAGCGTGGTTAATACACAAATGAATATTTCGATTAGTTAAATGTGGCAAGTTTTTTTTATACCATTTTAGGTAGTAGTAATTAGGAGCGGGAGAAAAACTTTTTTCGAAATTCTAGTTTTATATAAGTAACATTCACACAAAATTTCAAGTGTCTAACTTTATTTTTAGAGTTTATGCCACAATTTTGAGCTAATCGCCCATAGTGCAGCGAAGAAAAGAGACAAAATGTTGGCATATTGAAGCAGCAACCTTACAACCAGGCGAATAGCAGAAACAATTTTTAGATACCTGCCTGTTTCATATAAGGGAAACAATAACAACAACAATGGAAAGTCAATCAATTCAGTGCACTTGAGCCTATTTCATTGATCAATAAAAATTCACTTTTTTTTAAGGGTGCGTACTGAATATTAAAAAAAAAACATGTTGAATTATTTATTTAAGAATTAATTCTTATACAATAATAATATATAATTTTTAATATTCATTCGTTTTATTTATTTAAAAAAATTAATTTTCAAGAAAAAATCCTTGAGTCTATTTCATTTATCGGGAGTGTTCCTTATAAGGCCGAAAGTATTTTTTCTGTTACATACAAATGAATGTACATATTCACAATTAATGATACCCTTTTATTGCTTTAGGGGCCGATTTCACTTCTTCTAGAAAGCGGCTTTGTGTCAAATAAACATAAATTGTACTCTGTTATTTGTATGGTTATGTGACAGGAAGTGCTATGTAAGAGATGAGAAATCAGCCCTAAATGTGTCATTATTACTTATTTACTTAAGTGTAAAGTTATTTTCGTTTAATTACAATCGTACTTTTTTTCAAAATAGAATGCTTGAAATTAATTGGGTCAACAGCTTGAAATTGAAGCTAAATTTAAAACAATTTAAATCCTCATAAAACCAAGCTAAATTGAGGTATATCTAAACAAATATTAATAAAAAATGTTTTAACGTTATTTTGAAAGGTTTTTTATGATCTTAATGGGTTATTTTCTCTTTATGAAATGTATGTGCTGTCAGTACCATTAAGAGGGACCATATACTTTTTTCAGTCTAGCATATACTTTTTTAACAATATAACATAGCCCTGTTCAATGTTTTAAGTTGACATACTAACAACTAAAAACATTTTTGGCCGCTTAATCCATACGAGCGATACCACTGTGCGTTAAGTTTCTGCTAATATATTTCTAGCTATATTTCTTTCAACTAAACCTTAAGTTTACAACACACGATATCATAACTATTTGATACAATAAAGTCGTATTATTCTCTCATGCATTGAAATAAGAATCCACTCTTAAGTCTATATAAATAAGACGATTATTGTTTAATTTAATTGTACCCCCTTTCCACTTGCTGTTTACTGCTGTTTCTCCGTCTTATGGTCTACTCCCAGTGTCCTACCAATTCGACTGGCTAATAGCTAAATAAACTATTAACTGATTAAAATCGAAAACGCTGCCGCGTAACCAAAACTAGTAATCAAGCTCAATTGCTGCAGACTGCTCTACTAAATTAGTGAACGCCTTCTCAACCATTTAGAAGGAAGCCTTTCAATTTCGTTTCAAAAGGCGAAGGGGCCCAAGCGCAAACAAAAGAGCAGAGCGCAGAGCAATTATTGAGCCTACACCCAGGCCTCGCCATCAATCAGAGCTAAAGTAGTTTTTTAGTTTTAGTTTTTTTTTTTTTTTTTGCTTACCTTGCCGTAGCTATTCAATGGTCCATTTATCCAGCGATCTGCCTCCAAACGTCCACTGAACAGGGCTCCGGTATTGGGATCGATGCGTTGCCATTCACGCACCTCGCGCTGGAATGGCGACCGTGCCCCGCTGCCGCCTGTTGCTCCAGCCTGCAGATGATGATTGTTTGTTGTGGTGGCCACTTCCATGTTGCCAATGTTGTTGTTGTTGTTGCGCTACTGTGCGCTTTTAATTTGCACGCTCGAGCTGGTCTTCGGCGGCTGTTGCCTCTTCGCTCGCCTATTTCAAATTATTATTTATTGTTATTATGCTACCGTCGACTTCTACTCTTCTACTTCCAACGTTTTTCGTTTGCTAAATTAATGGCAACTTTAATTTATTATCATAATAATCATCATTTTCTAGCCATTCTAGGCTGGCTACTGTGCAAATCCCCCACCCCCTCTGAAAATAATTTTCTTGGCTTTTCCTTTTTGCTCGCTTCTTTCCTTCACGATCCAATTCGAGTCTGCTGTGAGTGATGTGTGTGTGTGTGTGTATTTGTGTTGGCTGAAATGACAAGAGCAGAGTGGAAAGAAATTTTCGTTAGTTAATTATGTGGCACAAAGTGTGAAAATGCTGGCGGAAGCAAAAGTGCTTTGAACTGTCTTCGCCAGCCAAGTCAAAAGCCGTACAGATTTCTAATTTAATTTGTCGGCCAACGTCCAGCGGATATGCCGTCTGCACTTGGCCTGCGGATGTCACCGTCCATTTCCGCTTAGAATCAGGGATTAAGAGAGCTTGACCATGTCAATGGCATTTTGTATTAATTTAAATTTGTTTTCAGATGATATTTCTGGCTTCACCCTGACCACACATCATTTATAATTGTCAGACTCTGGTAAATACATCATTTATTTATTTGAATGGCATTAATGGTTTTAAAACCAAAATATTTGTAAAAACTAATTATACAAATGAACCGCTTTAGGTCTATTGAAAATGTATTTTAAAACCTTTGCAGAAAATACGGCCACTTTTCTAAAAGATTCAAGGCCACACTGCGCCTTTTCTATGGAGCAGCAGCGAACATCTAATTTACGAAATCAAATCAAACTTGGAAGCACATCAGGAAATCGAATGATAAGCAGCAATTTAAAATAATCATATTGGCAGTGTTCAGCAGAAGAACTTGCTCCCTGATCAATGATTTATTTACGTAACCTACTTTTCCTCTTGTCTTTAATAAGAAAATGACATGAAGCTTCCCCCTAAAACTATGCTAAATAATAAGAGTAGTTTTATTTAGCTGATCAGTGATCAAGTGTCTCTGCTGAACGCGCCCATTAATTTTGCAAACAACAATTTTAATACAAGTTACTCGAAGAGTAAAATGGGTTTACTAAGTTTACTAAGTAAGCAAATGTATGTAACAAGCAGAAGGAAGCATTTTCGACCTCATAAAGTATATATATTTTCTTGATCAGCATCAGTAGCCGAGTCGATATACATGTAGACATGTCCGTCTGTCTGTCTGTTTGAACACCTAGATCTCAGAGACTAAAAGAGCTAGAGCTACCATTTTTTCAGTGTAGGCTTGTATCGCCTGCACGCAGATCAAGTTTGTATCAAATTTTTGTCACGGCCTTTCCGGCCCCGCAACATGAAAAAACCTCATATCTCCCACAATTTCGGAGCTAGCTTCTTTTGACCTTCTAGACATATATTTTAATCATCAGTTCTTATCAATCCGCCATACATCATTTTCCGATCAGATGAGCGATAGTAGAGTTGCCACCCCGGCGATTTGGAAAAGACCTCATATATCGCACAATTTTGAAGATAGATTATTCAAACCTTCTCGACAAATATTTTAACCGTCATTACTTAACGATCCGCCATACATCATTTTCCAATCAGATGAACGATAGTAGAGTTGCCACCCCCTGAATTTGAAAAAGACCTCATACCTTCCACAATTTTGGAGATAGATTATTCGAACCTTCTAGTCATATATTTTAATCAACAATTCTTATCGATCCGTTATACATAATTTCCCGATCAGATGAACGATAGTAAAGTTACCACCCCGGTGATTTGAAAAAGTCCTAATATATCCCACATTATTGAAGATAGATTATTCGAACCTTCTAGAAAAATATTTTAACCATCATTATTTATCGATCCGCAATACATAATTTTCCGATCAGATGAACGATAGTAGAGTTGCCACCCCGGCGATTTGGAAAAGACCTCATACCTCCCACAATTTTGAAGATAGACTATTCGAACCATCTAGACATATATTTTAATCATCATAACTTATCGATCCGCCATTTATTATTTCTTGATCAGTTGAACGATAGTAGAGTTGCCACCCCCTGAATTTGTAAAAGACCTCATACCTCCCACAATTTTGAACATAGATTATTCAAACCTTCTTGACATATATTTTAATCATCATTACTTATCGATCCGCCATACACCATTTTCCGATCAGATGAACGATAGTAGAGTTGCCATCCCGGCGATTTGGAAAAGAACTCATATATCCCACAATTTTGAAGATAGATTATTCGAACCTTCTAGAAAAATATTTTAACCATCATTACTTATCGATCCGCTGTACATAATTTCCTGGTCAGCTGAACGATAGTAGAGTTGCCACCCCGGCGATTTGGAAAGGACCTCATATATCCCACAATTTTGAAGATATATTATCCGGAACCTTCTGACATATATTTTAATCATCAATTCTTATCGATCCGTTATACATAATTTTCCGATCAGATGAACGATAGCAGAGTTGCCACCCCGGCGATTTGGAAAAGACCTCATATTTCCCACAATTTTGAAGATAGGTTGATTGAACATTCTAGACAAATATTTTAAGCATCATTACTTATCGATACACGATCCGATGCACTATCGTCGAGTTCTTAGCAAATCAAATAATTACGCTGGCCATTTTGTGATTTAATAATTTATTCTGAAATAAAACTTTCCCTGAGTAACGGGTAAATCGAAGTCGAGCAGGAGCGACTTCAACTTACGCTCTCGTTTATTAATGTTCAATGGTATTTTATAGAATATTCGTTGATTTTATATTGCGCATCCATAGGACAATAACTGAAGAAGGATTTTATGAAAAAAACTATTGTTCGATTTTCAGTAAGTGAACCAAGTTAAGGCCTATTCAATACCTGGTGTTGAATCATTATTTCAATTTATCATTGTCACATTTTTAAGCTGCCAAGTTCTTCACACTTGCTGCCCCAGTCTCAACTGAACTCGTGCTTCTGTCGCGCAAATTCAAATTCAAATTAGAACGCACACAAAAAACATGCGAATGTGCGCCAATTATGCAAATATAACAAAAATTTACATATCGGTCAATTGTTGCACGATTTTGGCGGTGCACGCGTTGAAAATGATAATTGTGTAACAAATTCTTTTTTTTTAACTGACAAATTTTTTGGGATTTTTTGTTTTTTTGGTAACGCACTTTCAATGCCAACTTAACACCCTCACTGCTTTCGCATTTATAAATAGCTACGAGTATTTGGCACCCACATACACTTTGAACTCTGTTGTATTTTTAAACAAACAAATCAATCATCAAACAAAACAAAATTTGTCAAAATGTAACACAAGACCAAAAATGAGGGATTAACCTACATAGACATTGAGTGTGGTAGCGGCGGGGAGGGCTCAAGTTCATAATCACAGCCACAAATCGACTTTCGTTTTGGCAATTTGTGTAGGAAATTTGCATTGCGGTCAATTGGCTGGCATATTTCCTTACGCTGCAGCGTTGCGGTCGGCTGATTGTCAACCGACAACTGTAAAATACCATAAAAATAATAATAATAATTATGCTGACCTTCGTGGCACAGAAAAGGTCTGATTTCTCTGTGGTTGCATTCTTTCAGCAAATTCTTATCATTTTCCCTCACTTCCACATAAACAAACAAAAGACTTGGACAACAAACTCGAGCCTCTCCCCGCTTAATGCATTCAATTTGTTCACTTGGGCCACGCCAGATACGGAGGCAGACAGATAAATTGTCAGCGCCTTCAAGCTGAACATTTATTTATGTGCGGCTAATTATACAAAATTACGCTTAATTAAAATTTAATTAACACAATCAAATAGCTCACACACTGAAAAGTAAAAACCGGCAAAACGTGTCTCAAGTAAATGTGGAGTAAGATGCTTACGCTTACCCATCATCTATTCGTACAGCTACCCAGGTTGCGTGCCACAAAAAAATAACTACTCGTACAACTTTTATTTCTAGCCAAGTGCTAAAGACGGGCCGCTCCGCGCCGCGCCACGCATTGGCCAAAAAAAAAAACTAAAAGCCAAAACCAAAACGAGTGCAAGTTCAACGGCGCAAACGGGTTTCCGTTGCTTGTTTTATGGCTTTTCTGTTGTCCCCTTCCAACCCTCCGCAGCACATGAGGAAGTTAATGCCTGAGCAGTGAGGAAAACTAAGTAACAGTTACTATTTAGCGGTCCGGCGGTATGCAGTAAAATTGCTTTTCACATTGGAAAATTGCATTGCTCTGCTTTCGGGCTTTCTTTCCACAGCAACTTGTGCCAAATTCAGTTTAAAAGTGTAAGACAACGACATTTCGATGACTTTGACGGCTCTTTTGGGTGGGTTTAATTTTAAGTATGTGGGACAGTGGGGCAAAGTTGATCGGTGGAGTGGGGATGGGCAGATGGTTAGAATGCTTTAATAATGTAGAACCTAAAATAATATACACTAAGATAAAAAGTGACGTGGAATCCGTCAGCTGCCCAAAAGATGGTCAAAGGTGGTCGAAGAAAACGGCGAATACAAAGTAAAATAATGTTTATTCTTTATACTTATAATAAAAGCTTCTTGCCAACGTAATATGTTCACTTTATTTACCGATCAAATGTCTTATATTTTAATGAAAACTAAAATGATTTGTTTTTCTTTCAAAAATTCACAAAATTAGTTAAGAGGTGCTGAAATTTTCTTTTTATTGCAGCAAGGAAGAAAAGAAAATGCAGAATTCAATTCGCTTATATATTTTTAGAAGGAAACAATGACAATAAAGCCAGATCAACAGTAAGCTGGGAACAAGTTACATTATAAGCATTAAATTTTTTGTTCGTGTGCCGTGAATCCAAAGGCCAGATGGATGACGCTTTTAAACAGGGATGCACACCGCACGAGAAATAAGGCTGATTTGGTTAAATGGTTCATAAAGGTTTTAAGCCACCGGTTCAGTTCATAACATGGTTTTTAAAACAAAGCGAACCGCGGTTTCGGGTTGGTTCAGTGGTTCACCTACTCTTTTCGAGCATTAAAATTACTAATTCGAAAATGAGAATTTTAGCTATTATTTCCAAAATTAATGTCAGAAATAAACATTTGAAACTTCAAAATATAAATAACTATATAATAAGGATTATGCAGACGACATTCATAAGTTTCAGGATTATCTTGACGAGCAGAAATACAGCAGATTTCGGGAACAACATACGCTAAATAGGGCAGTAAAAAAACATTCCTTGTTAATGTTAGATTAAATCGGAAAATCACTACCAACTAAGAATCATCAGAATAATTTACGTCAAATGCAGAATATTTACAATATCAGATGTTGGGGAAACACTGAAACTAAGGATATCGGATATTTGAAAAATATCTATATCGATATTTTTTTAGATATTGAAAAAGTATCAGTTCGATATTGATATTTTGATGAAAAAAAATCGATATTATGGATATTTTCGATATTTGTAACAAAGACAGGTTTTTCTTAAGAATAAACAGGTCTTTTGAAGTGCCCTTTAAAGCGTATTAAAACTTAATTCTGTCTGCTATTGAAATTTTCAGAACAGAGCTTAAATTTTTTTTTTTAATTTGACGAAGATATTTATATTATATTAATTATTACATAAGATGTTGTTTCCACAATTATTCAATAATTCATAATGGACGAATACTTTGAAGTTTAAAAGTAATCAAATTAAAATCAAATAAATTATAAAAGGAAATAAAGCAGTTTATTCCAAGAAACATAATAATTTTTTTTTCTAATGGTTAGACAGAGATTTTAGGAAGATGCGTTGAGTTATGTGCTCATCGGTTAATCGGCTTCTGCTATCGGAAACTACACTTTTTATAGTCGAAGACACGCGCTCCGAAGGCACCGAATAGCATACGGGAATGTCATGATGAAAAGCGATGGCAATTTGTTTTTTTCTTCTACACAGAACTTAAAAATATCGCCAAAAATATCGCAAAAGAATATCCGATATACGATATATCGCATTAGTAAAATATCCGATATTGATATATAGTTTTTTACGACAAAAATCGATATTCGATATATCGATAATATTTCCGGCATCCCTAACTGGAACCCGACTGCAAACCGATAGATTGTTGTCCTTTAAGAGGTAGTTGGTTAAAAAAAACTTAAAACTAAAGTTCAATAATGGAAATATATTTTTGGCCAATTGAAAAACATCCTTGTCTTAAAAATACATTGTAAAGACAGAAGAAACATGGCACCTATCAATGATATATTTCTTCCTAATTTACGTAGACTAGACTTTTCCTCTTATGTATAATGTGAAATTTACATCGAGCTTTTCAAAAATGTCAAATAAACAAGACCTCCTAAAAGTATGTTAAATAATAAGAGTAGTTATATTAAGCTGATCAGTGATCTATAATGTCTATGCTGAACGCGCCCATTACGTAACCAAACTCGTTAATAAAATTAACCAAACAGAATCATTTTTGTATGCGGTTTTCTGTTCGGTTCAACATTTTTTAACTGACTTGGGTTTTGTTCCTCGCTTTTAAAGCCGTTTCAGACAATTCATCTGGGTGCAAACTGGTAGAAAGCCGAGCTTTCTATAAATAGTACAGTTACGCCGATCCCAAGTAGCACCGAATATGCTGCTCAGGATTTTGTTGTGCACTGCACAGTCTCATCGTTTTTTGTGAAAGTATCGCAGCCAATGTTCAGGTTGAAGTCGATATACAAATTGGGCGCGTTCAGCAGAGACACTTGATCACTGATCAGCTTAATAAAACTACTCGTATTATTTGGCATACTTTTAGGGGTCTTGTGAAATAAACCTTTAGAAAAGCTTCATGTAAATATTATATTAAACATTAGAGTAAAATTAGGCTACGTAAATTACCAATAAATATATCATTGATATGGGAGCAAGTTCTTCTGCTGAACACGGCCAATGATTCACTTTATAGCTTAGTGCGAAAAGAAAACGCTGATTCCGCTCTTAGGAGCCAGTCCAATTTGTTTGTGGTCAGACTAGGAAAGTCTACTATTAAGGATTATGCACAGATACCTAACAGAGGTAAGTGGCTAAAGTGACATGACAGAGATGCCTCTATTCTTTGAGAAGGTGACATGACAGAGATGCCTCTATTCTTTGAGAAGGTGCTGTTCTGACTTTTTATGATTGACTGGAATGTTTCATCAGAATGCCCAAGCACTGATGGTGACTGATGCTAAAACATTGATTTGGTTGAAAGCCAGAAAGGCTGTGTCATCGGCAAAAGTGGCTAACAGAGTGTTTCTGAACATTACTGGATATATATGGATATAGATTGCTCGTCCCTCAACTTAACTGCGAATTGTAGAGTTTAAAGCAGGGACTTTAGCTTAAAGGGGGGCAGTCAGTCGTGTCAAATTCGATCTAGGGCTGGCTTGGATGTACAGGGAAGCCGAAGATCAGTAAGTGTCATCCTTTAAAGCATCCAGGAGGTACTTAGCGCTCCTGGCAGATTGCATAGTCTAAATTAGTGTTCTGGGTGGGCTTTGTCTACTAAACCAACTGTACAGGCCTATATTAGCATTTCAAAAACTACCTGGCTCTAGCTATTATCCATCTCAGGAACTAAATACGAATTCATATTTAACTTTTGCGTGTGAGTCGAATTCATGAAATGGTGTTTATGCACACATTTTCATATAATGATTGCAGTAAATGTCATTAAAATCTCGTGAGTCTTAAGCACACTTACACTTAAATAAATCAGTTCAAATGGTTTTTAATAGCCGATTTGGTCGTAACTTTGTGCTGAAAATTGCTATTTATTTATCAGTAAAATGAATCAGTAAAAACTATGACAAATAAATATTGAGTAAGTTTTTAATGTAGTACGATTGAGCTCCATTGTTGGGAGTTTTAAGCCTTTCAGTCAACCATAAATTCTATTTATTTCAATTATTTCTCTATACCTCCAATTCCTTTCAACATTGAGTCTTTGACCTCAGGCAATGTCTCAATTTTTCCATATCAGAAATCTTTTTGATGTCTAGCTTAATCTTTCAACAAACCATTTTTTTGCTACAATTCAATTAAATGAAAGAAAAGCAAAAATAAAAAAACAATTTTTGTTTAAAGTGCCGCACATTAACCCAGCAACGCCCCCCATGACTCCATCCACATACATACTCGTACTTATAGACCGCAAGCTTTAGCTTCCGTCATTTCATACAGGCTTGGTGTGTTGTTGTTTTTTTTTTGTATTATTTGATTAGATTTGTTTTATGTGCGGCTATAGGAAAATAATTCATTTTTAATACAATAAATTTTGCTTGTGGTTAGAGGGCAAAGACAATGCTTTCGTTTAACAGTTGTTATTAAGCACACGCAAAAGTATCTTTTGGATATATATATTTCAACTTCCGCATGGAAAAAATGAGGTAAATCGTTTGGCGACTAGTTGTGCACCCGCACTTGTTTGCCCTGTAGGCGTTTGGCATTGTTTAATTAGGCAAATGAGTCAATTGACTTGCCATAATTGAGCAGCGACATTAATAAGGAACACAAATTTATGACTTGTAATAATTAGCAACTGGTTAAAGCTGTTCTGTCGAAGCATTTCTTTTATTTAATACAAATTATATAACGGCCAAAGATAAACTAGACACGGGCCATTTCAAACAGGTAATCGTTGTTAGTTGCTGTTGTTGTGACACAAGTATGATATAGCATATATATATATACATAGATAAGTATCTTCCGTTTAATGAAAATTACGTATTATGATTTCCTGCAACGCCCACAAGACTTTGCTCGTATACAATTTTCCGCTAGCTGCAGTCAACCAGTCGTATGCGTAATTTTCATTTCACATTTAATGGGAATGCAGATGCGTAGTATGCGTAATCAACTCTCCCTCCACCATCATCTTGTGTAATGTCGCTGGGGAAAGAGTTGCGAAAGCTGGCGACACACATAAATTTGGTATTCACCTTTCTTACTGTGTTGACAATTTTCGTTAATTTCTGCTCATCTTACCGTTACTTTTAACACTTGCACTTAGGCTACATTAAGCCGAATATTTGCCATTATAATTAGCAAAGAAAAAGTGGTACAAAAACTAAATTGACACAAATGTAAAATGTGTTTTTTTTTTGTGTTGGGTTTTCGATTGACAAATTAAATTGGATTATGGGGTCACAAGAATTTATTATGTTTGGGTTGGACCATCTTAGACTAGAATAATGTCTAAAATGTTGCACGTAAAAAGCCGCAAAGGTATAATTTCTACAGACTGTGCATATTGCGTTAAGCGATCATTTCCTGGATGATGCCGAATATTTTTAATAATAGTCGAAAATTAATGAACATTTTTTATGCCATAAAAATTAATATGCCCAGGGTAACTGTAGAATTTCCTGATCTTCGAAAAGCGTCAAATTATTACCCTAAGACTTGATGATTAGCTCATTTCAGCAAATATGATAAAGTTACGCTCCGCTATTTATTATCTGATCTTTCTGAAAATTTTACAGAGTTTGGATATTGAGCATATATGACTTAACACAGCATAAGTGGAATCAAAAAATACATTACGAGAATGACAATATAGGAAAGAATTAGCTCAACCCGAGTAAACGAAATCAGCGTCAATTACTACAAGTTCTACAAGCAATTCTACTCAAAATACATTATAATCAGATCAAAAATTAAAATTAAGTTGGCAAAAGCTGCTGAACCGACATAAAGACCTAGTACTCGCAATTGAGTTTGTACACGAATTAAAAACCTATCGAAAACAATTGTACGCATCCACTCAGAACTTTTTGACATGATTTTTGCTAGGAAGTAAGTATTTTAGTTTACTTCGACACCCAAATATTACGTCAAGGTGCCATGAATCGTAAGTCTAATGTGAACAGATTAATAAAGAAAGTCTTAATCACCAAAATTTAAATAAACGATTAATTTTCATTGTTAGTGTTGTAGTTGCTAATCGTATTCTTGCTTCCCGATTTTAACACATTTACCAATGTTGCTATACCCCTCTCAGTAAGTTCGTACACTTCGACATATATTACGTCAAGGTGGAACGTAAGTCTAATGTGACCAGATTTATTAAGAAATAACACCAAATTTTGAATTTAGTGGTATTTTTCAATTACCAGCGCGTTGGTCACACTACTCGATTAGCAATGTTCTTGCTCTTATTTTGATAAAGATTAAACCAACAACAACTCCGAAAAAGCGGCAAAATAAATTGCTTTGATATGCTACATACCAAGTAATTGCAATGTCGACTTTTCAGTTTGCATCATCCTTTGCTTAAATTAAATTGCTTAGTGCAGAATATTTGTTATTTTTAGTTAGTTATTCAAACCCTTATTAAAACGAGCATTTTAAAAAGTTTAAATTGGATGTTACAGTCCCCAATGGAGCCAAGCCGAGCTTCTCTCATTCTCTTGGCTCGTGTGTCTTTTATTTTTCGCTCAAGAGAAAGGGACCTACAGTTTAACGACGAATCCGAACAGCAAAGTTTTTGTTTGCAACAATGTTTCTTAAGATGTTTGAAGTAACTTGATTTTTTTTTTTACTCGCGAACCCCCGGCAAAATAGCAAGCCCACCTCCCGCCCAACCGACCGTGGGGCGCAGCCGCTAATGTGCGACAAGAAATCACGATGGAAAATTACATAGAATCCACAAGCTATTAACATACGATCCATTCATGTGCTGTTAAGCGCAACAGTTCTTCACAGCTCCGTATGGACACAATGCAAATGGTGAAGGAATCATTATTTCTTCTTCTTATTTTCACAAAGTTTGTATGAAACTTTCCATTACTTCGCAGGTCCGTAAAGAGCTTTAAGTTTTAAGTCTAAATATTGCATTAAGTTACAAAAGTTATGTTGCTATATTATTCGTAACATTTTGGATTTTTAGATTTAGGAAAATTTTATAGTACAATAGTTGAATAGTTGGTTGGTTGGTTCGACTTTATAATCATAAAAATTCATTAAATGCAAATCACTCTTCTGAAAGATAGAGTATATCGTTCAATAGCCTGTTAACTTCACAACTGTCAAAGTAGAATTGATATTTGTTGTCATGGCAAAAGTACTAACACCTGAAGATACATAGATTTACCAATAAAATATATAGCCAAATAAATTATGCTCCTAAATCTTGTCAATTTCTTTTTATTTTTCGATCATTAAAAAAAAAACCCATATATCTTAATCCATTAATGCAAAATCCATCTATCTATCCTAATCTGACCATCTTTTGGCTAACTAACAACAAAATTTCGCACATGATTTTGTTTAAGCTTTTATGTAAATGTGCTTGTTTTTTTTTCCTATCGCTAAAGTTTGATGCAAATTTTCTTTTTTACATGTTTTAAATATTTTTTGGTCACACAAAAGACTTTGGCGACAAATATGTGGCTGTTGTCTTAGACAAGCGCAAATCAATCAGCCGAAAAAGAGTTGAATTTTTATTTTGTTATTACCAAAGCAACCGTTGTTAATGACCGCCGGACAAAAAGTAAAAGTGTTAAATTGATAAACATGTTGGCAATTATGTTGTGGGCCCCCCCACACACACACACACACACACACAGCTCATATTTCACTTTCAAAAGCGCTCAAAGGTTTGGTCATTTCCTTGGTAGGCGTCACTTGTAATTAACTTTTAGCCCTGCAGGCTGAGCCCGAGCCCTCGAACAGCATTTCAAGCTGTGTGGCAACCGTATTTTTTCCTGCTGTCGTTTTTTTTTTATTTCGTTACGCTTCATTTAAGATGCAGTTCCTGATTTTGTTGTTTTTCTTTCTCTGTTTTTGTTTGTGGTTTATATTTATGTCTCTTGGTGGGGCGGTCTGTTGGCATGGCCAAACGGCTCATTTATTTTGTCACATGTGGGAGGAGGGAGTGAATGGATGTTGGTTTGGTTGGCGGTAAACTGTAACACATTTCGGTTTGATTTTTCAAGTCTGATAAGCTTAGCTTATTTATGGCTCCGATTCAATTGTGGGGGCGTATTAAAATGTTGTAAATATTCACAAACAGGATGTGACAACGAAAACAACTCAATTTGTAGGTCTGGTGGTGACCTGTTAATTTCAATTGTAGTCTCATTTGCTGTGCACCAATTTGGCAGCAGAACTTTCATTGTTAACTGCCCGCCCACTTAATGTCATGGCTAGAAAGTGCCCAACTTTCACCCCCAGCAGCAGCAGCTGCTGTGAGAAATCTCAGACAATTTGTCTATTTTCTGCACCATTTTATGACACATTCTTTTCGCTTTTTTTTTCTTCCGTCAATTGTCAATGGCACAAAACACAACTTAATCAAAGCACCAAAAGTACTTGAACATTTCTGGAAGTGCGTCTCCTCTTCTCTCTCTCTCTGGTTAATTATATGCATGGTGGGCGGAAGAAAGTTTAGTTTTTTGAAAATGATTTGTGAGTCATGACAATAAGAGTAATAATAATAAGTGTTCTAAACAAAAACGAAAGTGGAGGCTGTGCACGGTGTGCGGTGTGGAGGAAAGTGGGTTAATCGCACAACAGAAGCCGCTATGGCCTATTAGATATGCAAATTGAACACGATTCGCAATCAGCCTTATCACATAAATTATTTAACAAGTTTTGCTTTGTTTGCTTTGTCATTGCCATACAGCAAGTTATCTGATTGTCTCGAACCTTTTTCGAGTACTTCGTACTGACCGAGTACGTCATTGAACTTGACTTTGAAGGCGTTCCACTCTTTTAAGGCTATGTTTAGTTTAGATCTTTGGCCACCGAGTTATGACACTCGATGTCAGTTGAAATGTGCAGGGCAAACCAGTTATTAAAATCCAACTGAGTGAGCCCCGAGTGATGGTCATTTGATTGTGGCCCAGACTCTTCTTCGAATTCATATATTATCGTGGGTGTTTCCTGGCCCCCTCTGACTGGCTAATTAAAACTGAAAACTGGATATCAAGTTGACTCACGTTCTCATTTGGCTACTCTTTCTGCTGGTGTTCATTTAAGCAAGTTTGTTGCTTAAGTCTTTTGTTTCTCATTCACAGAACTTTTTCTTTCCCCAAAATCAGGCTCAATGACTTGCCGTTAGCTGGGTGAAACAAGCTGAAATTACACAACTTAACGGTTAATTTAATTTTGCGTAATTTTTTTTTATCTTTTGGTTATTTTGTTTTGTTTTCTGGATACAAAACGAAACAACGCGCATTTAATGAAAGAGAAAAAGCGGGCAAAGCCATTCGTCAGTCTGACAGCTTTTTGACAGCTCGAACTCTGAGGGAATTTCGGTTCAGTCTTTGTTCATTCTGTTTGTGTCGCTTTGGTTTTTTTTTTTTGTTCGTTTTCAATTTTCAAATTTTGTTTCAGTTGTTTAACTGCTTGTGCCGTTGCATGCGGAAATAATCGAAATAATTGGCGACAGCGTTGAAAAATTTGTCGAAAAATAACGGTGAAATAAAAGAAGATATTCGACTATAAAAAAGGTATTTAATATTTTGTTTTAAAGGTAGTTAATTTGGTATTTTTGAGACGTAGTGCACAATATTTCCCATTAAATTCGTTTAAAGCCCAATCATTATTTGCCATAGAACTTATCTTAAGTGCAACTTCAGGAGTGGGTTTAAGCATGAGCATTAGAGTTATTACCAGCTCATGGAGCTATCACCAGTTTATAAGTACAGTTCAGAACTGTTACAGTACTTCCCATGAAATTCACCCATAAATCTCTAGTATGTCTCAAAAATCGAACGTCATGAAAGAACGACCCTTTAAAAAATGTATGAACGAAAGCATATAAAGCATGGCCAGCCAAATGGAGAGTGCAGAAAAATGTGGCTGTGCTGGTGAGCGCTACAGTCGCTATCCGACACACTCAAGAATCAAGTTTTTCTGTGCTCACCGGTTTCAGAGCCCTGTCTTCAGCTCGCGTTTGTGTAAAAACACAAATGCGCTCGGCTACTGGTGGCTAAGGCTTGGCAGGGTCTGATATAAAAGAATATATTATTTTAATACCAGTCCTTTACCTTAATTTCAGTACTGATTCAATACTGAGCATAGCTAAAGGAATCTGTGACTGTCGTGATACAATGAAAGCGATAAACGTGTCTTCAGCCTGATAAACCTGGTGAAAATTAACTTAAATGCAGCTGAAGACGCAAAATATTATTTTAAGCAAAAGGTTGGTTTTTATAATTTTACATGTGTTTGAAGCTATATATAGACGAGGACTACATAGACATAGCAAATGTTTCCAAAAATGTCTGCGAAATATTTTTAAGTACTAGAGTTTGTCTTAGAAACTATAACTCTTGATAGCTACGACATGACTATTAAGACAAATGCACGGCTTCCCGTTTATGCATTTAAAAGAACAGTCCAAATTTATAATTTCTCAGTAATCATTTCTTTAATGTTCAAAAGTTAGTTTAAAATTGTCTAAAAAGGTTATTCTCTCAAGATACATATCTTAACAGAATAATGCTTTTATGTTTCCCGCAAACCCAAGCGAACATCAAATGCTCAAGTCGCAAGTGTAAAAAGAACAAAAGAAGCAAGCTAGCGTTGTTGTGATTGTGAGAGACGGAGTTATAAAATCAGCATGGGTATATAAAAGTACAGTAGCTATTTCTGGAAATTCAAAAAAGCATAATAATCAAACAGAAATATAAGTAAGTCTGTTTAGAGAAGGCATTAACTTATGCCACCTTTACGTGAAATTGTTTAAACAAATAAAAGAGGGGTGATTGTGTGGTTTTGTACTAAATGTACGAAAGCAATGTATTTTAGTTTTGACACTATGTACGTTTGTGTTGGTATATGTATTTAAATTGCTATGATTGTTTAATTATACATATGCACAAATGATTTTGTATTTATTTTTAACAATGTTTTATGATGTTTAAAAGCGACTGATAGGCTTTCCAAGAGAAGCTTAGATAAGCATTGATAATAATCTGCAAGCCTCTAATCTGCAGCTCTAAAAAAACACAAAAACAGATTGATACATAAAATTTGCCTTAGTTTTTCCTTACATTACATTTTTCGAAGTAGTAAAACATAATTTTTAAGGGCGAAATTTGATTAAAGTCCAGAAACATATTTTCAAAAATTTATATAATCATTTTTCTAACATTTCTGTATTTAAGGGAGGATAACACTGAAAGCGTGGACAGAAACGTTCAGCGAGATTGTTCGTCCAAAAATAAACGAGAAGGCAAAGCTAACTTCGACTGTGCCGAAGTTTTAATACACTTGAAAAACTGATTTAACTGCAAAAATATATATAGGATATAGATATCAGATATTAAAAATTTTTAAATCATTGCTAATAAAAATTTGATACCATAAAAAAAAACTTTTCTTATTAAAACACATTTTCCGACCGATCGGTCCTATGGCAGCTATATGCTATAGTCATTCGATTTTGATAATTTTTTTCGAAATTATGTGAAACAAAAAAGTTTTTCTCACTAGAAGTAGTTTTTTGACCGACCGTTTATATGGATTTTGATAAATTTTATCAGAATTGTGTGGAAACATATAAAACAAATATATACTACGTTTAGAGACGCTACGATGGAAATCAAAAAAGTTTTTCTCACAAAGACTTATTTTTCGACCGATCGTTCCTATGGCAGCTATATGCTATAGTGATCCGATTTTAATACATTTTTCCAGAATTATGTGGAAGCATATAAAACTAACATATTCCAAGATTAGTGATGCTACGATGGAAAACAAAAAAGTTTTTCTAACTAGAACTAGTTCTTAGACCGATCGTTCCTATGGCAGCTATATGATATAGTTATCCGATCCGGCCGGTTCCGACATATTAGTTGCGTGCAGTAAAAAAAAGACTCTGTGCAAAATTTCAGCTCGATAGCTTTAAAACTGAGAGACTAGTTCGCGTAGAAACAGACAGACGGACAGACAGACGGACGGACAAGCGGAAATGAACTCAGCTCGTCGTCCTGATCAAGAATATATATAGTTTATGGGGTCGGAAATGAATATTTCTATGCGTTACAAACTTCTGGGCAAAATTAATATACACTTTTCAAGTGTATAAAAAGGCTAGAGATTAATATATTTAAAAACTTTTTTTATGTGGTATATTCTTTGGACATCATATTTTCGTTCTTTTACATCCATTAATTTTTGGGATATCTTGAAATAATTAAAAAAATTTAATATTGAAAAAAAATTATACTTGCACCGGTACATACTGGTACACCGAAAAAAAATCTAAGTACCAAATCGGAACCAAATACCGAAAGAAACTGAAAACCGAAATAGAACCTTTAACCGAAATTCTCATTTCGGTACGTACTGGAACCGGTACCGTTAACCGAAATGAACCACATAAAGCCACATACCGGTATCGAAACCGGAACCGATATTAAAAATTTTTTTGAGAACCGAATCACCTTAAACCGTTATAATGGGAACCCGAAACCATACCGAAACGCTAATTCCGGTATTGTTTCGGGTTCTTATTATTTATTTTATTGACTTTTGAATATTTCAAATAAATATTTCAACAGGTAAAATAGCAACTGGTAATAGAGCAAAAATTAGTTCTTAAAGAATAACCAGAACCAAGTTCTCTTTCTAAGACATAGAAAAAAATTTCTAAAAAGCGGAAAAACTTTTCTTTGGTAAATCTAACCCCACTTATTAAATTTAAAGGATTTCAATGTCTTGAAAAATCCTACTTCTAAATATAGAAATGTTAGAAATGATCATATAAATTTTTTAAATGAATTTTCTCGATTTTAATTGAATTTCGTCTTGAAAATTGTGTTTTAATATTTCGAAAAATGTAATGTAAGTAAATGCTATGGCATATTTTATGTTTCAATCTGTTTTTGTGTTTTTTAGAGCTGATTTACCCCTTTGAGTATTGTACCAGCTTAAAGTGGCAGATTTTATAGCGGATTATTTCCATTATAAAGAAATATTTTTTCAGCTTTATGAGAATGGCCAATTCTAAGGCTGGTTTGTCTTAAGAATAACGAATTACTAAGTTCTAGGTTGATTTTTTCTGAGTGTAGGGATACCACTGGAAGTTTGTACAGAAGCGTTTAGCGAAATTTATAGCGGATTATTTTGAACCATTAAAAAGAAATATTTTTTCAGCTTTATGAGAAGGCGAGTTTGTCTTTGCGACATAAGAATAGAGAATTACTAAGTTCTATATTGATTTTTCTGAGTGTAGGAATACCACTGGAAGCTTGTACAGAAGCGTTTAGTGAAATTGTTCGTCCAAAAATAATAAAGGATAGAAATCAGTGTATTTAAAAAAAATCGAAATCGGACCTTTAACCGAAATTCTCATTTAGGTACGAATCGGAACCGATATTCCTTTTTGGGTATAATCCCTGGATTCAAACGAATCGTACAAATCATTCCTCATGTCATGAGCTATTTAATCAATGAATCGTCGACTTGGTGAGCCTTGACTCGAAAATCATAGTTAGATCAATTCTTTATGTAAATGCTGACAATCAGATCTACAGTTGCTCCTTTCTAGTGATATTTACTCCCACAATTTTACAATAAATTTTATTTAAAATTATTTCATATGTGAGTCATTTGAACTGATTAATATTACAAAAATTCAAAGTCATCCAATTTACTGACCATCATCTCATTATGTGCCACACACAAATCACTGCCATATGCATTTAATTTTTTTGCATAGCAAAAAAATTGTTGCAACGAGTTGGCATGACTAAGCCATGTCAGTTCTGGGCCCGCAGCCATAGGACAGCAGCGTGTTAATCAGCAATTTAGAATATTTTTTCCACCGAGTACCAAAAGCCAAACAAAAAGGTATCTAAACCAAATAGAGGAGGAGGCCCCGTTCATTTCCTGTTGCTG
The DNA here is from genome assembly GCA_018904225.1 of Lordiphosa mommai. NCBI lineage: Eukaryota > Metazoa > Arthropoda > Insecta > Diptera > Drosophilidae > Lordiphosa > Lordiphosa mommai. The sequence continues at coordinate 202,168 of JAEIFT010000179.1, forward strand.
CGGCTGCTGCTGCTGCTGCTGGGCCAGCTGTTCGTCCAGTTGAGTGTTGTTATTGCATTGCCTGGCATTTATCATGTAACTCACACAAAAGCCCTTAGCGCAGCAACAAGCTGTGCATTGATTTCCTTTTTGCTATCTTGACAGCATTAACTTTGGGGCCTACAAATGGTTGGTTGGTTGGCGACGAAGGTGGCGGGGCTGTGTAGCGGGGCAGACAGCGGCAACACTTCGACAGAGACAAACGAAATAAATGCGCGATCGGGCGATAAACTATTTTTAAAGACAGCTACAAAGAAACGAACAAAGTAGCAGCCGCATAAAAAGGGGGAAGGAAATGGTAGAAGTCCATGGGTTAGACTGGTGAATTCCCTAAGAGGGAAACTAAAAACCATTACAAACACCGGTCGATTGAATTCAGAAAGGGGACCACTCCTAATTAGTTCTGTTTGGTTGAAGTTTATTTCGAGATTTTTAAATCCGGTAATTTAAGGCTGAGGAAAGCCATTTAACTTCAGTAAAATTTCGATTCGAAAAATAAGTGTTCTTAACAAATCGTCTCTTTTTGGTATACGGCTCCGTTTCAGGTTCCGTTTAAATTCACTCTTTACAGGGCATTCGACAACACAACACAAAATGATTTCTCACACTGCCAGACAGAGACGGAGGAAGGGAGAGAGGTGGACAGGTCCTAACAAGCTGCATCACTTAGGATTCTCCTGCTTATTTTGCTGTTGGCTGATTCTTAGCTCCCAATGGGCTGTTTGTTTAAGGCCTTGGTTAGCTTTAAAAGGAGCTACGGCTGCTTATTTCCTGCTGCTGTTGCTGCAAAAAAAAGAAGAAAATTCTAAGCAGCTGCTGCTGCTGCCTGCCATCCTTTTGTCTTGGCCAGCTTGTTAGGTTCTCTCGTCTGTTTTCTGCCATTGCGAGTTTGTCGTTGTATTGACCATTTTTAGCCTTTTAAGTACACTTTGGTCATTGTTAAGTACTTTTGCGTGTCAGGGGCGCGTTCGACAGGCTCTTGGGGGCCCATGTTTTACTTGGTTATTTATGGGCAAAGTGTCAGCGCTAATCAAATGGCTGAATCAGCATCTAAGTATTTGGTATGTGGTATTGTTTCCCAAAAGGTCATAGAACCAGGCAAAGGTTCTCTCACCGAGATTCTATGAGATTTCCAGTTCCCTACAAAAGCTGCAGTTTTATGACCAACATTTGGCGTCGGCGGTCTCGTATGTGGAATAATGATCAAATGATCAAATGACCAAAATGACGCAATTCGTGCTCTGCACACGTGTGCCCCAAAAAACTTATATTGTCATCGAAACGCCGCCTACGCCACGAGGACTAGAGCTCAGAACGCACGGAAATCTGAGCTTAAGCTGCGTTCATTGACTGGCATCCATCAAATTGGGCATCAGTCAGAGTCACTTATCGTAACCTTACTCAATCGCAGATCAAAGAAACTGATGGGAAAGCTGAAGACAGAAACAAACAAGTTCTGCGGGTCAACGTTTCATGAATTTAACGGCAAATTCGCAATCGATATGGAAATTAAGCAGGCAACAAAAGCGTCCAGAGAATTTATAATAGTATCATATGAATTTATTTAATGAGCTAATAAGCCAGACAACCGAATTAGAAACTAAATGCTAAATAGGCATAAACCATGTATTAACGAAGTTAGAGGAAATTGAGTGGAAATATTGAACAGCGGAGAGAATATGAACTCAAAAGTGTGTGTATTCTTGGGCATGCCGATAAGCGTTAACTTAAAAATTTACAAAAAAAAAAACAATATACAATTGAGATATATAATTTTAATTTTTGGATAAGTGTGTACACACAGTTCACTTAAGGATAATTTTTCTTAGAATTAATATGCATAAGAAAATACCGTATTTATGGAGTACAGCATTAAAAAAGAACACGTAAAACTATTTATTTTTATTTAACACGGAAATCTCTAGAGATTTGGTATAAAAGATTGAATTTTAAATTAAAATTGTATAATTTTATGCGTTCAATGTGAAGCTTATCTTTGGTTGCTAAATCAGATAGCTTAGCGAATGAAAATCAACTGCTCAAAGCAAACGTTTATCCGAAAATCTCTAGAGACTTCCGTCTAACAACCGAATATAAATTGATAGATATTTTTTAATATTTTTTTTTGCAAAATTGTTGCACATACATATTTCTTAGACTTATTTAATTTCAAAAATGATTAATATTTTAAAAGAAGGTTCTTTTATCGCTGCATTTACATATATGGTTTTTGGATCCTTTAAACTGAACTTTGATTGGAATTTCATAAATTTAATGATCCTCCATTTACATAAAAATTTTGGTCAACAATTGACTTAATCAGAATCCACAAAATTGTTGAATTTACAATGCTAATTGATATGATAATAAAAAGTCGAATTTACTATATTCATTTAACATACATTTTCTTTCTTGAGCCCTTGGTCTTTAAACTTGGAAAATAGCCCTAATCAATATGTACTCGTTCAAAAATTGGGAGACTTGCATTGACATTTTTATACACTTGAAAAGTGTATATTAATTTTGCCCAGAAGTTTGTAACGCATAGAAATATTAATTTCCGACCCCATAAACTATATATATTCTTGATCAGGACGACGAGCTGAGTTCATTTCCGCTTGTCCGTCGGTCCGTCTGTCTGTCCGTCTGTCCGTCTGTCCGTCTGTCTGTCTGTCTGTCTGTCTGTCTGTTTCTACGCAAACTAGTCCCTCAGTTTTAAAGCTATCGAGCTGAAATTTTGCACAGAATCTTCTTTTTACTGCACGCAACTAATATGTCGGAACCGGCCGGATCGGATGACTATATCATATAACTGTCATAGGAACGATCGGTCGAAAAATAAGTGTTTGTGAGAAAAACTTTTTTGATTTCCATCGTAGCGTCACCAATCGTAGTATATATTAGTTTTATATGTTTCCCCACAATTCGGAAAAAATTGATCAAAATCGGATGACTATAGCATATAGCTGCCATAGAAACGGACGGTCAAAAAACTACTTCTAGTGGAAAACTTTTTGTTTTCCATCGTAGCGTCTCCAATCTTAATATATATTAGTTTTATATGCTTTGACATAATTCGGAAAAAATTTATGAAAATCGGATGACTATAGCATATAGCTGCCATATAAACGGTCGGTCAAAAAATACTTCTAGTGAGAAAAACTTTTTTGTTTTCTATCGTAGCGTCTCCAATCTTGGTATATATTAGTTTTATATTCTTTCACATAATTTCGAAAAAATTTATCAAAATCGGAGGACTATAGCATATAGCTGCCATTGGACCGATCGGACGGAAAATGTGTTTTACTAAGAAAAGTTTTTTTTATGGTATCAAATTTTTATTATCAATGATTTAAAAATTGTAAATATTTGATATCTATATCCTATATATATTTTACCGGTTAAATCAGTTTGAGTAATCTTTTTCAAGTGTATTAGAACTTCGGCACAGTCGAAGTTAGCTTTGCCTTCTCGTTAAAATTACTTTTGCTTTCGAACCCTTCTCAAAGTCTGGATATTTCTTATAATAAATTAATTTTTTTAACGCATTTTCAGTAGACAGTGCAGCTATCCATTGCTATACAAAATTTTAGAAAATTAAATAAAATCTGAAAAAGTGACTTAAATAATTTTTTGGACCAAAGATTTTTCAAAAAATGTATGAAGTTCACTTCATGGTCCTATTCGATGGACCCAAGGTTTGCAGCCTTGATTGTAAACATTTAGATATTTTACAAAAATTAATTACTTTTGTAATTGTTGCATGTTTGGTATATTTTAATAAGTATTATTGCATTTAGTATTTTCCAATGGCATAAGGCAAAGTCTTAAATCATCCTAATAGTGGGAAGGGGGGGAGCTGGTTAAAGACCCTTAATAAGGAAATATTAACTAATATATTGTTATAAATATTAATAATATGTTTCCTTTTTATACTCTGTACCGAAGGTACACAGAGTATATTGGGTTTGTGCAAATGTATGTAACTGCCAGAAGGAAGCATCTCCGGCCCTATAAAGTATATATATTCTTGATCAGCATCAAAAGCCGAGTCGATATAGCCATGTCCGTTTGTCCGTCTGTCTGTCCGTCTGTCCGTCTGTCTGTCCGTCTGTCCGTCAGTCCGTATGAACGAAGAGATCTCAGAGATGGTAAGAGATAGAGGTTTGGGGTGTATGGAACATATATTTCTTATATTTGCAGGCAGATCAAGTTTAGTTTTTTTTTTTGCCACGCCCCCTGCCTCCCCGCAAAATTGAAAAAAACTTAATATCTTCCACAATTTTGGAGTTAGGTTGTTCGAACCTTCTAGACATATATTCTACTCATCATTTCTTATCAAGCCCCCATACATCGTTTTCAGATCAGATAAACAATAGTGGCGCTATATGTAAAAGAAAAATTTAATGCAACGACAAGAAAGAGAGAGCGAGAAGGCAATACCTAACTGGTAATTTCCCAATTGGACCTTTCTATGAGAGGAGCGATGCAATTGAGATGGCCTGCGGTCAGAAATCACGCGTGATTCCCGCGTGACTAATATAGATACGTTTATGTTAATAGGAAATTATATACAAATTGTATACTTTTACGAGTTATGTACTAGGGTAATTCTACTCATCATTACTTATCGAGCACCCATACATCGTTTTTCAACCAGATGAACGATAGTCGAAAGAGTTGCCACCCCCAGATTTTTAAAAACCCTCGCACTCTAAAGTTATCATTTACATACAAACAGGTACAGAGTATATTACAGTCGGGCTTGACCGACTTTCTTACTTGTTTACATTCAATTACAAACAGTTTTTAAGAATATTCCATTTTAATTGAACAATACGATATTTGTATACCCTTTAATCGTAAACTTCGGTACATAACTACGGCCGTACCCAATTTTTTCAGTGTACGAGTACTCAGAGAAATGAGAGCAACAATTGGTAATTGTAGATAAAAAGAGAATCAAAAAAAAAATAAGCAAGAAAAACCACAATATCACTAACAATGCAAAATTTACGAAAATTAAATCTTAACGGTAAAGATACAAATAGACCGATCAAAAAATTGATTTTTTTCTTGTTAAAAAAGTAAGTATATTTTCTGGAGAACACAATGGTAAACGTTCCATATTAAAATTTAAAGCCTTTCTTTTTTTTTTTGTCATTTCTCGAAGACGCTTCATTGGGAGAATACACTTATACGAGAACGAGAATACACTTTTCCACAAAACAGTATTTTTAAAGTTGGCGTAGAGGCTGGTTGCTGTACCTTCAGTTTATACCCATATGCAATCATGGCCACATACATCTTCAAAAAAAGCCGTTATTTTAAAACGATTTTTATTTTGAGAAATAAAAATAAAAATCATATAATAATTTTTATTTTTTTGATACAAAAAATAATCGTTATTTTTTTAGATTTTTTTTTAAATCATTAAATAACTCTTATATTAGATTTATATTTATTTACTCAGAAAAAAATTCAGTTTTTTGAAATTTTATTTTTAAAATCATTAAAAAACTCTTATTTCAGATTTATATTTTAATGCTCAAAAAATAATAGTTAATTCATGTGATTTATTTAAAAGTCATTAAATAACTCTTATTTAAGATTTTTATTATTTGAATCTATTAATAATAGGTATTTCTTCAGTTTTATTTTAAAATCCATAAATAACTCTTATCTTAGATTTTTATTTTGATGCTCAAAAATTAATCGTTATTTCTTGAGTTATAAAAAAATGTTAAAAATTAATCGTTATTTTTGAGAGTTATCAAAAAAATACAGAAATTTGAAAATCATGGTGCAAATGGACAGATAAACCATCTGGGATTTGATTGGTATATTTTCCACTCTCATAGAGTTGTTATGAGCGAATGATTTATTTGATGGAAAAAAAAATCGTTATTTACGGTCCCTGGTTTTTGATGTTTTTGGCATATTGATAATTTTTTGTATATTTTGTCAGATCAATTGTATTAATTGTAGAGAAACCTCAAAAATTTAATCATATGTTTCAAATATATTCTATCTACAGCTTAAATTGAATACCAAAAAAAATTAATTTCCATTTGATAAGCGTTGTCGCTATTATAACTGAAAGCAGCGTAAATTTTGATATCTATATCATACAAGAGTGTCAAATTAATCATTTTCAGCTAATTTGATGAAGTACTTCATAAGTTTGACCCTTATTCTACTAGTTTGATAAGCAATATTACATTAGTTGATATTGTAACATTTGATTTTAGCTTCTTGACTAGCTTATACCTTTCCACATAGTAATAAAAGCGACAATTGATTTAAACTTTCGCTGCGGTCCATTTATCATCGATAAATAATATCACTCCATCACCCAAGTGGAGCAGCCATAAAAATTCAATCTAACTGAAAACCATGCAATCTGCACCAACTCTCATGGCAATTCCAATGATCTCTAATGGCCACTCTCTGTTGTTGTTATTGTTGTTTTTAAATTAAATCATAAAAACGCACACCGAGAAATAATTATGACAAATGGTCAAGCGAAAACTTTTCATTTCAAGAAAAATGTAACACAAGAAATGAGCAAAAACCATGGACACAATACAAAATCAATACGACAAAAAATACTAAAAAGCTGCAAGGAAAAGTAAGCCGTAAGCTGGGGGAAAAGTGAAAGCCAAATGTCGCGACAGAATGCCGCAGAAAATACAAGTTTAAGGAAATTATGTTGATACGTCTATTGTTTCACTGATAGATGCAACCGCAAGACATATGAAAATTATACTGCAGTTCCGCTTGGGGATATTGAGTAACTTAGCCATTATGAAAGATAGCGTCCAGCTGCGTTTGGCCAATCCCCCAAAATAAATCGGTCTGACTTTCAACCTGCATTGAACCTGCTTTGGTGGCTCATTAAAAACCTGACTAAACAAGTCATAAATAATGTTGATAATACTCAACTGTATGTATGGGCTCCCTGCATGAAGTCAATTAATTTTGAAGGTCAGGGCAAGTCTATTAACGCACACAAATTGTTTACTTCCTCACCCAGTTTCAGTTTTGGCACCTCCAATATACAACACAATAATCATTTTTGTCTATAATTCTAGGTCAGACTTTACGTGTGCCGCCTCAAAAAGAAACAAAATTTACATAAGACTCTCTTATATAATTCCCCCAATTAGCCCGCATTATTAGTAATAAACTTGAACTTTATCTGTCACAGGAAATTGATTGAATTACTTTTCGGTGGGTTTTTTTTTTTAAGTACGTCCGAAATACGTGCGGCGCATATGAGGGTCAAGTTTAAGTGCAATTCAATACATTTTGCAATCTTGTAATTATTATTTTAAAATGCGAAAAATGCGAAGATTTCTAGTAGCAAAATAAAACAGTTCAAGTGCTTTTGCTTGTAAGTTGGTGTATACCATTCGCAAAACAAGTTTGTTTCTAAATTAAAAAAATATTTCCAACCACAATTGAAACTTAAAATATATTAACCTAGTACTAATATCTATTTATTTTGAATCGTACAATAAGATCGGTTAAAAAACACGGAAGTTTAGAAAGGAAAATGTTTTGAAGCCATCCAAAGCAGCGAAGACTCTTACTTCATTTCTTTTCTTTTAAAATTGATACTTTTGAGTAAGAAATTAATAAGGAACAAAATGATACAATTAAATATCAAATATTTTAAAAAAATTATAGATTCTAGATATTTATCTATAACAAAAATGTGTTTTTGTACTGTACTTGTGATGTGAATTATAATCCACAGAATAAAATGTCACTTTTAAAATCTGTATAAAAAATTAGTATCCAATCAATTTTGTTTTCATGTCTTTTAACTTAAAGCTAATTATGTTCGCGCGTGTTCAATGCTATTTGTTTATTTCCATTTGTTTATTGTTTAATGCCTAATTAATTTTTGGCTTTGTGTGTTTGCTTCGTCTACAAAGCATAGGATTAATAAAAAAAAAATTAAGAAATTAATTATCACTTGTGCGGCATTCAATTAGCAATTGTTGAACAAATTGAATAACTTAATAAGTGGGTTAGCGGTTAATTTGATCGAGACATGGCCATTAGCTATATTTTCACTCGATTGCCATTTGCATTTAAAAGTAAAGTGAAAAACCATTTATGGAAATCTTTTGTCTCCGTCATGGTCATATCTAATCAGCCGCGTAGCTTCAGCTGATCTGCCACAATTTTCATTGCCATCAAACAACTACGAAACTTTTTGCAAGCCAATCAACTCAAGAGCGTGAAATGTAAAAGCCCCCAAAAAAATATATAATATGTATAAAGCACCAAGATAATTGCTTACCTCCTTGGCAGAAACAACGAAACAAAATTAAAAGCATGAAAAACAAGTCATAAAAAAAGTAATAATAACCACAACTCTGAGAAGCAGCGCCCAGACTAATCACAAAAAATGTTACAAAATTTTCTAGTTGTTATTGTTTCTTTCTGTTCGGATGGCGCAGTCAAAGACCTTCATGCTGGTAATTGGCAGCAAGAGGTGACTTCCCTGAACTACCAAAACAAAAAAAAAAAAAAAGATCATGGCAGTGTTTTTTTTTTGTTTGCTTGACTAAAACATAATTTATGCAAAAAATCAGCAAGCAACAAGCAACAGGAGCAAGCCAAGAAGTCTCCTCTAATGGCTTGGCCCATATGACGGACAGAGTTAACCTATGGCTGGTCAGGCCAAATATTTTATAAAGGTTTCCCTAATTAACAGAAAACTACAGATTTTCTTTTAACATGGTAATCGGTTTTTTTTTTAAAGAAATCAGCAACTGAAGAACCACAAAAAAATCAAGCCTTAAATTCAAGAAATCACTTGAAAGCATTGTATTTGTTCTTGAATTGTACAAAATGTTGTATTTAAAATCGTGCTCAATCGTGCGGAGTAAAGAGAAGCAAAGTTGGAGAGTAAAGCGTTTAAAACTTTTGGATTAAGAAATTCGGTATACAAAACTCATTGACCCGAAATATCTATACTGTAAGAGAAATTAAATCTGTGATGTGTTTAAATACTTTAGATCGTTTTGGGGCTTTCTTTCACAATTAAAGCATTTTATGCTTGGCCCAAGCCTTTCGAACTCTTATCTTCAATCGTTTGAGATCACAAATTAAAAAAAAAAGGATGCGAGTGCGTAGCGATATTCCGAATTCGTTCACTTGGCTTTTATTTTCGATCTAAAGCCGAGATAGCCCGACTACAAGCGTGTGCGATGGAGGATGCATTGAAACGCGATTCAATTAGTGCCCAGTGGAAATATCTTAAGTTTGATATTTCTTTGTTTTAATATTTCTTTGTATTTCAAAAGTTAAATGACCCAAAACTGGAGTGGGTCTAAGAAAGACTAAATTGTGAGATGTCACATAGATTAGGGGGAAGAGAGAGATACAATTTTGACTACTGCCTCTGCTTATACTTCACCCAAACCTGGAATGTAGTTCCCAGCTGACATCCATCTTGATAAGATTTAATCTCTTTAGGATTAAACCAGGGTTCGAAAAAATCATAAAAATTATTTTTACGCCATGATAAGTAAATGTAGCATATTGGCACTATTGTTATTTACAGGCATGTCAATAAATTGGGCTGCATTCTTTACACCTGTAAACAACAATTGTGTAGCATGTATATTTTACGTTTTACGAGCTAATATCTTGCGTGTAAAGAAAAATGTGTGTTATTTTACGAACCCTGGATGAAACAAACTGGGATAAAAACAATATTTTCAACTTGGCGTAAGCATGTCCGAGACTTCCCAGTTTTCAATGCCGATTGGAGTTGATTTAAATCCGTATAAATTGATTTTTGATTGAGTGTATATTTATATAACGAGTCTAGTTTACACTCCTTAATAAACTTAGCAGTAAACTATCCACATCTCTTAAACAGCGCTTTGAAACAAATTAAATCACTGTTTTCAAGATGCTTGATAGTCTTTTAGATTTGATTACTAAAGCTCCGACTCATTTATTGGCTGTAAATGATAGAAAAGCTCCGACTCATTTATTGGCTGTAAATGATAGAAAAGAATATCTTAACTGGACTTTAACTTTTAAAATCAAATATTGAAGTTTTTGATCAACTATGGAACAAAAAAAAACTTTTAAAACATTGCTCCGAAAATGCAAAAATAAGCAGATACTACAATATGATATAAATTCAGAGCTCGAAAATACATAGGAAACGATTGCTATCTGCTCTGGTCCTACAGATGAATTTTATTTGTAAACCTGTGTTATTTAGCATTGTTTACATTTTTCTCTGCAGAAACACGGAATGATGTTTATTTAACAACATATCAAATTTACAAATCATTCTTAGTGTTGTTTAAAGATTTATCAGATAAAGAAGGTAAAATGTTATCGATCGCACCACAAACGACCAAATTATCTGGCAATCAAAGTCCTTCTTTGTACTTCTGACATTTTATGCTCGCATTAGCAACTCGCTTGAAAGTTATGGGATGGAGTTGCCACGTTTTCTCAAAATCGAAGTATTTTGCTAACATCAAGATATGAAAGCAAAATGTCTTAAATCCTGCATTTAACATAAAGTCGACTTCTGCTGAAGTAGACTTTATCGGCAAGATATGAAAACGGCCCTAAGCCTCATAAGTATATGGAAGGTGCTTTAGTTTTCTGATTTCGGACGAGCTAAAAGGATTCCGAAACTATCTCTAGCCCGTACCATAATCCACATCGACTCCCTTAAATTTCCTAAAAAAAACATGTGTTTTACCATCGGAGCACCCAAAACATAGTCGAAGTTTAAAATTGAATTATGTGCTTTGTAAACGCAAAGAAACGTTTTATTGTGCTTTGAAAAAAGTGTGGCTTGTAGCAGAAATGGAAAAAACTAACTTTGGGCTATAAGTCCTTGAGCATTGTGGTACCCCATATGTTACTTATTTGCACGTATAATTGACCAGAAGGTGGTCTAGAAAATTCTAAATAACCTCTTGAACTGAAAAAGTTTATTTAAATTTTTTGAGCATGAATGTGGAATATGGTCAAAGCAGCTCTCCAATTCAATTGACATTTAACCAAATTAATGACTAAAAAATGTTTCAATTTTATATGTGATATTTTTTTTTCTTTCATGCAGCAACAATACCCAATCTCAGTCACTGCTCTCCGGCTCTTGTTTTGCAGCTTTTTATGGCCATTGTAATTGTTTGCAATTATAACAATTCGCTAGCAACTTTAGCTCAGCGGGTGGCGGTGGCTAGTCACCCAGTCTGTGGCTTTTCTCCACATCAAAAAATTAAATTTTTTCTCTTTGTTATTTGTTGCCGGTTTGTTAATTTCATGCCATGACGTCAATGAACACATTTTGGCTTTTTGTCGACTGTCATTTGGCTGTGGTATTAGGCTCTCTACAATATGTATTATTTTTTTATGACACTCTGTCGCATTGGTAATTGCCATGTGGCATTACTTGGGCTGCTTGTCATCCATCCTGAGCACAACGTATTATCAACTACTATATGTTTTTGTGTGAGTTTTCGGTAAGCGGCTTTGATTTGTTGGTTCAATGACACGGGCTGGGAAGGCAGCAGGCAGCTGGAGTGCCGATTTGATTGCTCATTTAAATCGGACTAGTGACAAGTGACGAGTGGCAGCATTTTGCTTAAGATTTAGACGATTGACATTGATGAAACTTTCACTTGAAAAAGGAAAATTACAATTAATTACTTTTGTTTCTTTTATCAACCGAATCTCTTTAAGATAAGCCACCCACCGACATTTGATTTGCAGGCACTCAATGCTTGTACATACCATTTTATGACTCAAAGAAATTAGCATAACAAAACCTACACACAAGGCCCAGCCCCCTTCCTATGCTGCTTGCCCATTATGCATATCGAATGAAGCTATAAAATGTTTAATTGCCCCCACCAGAGCACGCGGTGTGCGGTATGGAACGAGTGTGCCCCGACTTGGCCAACTCCGGCCATAAAGATAAATATGCATGCATGAATTTCTTGCAGCCCAAGGAATTTTCATTTGCATTTTGCATTTATATAACTGACTGAGACATCAAATGCCCGGACAGACAATGCCTCAAGTTTCACAATACATACTCCGAAATGTATAAAGAGCCTAATTGAAGGTAATTTAAATTGATTAACCTAAACACAAGCCCACGAAACAAAACCAAAACGAACAAAATGTAAAAACTTGACTTAGGTTGGGCTTCATTTTTGGCCTCAAGTGTTGAGTTTTTGAGCTTGGAGTGTGCAGCAGTGCGGAGGTGTTGACTTGTGGAGCTGCTGCAGTTCTTTTTTTTTTTTTTTAACTTTTTGGGCTATGATTTGGCATTGTCTTGAAACCACACAAAATGTCGTGTGGGCTGTTTGTCATATGGGTGGCACTATGTGTTGAATATAGTAGCGTGTTTTGAGGTGTTTATGGTTTAATTAACCATGATGAAAAATGAAAGGCTTAAAAAATGAATAAAAAAAAAAATAATTAAGCTGTCCAAAAGGAAATGAGTCTCAGCCTTGAAGCCTGGCCTAGAAATAGATTCCCAAATGGAGGGACGATCATGTCATCCATTTCGTTGAAATCACAACCTTTAGATTGCAAAATTTGCCTGGCAAAGTTCGTTGGAAACGCAGCTAGAAAATGATTTATAAAGAATTTTATTTATCATAATTTGGTTTTTGAGATTTGCCATAAAAGGCAAAAGCTAATAATTATGACTTTGAAACGTTGAAATATGCCGGGTTCGTTTGTTGAATCTGATGTTGTTGTTTTTTTTTTTGTGCTGACAAACAATGCAAAAATATTTTGACAAAATAATAGAAATAAATTGTTGATTGTTTGTGGCATGTAAATAAAAATTGATTGAGAAAAATATTCCAAAAAAATATATTTTTAAACAATTGACTTTTTGGTCAGTAACCTTTTAGGGCGCGGTGTTAAAATTAAAGTATCAGACGAGGCAGGAGCATACGAAATGAGAAATATAAATCAGTAAAAAAGCGGATAATGCACTATATGTTGGACTATAGATAATGAAACCAACTTTTAATAAAATAGTGGTTATTCAATTTTTATTAATTTACTTATAGTGATCTAATTTAGATAAAGTTTACAACTTTTTTTGTATACTTATTTTGCATAGCTTCAAATGCCGGCACGTGTTGGCCACAACTTGGGCTTGATCATAAAAAATATATCTTGCTGTGGTGTTGAAATGCGCTTACTTAATGTCAACGTCAACGCCACACAGTTCTAACTTTGACATTCAGCCCGGCCGATAAATTGACAAAAAGGCGCGTGGCCATAAATATGACAAGGTAATGCAATCTTTTGACTATACATTTTGAATTCCGCACCCAGTTCTACAAAATGTTTGCGATATCTTTGGAGGTGACAATTGGGGCCAACACCTTTGGGACAAATGGTAATTTGCACTAATTCGGCTTGACTGAGCATAGCACATATTTTGGAATTAATTTATTTATGTTTCTACTTTAACTTTCTACCAGTTGAATTTATGTTTATATTTATATACCAAATAACAACGACAACTAACTTCATATGGTCTGGACACGTTAGCTTTATGACTAATGAGTTAACGTGTTGGGCAAATTGTGAACTCATGCCAAGCAGCAGTCTAGAATCATTGAACTTTAATTGTGAAACGTATTTTTTTTTTTTTTAATGATTCATCATGGTAAGTATGGAACTATTGTGTATACATATAGCAAAATCAAGTTTGTTGTTCAAGTCTTTTGTTTAATGGAGAAATACTTGTTTAAATGTATATTATATAAAATTCTTGTATGATGTGAATTTTTAAAATGGCTTTATTGAGTTGGAGTAATAATCTAGTAACCAACCAACCCAAAAGGTTAAATTTTTTCTTCTTTACTTAAAAATGGGAGCAATGTTGAATTGTTCTTTGCTTGAATTTTAAGCAATTTCAATATTTTTCTTAATATATTGTTTGTTTATAAAAAAATAGCTGAATTGTAAGTTTCGGGAGGGGATGATTTTATGAGAAAAGAATTCAGTTTGTTTATATGAAATATTTATCTGTCTAATTTTCTCGCATAGTCAGCTTTGAAGTTAGATAACACAATGCGAAATTTTTTCATATCATGTTAAACGGAATGAAAACCGAAATATATTTTAAATCAAGATGAGTAAGTGAAACACGTACGGAATTTATCAAAAATTCATTTTTGTGCAAATGACGACAATCTTAACCTTTTATAAAATTTTTGAATGAAATAAAAACAGTTTTTCTATATTTAAAATATTCTTAATAATTTATCGAAAATCCCGTATGCATCGTTTAAATTACTTTTAATTGAACAGTAAAACCTTCTAACTACTTCAATTGGTGTTTAAGAAAGTTTGAAAACCAGATTAGCTATACGACGTCGTTCTGAGAGGACTTGGTACAAATTTCTCAAATTCAAGGAATAAAATATTTTTATTAAAGTTTTTTTTTAAAATCATATTCTACTATGTTCAAAGTACTTTTTAGCAAATAAAATATAAATTTTTTTTTTAAGTTTACATTAAAATATTAACGGATCAAGATGTGCTCAAATGAACCTGGTTAAAATGTTTAAATTTACTTACACATTAAAGCTTACAATTTTAATTCAAAATTAGAGTCGAAGGTCCAGTTACTAGCACTCTCAGCAAAACTCAAATCCCTTAGATTTAATATTTCAAATTCGGGGGTGCCACAGAAATCTCTTTTAACCGAATTCCAATTCTTTAGTGCCACAGAAATCTCTTTTGGTTGGTTCATAATTTTTAGCCAAATCAACTAAAGCCCAACCGACCTCAGCAATTTCGCAAACCAACCTGAGTTAGCATTGACACGTAAAATTTAGGGTTGCCAATTGTAACAGGCGCAAAATTGGTTTTTACTTTAATATATTTTTTTTCTTTATAATTATTTGAATTTATACTTAAACCTAAATGTTTATTAATTTACATAATGAAAATGTCAAAAATTTTACCAATTCCTGTTAAACATCTAAAGAAATTATGAATTGAAAATACCATAAATTATTTGCTAAAGACGCAACCATATTACTGCAGTTCGACCATAGTCTGATTAACAGGTATTCCAACTAGACTTTTGAAAAATAATTTGGAATCTCTTAAAATTCTGTGGCACCGACGGATTATTTTTATCTGTATTATTTTAAATCTCTAGAGATTTCTGTGACACCCCCGATTATATCTAAATTTGTAAATTAATAAATTCGTAATGCAACTACGTATATGAAAATTTCTAGAGGACAGACAGGATCATCAAACTGAACATTTTAGTGCAGAAATGAAAAATTTCAGAGGACTCTCCTTTGTTTCTTTTATATAGTTAATAAAATGTCAAACAGAAAAATTAAATTTTTTGTGGACGTGACTTGGCCGCAAAGATTTTATTAAAAATTACTCATACGCCTCGTAAACAACAGCAATATTTTCACTGTGAAGACAGTAGAGTTAAAAGAATCTTGTTTATTTTAATGAGCTAGTTCATAAGTTCATATTTTGATGAATTATTCACAAACTAAAGTTAATTTTTTTCATTTTTTTTTTCTCATTGGTTTATTAAAAAGTCTAGTTTATTTGAACTAGGTTAACGAAATTCGGCTCAACTCTGAAAGACAGTACTGGGTGGGGTAAAAAGTAACATCCATGACCGCCAGAGTGCGCTGCTATCACAAAAAAAATATTATGGTGGCTTTAAATCCATTCATTTTTAGGAAGACATGGCAAATTTCTGCTGTCCTTAGGTATTGACAGCTGATTGTTGTTGACTTGTTTGGCATCATGTTGAATTTGGAAAAAAAAAATTATTTTCCTTCTCTCATAAAACACTATTTTTAAATAATATTTTTTTTGTTTTCAGTACTGTCCTAAAAATTTTAATTTATGTCGTTTTGAAGTCCCAAATAGGCATAATTCAAATCAGTTAAAACACTACTTAGTAGATACTCTTTTTTTATACACTTGAAAAGTGTATATTAATTTTGCCCAGAAGTTTGTAACGCATTGAAATAATGGTTTCCGACCCCATAAACTATATATATTCTTGATCAGGACGATGAGCTGAGATCAATTCCGTCTGTCCGTCCGTCCGTCTATCCGTCTGTCTGTTTCTACGCGAACTTGTCCCTCAGTTTTAAAGCTATCGAGCTGAAATTTTGCACAGAGTCTTATTTTTACTGCACGCAACTAATATGTCGGAACCGGCCGGATCGGATGACTATATCATATAGCTGCCATAGGAACGGTCGGTCAAAAAACTAGTTCTAGTGTGAAAAACTTTTTTGTTTTCTATCATAGCGTCACCAAACTTAGTATATGTTGGTTTTATATGCTTTCACATGATACAGGAAAAATTCATCAAAATCGGATGACTATATTTTATAGCTCCCATAAAAACGGTCGGTCAAAAAACAACTTCTAGTGAGAAAAAGTTTTTTGTTTTCTATCGTAGCGTCACTAATCTTCGTATATGTTAGTTTTATATGCTTTCACACATTTCTGAAAAAATTTATCGAAACCGGATGACTATATCATATAGCTGTCATAGAAACGGTCGGTCAAAAAACTAGTTCTAATGAGAAAAACTTTTTTGTTTTCCATCATAGCGTCACTTATCTTGGTATATGTTGGTTTTATATGATTCACACATTTCTGGAAAAATTTATCGAAATCGGATGACTATATCATATAGCTGCCATAGAAACGGTCGGTCAAAAAATTAGTTCTAGTGAGAAAAACTTTTTTGTTTTCCATTGTAGCGTCACTAATCTTGGTAAATGTTAGTTTTATATGCTTTCACATAATTCTGGAAAAATTTATCAAAATCGGATCACTATAGCATATAGCTGCCATAGGACCGATCGGTCGGAAAATGTGTTTTACAAAGAAAAGTTTTTTTTTTATGGTATCAAATTTTTATTATCAATGATTTAAAAATTTTAAATATCTGATATCTATATCCTATATATATTTTACCGGTTAAATCAGTTGGAGTAAAGTTTTTCAAGTGTATTAAAACTTCGGCACAGTTGAAGTTAGCTTCGCGTTCTCGTTTTTAGATATTTCACTAAATTTACGCAAATTACAATTTTCTATAGCATCTCCCATAAATCAGTTTAAATTAAATCACCCTTTTCGAATTATATGCAAAATGAGTCAAATACACGATTTAGTCTCAAATATTGTAAAATATTGATAATATTCAAAACATAGCCAAGTGAATTATTTTCAGTTTTTTCCATATTTGTTAGAGTGGTCTTCAACTTTTTTAGAATTTAAAATTGGAAACTCAAAATATTGCTTACCAATAAATATGTATAATTTAAGTCTTTTAGTTGCTTGAAATCAAACATAAATTTTTCTATCAATTTTTGCAAATAAATCAAATAAGACGAATTGCACGTACCTGCTTTAGCGATAGTCAGCGGTTGATAACTCTTTTTAGCCAGAAGTCCACTGAAGGCGTTTGGGGCTTATGTTGTATGTATGTAGGTATTCAATTTTTTTTTCTGGCTCTGGTTCGTTGCAAAAGCGGTCAACAACAAAAAAAAAACCAAATGCATTGGCGATTGGCATCAATGTCGCTTGGCTGCTTTTTGATTTTATATATAAATACTTTTGGTATTCACTAATACAACCAAAGGTACACAGACACACATACACACACGCACACTCAAGCGGCTAAATGAATCAATGGCAAACGTAAAAAACGCGTGGTATATTTTAAATTTTTTAATACTACAAAAAAATATCGCACAGTCAGCTTAAGACCAAATCAAAGAGTTATTGAAAATAATGTTCAATGATTTTCTGTTTTGTATTTAGTTTGTT
Source organism: Lordiphosa mommai (assembly GCA_018904225.1). Taxonomy (NCBI): domain Eukaryota; kingdom Metazoa; phylum Arthropoda; class Insecta; order Diptera; family Drosophilidae; genus Lordiphosa; species Lordiphosa mommai. The sequence goes on from JAEIFT010000179.1 coordinate 220,081, forward strand.
TGGTGAACTGCCGCACAGTCGAACAGCCGAACAGCTGTTGCTTCTGTTTGTTGCACTTGAAAACTCTTGGGCCGCCACCTTTCCCTTTTCTTTTACGGTTTTTCAGCTTTTTTTTCTCGCTTGTCTCCTCTTTCACTTTCTAGTACAATTGTTTTCAATTTGAACTTTTTGCTGCTTAGTCTTTGAGACTAAAACAGGCACTTGGGCTGGCGTTTTAAATTCGCTTATTTCGCATTTCACACTCAACGCTTGGCTACCCTTCAGTTCCCGTCGAGACTGACATCAGCCAGCAGATCTACACAAATGTTTAATGTTTACTCTCTTTTCTTTTTTTTTTGTATAATAATTTTATACTTTTGTTTTCGCAGTTATTTTTTCTTTTTGTTCAACGCCTGCGCTTAATTTGTTTATGTATCAAGTACTTTGTGTGTTTATTTTCGCTCTAAAAATACCGAACCGTCTGTCTTGCACGCCAACGCTATACTAAAAGAGTTTTGTGCTTGAATCGCGCATTAAATAAGCCGCCGTCTGACAGCTGGCTAACTTGGCTTGGTCTGGTCTGGGCCTGATGATGTCAGCTTTGCGGCTACGAGAGCCGAATAGAGAGTGAGAGAGTAACATAGAGAGGGAAAGAAAGAGCGAGTCTGGTTTTTATCCAAAGAGTAAGAACAGTCAATGGTTTCTCTTTGCTTCAGTTTGGTCTAGACTCTAGACGAACAGATCTATTAATTGAGTATTACATTCGCTCGTTATTTAAATTAAGAAAAAAAATTAGAAGTAGAAATAATAAACTTGTGATTTATTGTGTCTTTCTTTAAAAGGAACTTTACCATAAAAGTTGTGAAAAATGATCAAATAAATCTCTACAATGAAATCATTTGTATCCTCATAAATGCAGTTTAGCTGCACCTCTTATGACAAATTATAACGAAAAACTTGAATGAAAATTAAATAAAATCTTAAAACAGTCCTACACTTAATTTGAGATAAATCTTAACATTTTACACTTTATAGACAGACCAGAATTTCGAAGAGAAAAGACAACGCTCCAAAATTTGTCATTACATATTATAGAGATTACTGACGCTTTAAATATTTTAAAGAAACAAGAAAGATCTAGCAGGTTTAAGGGGATGAAAGTAAGTAAGTTATGATCTTATGATTTTCTCTCTCTAGACGGGGAAACCCCCGAAACTCTCCCCCCAAATGATATTCTATTCATGTATTTTTTTATTTTCTAAAGTCCCCGTTAATTAGTAGAAACACTTTTTGCAGAAAGTTTTACTTCGACCTCTTCACAATTTTTTTTAAAATTTAATTGAAAAGGCTAGAATTATTGTATTGGCTGAACAAAATGTTTTAATTCTTAAAATGGCGGATAATACTAAAATCAATGAAAGCGACGATGATTTTTTTAAATTCCGTAATACTGGAGAAAAAAAGGATCGTGCAGAAAAAAGCACAAGTGAAAGGAAGATCATGTTATCAATGCTGTTGGGGTAGCAGCTGAAGTGAAGCAACGATTTGAAGAAGATATTTCTGCACGTACTATTCAACGTCGGCTAAATGAGATGACCTTAATCTCAAGGACAACTGTCAAAAGTCATTTCTGAAAAATTGAATTTAGAAAGCGAGACTAACTTGTTCAAAGTAAAGATGTGCGCGGGACTGGAATTTTCGGGAATCACGCGGGTCCCGCAAAAATCTTTGGAGTCGGGACGGGATGGGATTGAATTTGAAATTTGATTTGGTCGGGATCGGGATTAATTCTTGATCCCGAAATTTTTCGGATCCTATTTTATTTTTCGGGTCCCAGTTTATTTTTCGGATCCCGTTATTTAAAATGTACTTTATTGAACTTACACACCAATGAACAAATACGGTAATATTAACTTGAAACCGTCATCATCCAAATTAAAATTGCGAATAACTTTCAAAATTTTGGAAGTCAAAAACAAGCATGTGGGTAATGATGCGTAACAACGTATGCTGCACTGGCACAAGTAGACTGCACCGACACAGCTGCACAAAAATAGCACATTCCACTAACGAAAAGCAACCCATGTTCACCAGTTTATTTCAAATCATCAAAGAAAACGCATACTCAGTTTTGATGAATATGATTCCTATTTTATTTCGAAGTTTCTAATCAACAGTACACAATTTTGTTCGATCTGTGGATTAAAAGTTACTCTATCTAGATCATTGATCAGATTCAGGTCAAATTTGGCTGGTTTCAACAAATGTGCAGCCTATATACGCTTCCTTTTATGCGTCACAAACATCTGGTGAGTCTTATAATACCATTTACAAGGGTATTAAAACGGTCTTCAAGTGAAAAAAATTGAGTCGGGACGGGATTTTCGCGGTTCCGAAAAAATGTTCGGGATCGGGACGGGATTGAATTTAGAATTTGGGTTCGGGATTGGGACGGGTCGCGACGACCTAGTGTCGGGACAGGTCGGGATCGAATTTTCTGTCCCTTGTCCATCACTTGTTCGAAACATAAAAGAAATTGGGGAGAATCTGAGTAATCACGGATTATATTCTCGGATGACTTCAAAATTAACCTAATATGACCCGATGGCTCCAACGATTTTTGGCAACGATTTTTGGAAAACAGTTGCATTGCCACCGTGAAACATTTGCCATATTTTTTATGGGGATACATATAAAACTGAACCGCTGTTAATAGTCAATTCAAGGAAGTATGAAGAAACTATTTTCTGTATGGAGTTTGTTAATGAGAGAGAACAAGACCCCTCCTTTCAAGACAATTCTTCACCTTGCCATCAAACGCGCTCTGTAAGTGATTCTTTGACTTTAAGTTACTCTTAAAACTTATTCAATTATTGTAGATTAAGTCCTTGGAATGGCCAGCAGCCCCGACCTCGATCCGAAAGAGAATGTTGGTTCCGCGCATGAGGAAGCAGAAGCCGAAAAACTTTTTTTTTGAAATTATGAAACGTTAAGAGAAAGTAAGATTTGAGAATTTTATCTGAAGGCTTTTTACATTTCAATGCCCAATAGGATCACATTTGTAATTAGATCCTAGGGTGGAACCAACAAATATTAACTAACTAAGAAATTTAAAAAATAAATCTGAATTTAATTAGTTTTGCCATAAGTTTATAAAAATAAAGTTTTTGTTGAAAAAACCGTTCTTATAATTTAATTAAATGTTTATTAGAAATAAAAATATTTGTTTGTACGGGCTTGTGTTTCAAATTGATTCTTTGATAACCAAAAATAAAAATTCATCTTATAGAAAAACATATGGGGAAACCCCTGGCTAGGAAGGCAAAAATGTGTGAAATTTCGGAATGTATACCATACGCAGATGGAAAATTGACCCCCAGGGCGGAAAATGGTTGTTTGGGCAAAAATTTAGTTTCAAAGTGATAAATAAGTTCGGAGAACTTATTTTTAGGGCTTCTACATAAAGACAAGTGAGAAAGTCGGTAATGCCTGACTATAATATGCTCTCTACCTGCCAAAGTTAGTATAATGCTGCCAAAGTCGGTAATGCCTGACTATAATATGCTCTCTACCTGGCAAAATTTGTATATCAATAATAAATTTTTAGAGTGGGGCCAGACTTACTTATTACGCTTGCGGCCGGTGCTGACCAGCGCATTTATTTGATTTGATTTTAAGACGACTATCGTTCATCTAGTATGATCAACCTCTCTCAAGCCCCTGAAAACGTGATAAATTTCCGCTTTCAAAATTGTAAAAGATTTGCTTATAAGGTTGTAATTTAATAGTCTTTCCCGACTTGTAGCGTTAGAATAACTGATAAAATTAAAAAAATTTTTTTATTTTTTTATTTATTTTTTGGATTTATTGAACTCGGGATAAAATGGTTGTCGGTCGCATCAGTTGTGTGCAGCTCCAAATTTATTTTTAAAGCTTTAAATATCAAAGTATAACCATCGGGATTTTCAAAATTTGTAAAATCCGGAAAACTGGAGGAAAAATATTGAAAAATTTGTTTTCCAATTTGATCGGATTTAAAATCATTTTTAAATCTACCCCTAAAGTCGAAAAATAGGCGGAAAATTTATGAATCAAACTCTCTTTATTTTCATTAGATTAGCTTCAATGTAGAGATTAGCTTTTGAGCTATACATAAGAAAATGTTATCAACGGGATTTTTCAATTTTGAAATAACCCGGAAAATTGGCGGATATACGCTAGGTATTTATAAAAAAGAATTCTGTCAAAATACTTTTGGCCACATTTGTAGTTCCGCAATGGTATTAAATCCAAATGGGCAAGCACTTCATTCAATTTTGTAAGCCAGTGTAATTTTTAATCGAAACCATGACAATCGGTTTATATATGGCGGATATATCGGCTTCTGAGTACAATTTAATATACGTTTTGCAAGTGTATAAATATTGGTAGCGCGTTTTCTAGTATTTATAGCAAACTAATTGAGTATTCATTTCGGAACTCTCTTTATACCTATCAACAACTCGGCAACCCTGTCAGGGGTTCTCTTAAGAGCTGGGATAAGCTCGCTTAGCTCTTGGTTTTGGGCCGGCTTTTTTGTTTGTGGCTCTCCACACATGGACAAACAACAAACCGGCATTTTAGTCTAAAACGTAGCGTAACATAAGATGAAATAACGTAAGAAAAACAGAAAAAAGTTAAAATTTAAGCAATTGCGGAATTCAACCAGCCTCATTGCCTCCGGGTATAATTAATTACGTATGTAATTTTTTCTCAGACTGCGTAAGGCGACAAACAAATTAAGCCATTAATTAGAACAACAGACAAAACATTCGATATCGCCTCAATGCTGAACGTAGGCCGATTCCCAATGCAGTTTACATTGCGCCAAGTCTAGACCTACCTACCTCAATTTAACTACACGCACAAGGCACAGCTAGAGAGCGAACAGAAAATGCATGTCAAGTTCAGCCTGAAGTAAGGTCTGCCAACGCACTCGGGCATGAAGATCGAAATCGAACGCAAAACTCAGTGTTCCCAGCAGCAATCGACTGTGGAGCCCTATGGGCTGCTGCATTGCGGTTTGCGCCTGCAATGGCCATGTCATAATCTAAGAGCGCCTTTGGCTTTGAGCTTTCGCTACACGCGCCACTTGACCCCTTGGCGGTTGGGGTTCAAAAACGTGGCGTTGGCTGCCGATTGCCATTCGTTGCACCCAATGGAAGCATGGCCAAAAAAATGCAAAAATCCCGAAATAGTTGTCACGCCGTTTGGCAATACAGTCGCAATTCTTTTCCAGCAACAAATTTGCCACAAATCGCATTTGAAAGTTATGGCAAGTTGGGGTGCCAGACCAAACAAATTGCTTATGCATTGTCTAAGGCGTATGCCCTATTTTGGTTCCACAAAATGCATTTCCTAAATGGGTCGCAGCAAATTGCAGTCATCTATGCATGCAGCGGAGCATCGATATTAGCCATGGTATATTAGTTCAATTCAAATGCAATTCCTTAAATCAAATAAAAATTTTGTTTTAATAAGCGCTATTTAGCGGCCGCGATGAGTATATATTATACTCAATTTACTTATCAGCAGTGTCATAGCGATTTGGACCTAGGTTGTTATACAAAGAGCTCGAAAGACACAGAACTTCAGAAGAACTTCGCCGATGTTAAGATACCACCCCAAAAACTATTTATTTTAAATGGAAGCGTTAATCGTGATTATTATCTGATTCAACACAGCTTTGCCGAGTTTGATTAAAATCGAATATATCGCATAGCTCCCATAGAACTATCGTGTTCATTCTTTTTCAGCCAAATAGTTATTGAAAGTGGCGCCATCAGTTGGCCAGCTTTGAAAATAAGTCGACTAAGCTTATTCTAAGCGAAAATGAAAAATCAGGAAAACCTTTGCTTATTTTAATCTAAACCAGGGATGTAAGCCGTTTCGGAACCGAACCGAACAAAACCGTACCAAACCGCTAATTCGTGCTCGTAAACCGGAACCGCTAACCTAACCAGCGTTTGTGGGAAAATGCTAAACCTATCCGAAAACCTCAAAGGAAAACAGTTCGGTTCGGTTCATTTCATTTGCATTTGCATTTCATTTGCATTTCTTTCCTTGGAAATTTTAGATCGAATAGTGCGAGTATCCAGCTGCTTGTGTTACACGCACATTATTCTGAATATTCTTCAAATGGGAGTATTACTCCACCTTACTCTGAATAAGGGGATTAATCCCGAAACGAATATCGGTTCCGTTACGTACCGAAAGGAGAATATCGGTTAAGGGTTCTATTTCGGTTTTCTATTTCTTACTTCGGTACACCGGTACGTATGGGTACAAGTACATTTTTTTTTAAATATTAAAATACTTAAATTATTTCAGGATATCCAAAAAATTAATGGAGCCAAAAATTTTTTTCTTTGCCATTTGAAAAACTTTTTTTTTTAAATATAGCGATATCTAGCCTTTTTTATTTTTGGACGAACAATTTTGCATCTGTTCACGCTTCTAGCGGTATCCCTACACTCAGAAAAAAATCTAGAATTAAGGAATTTTCTCTTCTTATGTCGCCCAGACAAACTCGACTTAGGGCCATTTCTCATAAAGTTGACAAATATTTCTAAATAATGGTTCGAAATAATCCGCTCTAAAATATGTCGTATCTCCGTTAAAAATATATATCTTTAGCGATTTGGATAGATTTGAACCCATACTATAAGACTACCAATGTAGCTCATGATACGCTAGTAAAATACTCAATAGGGTATATCAGCTCTAAAAAACACAAAAACCAATTGAAACATAAAATCTGCGTTAACTTTAAATTACATTTTTCGATATATTAAAACAGAGTTTTTTTTATGTGAAATTTGATTAAAATCAAGAAACTGCATTTCTTAAATTTATATTATCATTGTTTTAACATTTCTATACTCGAGGGAGGATTTTTTCAAGACTTAGAAGTCTTTTCCATTTATTATTATTGACCAAAGAAAAGTTTTTCCGCCATTCAGAAATTTTTTTCTATATGTTATATATCTTAAAAAGAGAATTAGGCCTGTTTCCGCTGACGATTTCAATCAAAGCATGCGGAATCGGAATTATTAAATGTTCTCGCTTCTGAAAACCCAGTGTGATATTCGGCTTTTAACTTCGTATATCTTCATTCGACTCACTTGATAGCATATAGGTTCAACCGAATTTTGTATTCGTTTCTTGGAAATCACAACTAAAACTTTAGGGCTGATTTCTCATTTTCTAGATAGGTGCTAAGCTAACGAAAAATTTACTCTGTTATTTGTAAGTTTATGTGACATATAGTGCTAGGAGATGAGAAATCGGCCCATAGAACATATCTCCTACTATAACAGATATAAAAAGCAGAATAATTTTTTTTAAAAAGTTTTTTACTTATGTTTATATTAAATTAAATAATTTATGAAAAATTCTGAAATATTTTTGTTAAAATAAAATAAAACTTATTTAAATAATTTTTTAAAAATTCAAATTAAAAAAAAATGTAAAAAAAATCCTTTGTTCATATACAAATTTATAAAAATAATTACAAAAATAATACTTCATTATGATTGTTATTAATTATTGCCTGCCAGATTGGCAGAATCGACCACTGTGCTTCGGTACAGAATTAAAATGAAAAGACATAAAATTAAAATTTTTTTTTTTTTAATAGATTCTGAAACGAAATTTGGATCCAATCTATAATTTAACGTCTGACCGCCCGACTTTTAATACCCCTTCGAAAACAAATTTAGGATTACAATTTTGTTCTCAGAATTTTTCCTATTACGTATGGAAATCTTAATTTTTTTTCCGAACTGATAAGTTGAAGTCAGGCAGGGTTCACTTTAACTTTCGCTGTCATTATCTCTCTTCACCTTGACTGATATTATTAAACACTTACTCTAAGATATTCTTGTTCTTGAAAAAGTTGTTAATAACAAAATTTGTACAGTATTGCTTACTTTATGTCGGAAATGTGAGTATACGTATACGATAAATCCCCAAGCGAGGAAGTATGTAAAAAAAGCGAAAACTTTACGCATCAATGTCTTACAAAATATATATGAATAGGCGTGGCCTTTCAATCCACGTGCCAGGTTTATTGTATTTTGTTGCCAAAGGCCAAAAACAAATCTGTTTTTTTTTTCGTCTACTCATTCAAACAGAAAAAACTGAAAACACTTGACGCATGCAATTTGTAAGCAAATATTTTTGTATGTTTATTGCCGCTTCCTCAACATTTGCTGTGGTGATTTATATGAAGTCTTTTGATGGCAATTTGCAGATCTTCCTGACATTGCCTGGCTGCCTGCATGCTTGACTAATTGCTTAAAAAAAAAACATTTTGTACCTTAAATTAGCCGTAGACAACGACTAACAAACGAAGAGAAGAACACAATTGTTGAAATTATGCCACGCCTTTGCGTTTATTGGAAGAACTGTTTTTTTTTTATTCATTATCTTGATTATGCTTAACATGAGTAAATCATTTCTGCCATTATAAACCTGTAGAAAAAACTTGAAAACGAGTAATCATATTTTGTTTTTAAGACTATAGAAGCTAGAGCTTCCAATTTTTCAGTGTAGACTTGTATCGTCTGCACACAGATCAAGTTTGTTTCAAATTTTTGCCACACCCCCTCCCGCCACCGAAATATGAAAAAAACCACATATCTCCCACAATTTTGGAGCTAGCTTGTTTGGACCTTCCACACATATATTTTACTCATCAGTACTTATCGATCCGCCATACATAATTTTTCGATAGTGAACGATAGAAGAGTTACCGCCCCCGCAATTTAAAAAATACCTCATATCTTCCACAATTTTTAAAATAGATTGTTCGAACCTTCTAGACATATATTTTAATCATCATTACATATAGATACGCCATACATCATTTTTCGATCAGATGAGCTATAGCAATTTGGAAAAAACCTCATATATCCAACAATTTGGGCATGTTGTAATCTAATAAAATATTCTTAAATAAACCTTACCCTGAGTAACGGGTATATCGAAGTCGAGCAGGGCCTACTTCAACTTACGCTCTCGCTTATGGTAGCGTGATCAATTTTTTATTCTCAATGATTTTGAATTTAAAAATATCTAATATCTATATCCAATATATATTCTACAGGTTGTAGTATTTCTTTGAAGGTGGAGTCCATGATTAAGCTGAGGTCGATGGACATTTTTTATGTCGTCCTCATATGCAGTTATCTTGGGTGCTTTCCTGCGGAATTTGGTTAGTATTTCGTTGATCACGAGGTTCTAAAGGAGAGGTAAAAGTACTCCGTCCTGTGGCGTGTCTCCGTGTGAGTACTTCGTTATGGAACGCTGTACCCAACTCAGCTTGGACCCTTCGGCAGCTCAGCAGGTTGTATATCCTGGAGTCCAATGCCTTATTGCTGTGGGTCTAAGGCTTCGCATTATCGCTTTTTTGGGGACACTGTTGCAAGCACCTGTGACTTACCCACTTACCTTTGGTGTATGCGTGTTAGTTTGGTCCCAGGTTCAGGTTCTTGCCTTCCCTTATATGGAGGTCCAGGGAATATAAAGCTCGCAAACGAGTCTATATAGCCCATTGGATTTTCTCTGGTGTGATTATGTTGGTTGGGATGTTTCTTTCTTGTAATTGTATGTTGTGGATCGTGTCTGGCTCCTGGGAAGTGCACATGTAGTTTCCTGGCTGCTCTCCGTCCATTTGCCTTCATTGGTGGCTGCCTTGAAGGCAATTTCCAGAGTCTTGCCGTTTCTGAGACCTTCTCGATGATGGAGCCGAAGGTTCTCCACGATTGTTGTTTCCCTCTACGCACCTCTTTTTTGAAGCTGCGGAGTCTTATTTTGTATTCGTCCCAGATGATCGTTTCATCCGATTGGCCGCGAGCTTGAAACATTCTTGGACGTATTTTCTCTGCTTCATCATTGCAAGAGTCCATCACGGGGGGCTGGTTCTCTGTTTAATGAATGTGTGTTGTTCATTGGCGTGGGTATTTTCTGTTGTGCTGTAGTAAGGAACTTTGTCCAATCGGTGTACCGAGGGTTTCTTTACAAACTCCTCGTTCGGTTGTGTTCGATCTACACCTTAATTCGAATGTCCTTGTGGTCTAAGAAGAAGGGTTTTTCTAGGACCCTCAATTCAGATACCCGCGTGCAATTCCCCAAGGTTAATGTAAGGTCCAGGACATTGGCGGATGTTGGTCCCACGACTGTGGGTTTGTCTCGAACGTTTCCTATATTTAAATCTACTTGTAGAATAAAGTTTAAAAGAGACTCACCCCTGTCGTTAATGTCTGGGCTGCCACAGACTGTATGGTGTGCCTGTCACGAAACTTTGCTTCCTCGAGCTCGCCTCCGCCGTTAGTCTATTGAGTTCGGCTGGTGGTGCCTCTCGCTTGTGTGCCATAAAGCAGGATGCCATCAGAATTGTCTCTTCCTTGCTACCCTCCAAGGCCACAAGATAAGCATAGATTCCTTTTCTAACCAGAATGGCTGTCCTTGCTCTACTTACCGCTGTGAAGTAAAATATGTTGTAGTTCGTTGACTTTAGTCCCGAAACCTTGTTACCCGCCGCAATCCAAGGCTCCTGAACCAAAGCTACGTCGGCGGACTCTTCTTCGAGAGTTAGAAGCAGTTCCGCCGACGAAAGTTTGCTCTTAAGCAGATTTAGTTGGAGGACCTTTAACAGCCTGTCTGTTCTCAGCATCCTTCGGTCCAGATGGGTCATCAGGTCACCATCTTTGTCGTTCGACTTCATCTTTTTATTCGACCATTGCATCGAAGCCAAGATTCTTTTCCACCTCTCCAGCCTCTAGCGTGTGCTCGTTTTTGTCTTCGGGGTGGCGCTTTTTGAGGCGTAGGTGCACGTTTCCTACTCCCCACGCCATCATACCGAATCTTGGGTATAGAATGTCGTCCACCACTTTGTGAATATACATTTGCAAGTCAAACATAGTGCACTATTTAATAAATATAAAAGCTACAAGACAAGTCCTTATGGCGAGAATGCACAAACTATTTTTGATGGAAAGCTGTTGCACGCAATTGTTGACTTTGCATTGCCCATTTCGATTTTGGAAAAGAAATCCTTCATAGAGCTTTTTGAAAAAACTGGTATGAAGGTGATGAGCAGGCAAACCGCGGCTAAGAAATTGGTGCAAAATATAAAAATAAAAATTTCTTCTTCAACATATTTTTGCACGACAGCAGTCATTTGGTCTGGACATCACCGACGCTTCCTTGGTTATACAATTCATTGGCTTACGGACAACTAGGAATGGAAATCTGTAACCTTAGCAAGCAGAAGAATTTCTGGTGTGCACTCCGCTGAAAAGGTTGCACAGATGATTACAGAGATCAACACTGAGTTTGTTTTAAACAGTTCAAACATTATTATGACCGTTACTGACAACGGTTCAAATTTTGTAAAGACGTTCAAAGATTACGGGGATGAAAATAACATTTTTTAAGATCATATTGATTACAATCGGCCAATTTTTAAAAAGGATGAGTGGTTGCCTAAAACATCAGAGATGTTGCAGCCATACTGTGAATTTACTTGCTTCAACCGATTTCGACAGAATTTTAAAATCTGTATAACCACAGTATATCCAGTATAAGATGGTAATTATATGAGTTGAAAGTATATGTGGGAAATGTGTTTAATGATCGGTTTTTAGACTTTCGATAAATTCAACAACTTGTGGAAGAAATGCAAGTGGCCAAAATCTTCAGAAATAATATATGAACACTTGGGATCGTCGTTGCTCTTGCCTGTCTTCACCCGCTGAAACTGGCTGTATAATGCAGTTCAAAAATGGCACTCAAAACTTATAGTCTGTGCGGAAAGCTAACATTGCCACATTTTTCTCCAGGAGACTACTAATGGAACCAATTTCTAAAGCGCTGGATTTCCTTCAAGGAAAAAAGAACAGGAACTAAGGTTATTTTTTATTTATATATATTGTTTTCCATTAATATATTAATTTATATAAATTTCATTTGCTTATTGATTTAACACAGTGTTCTTAAAACCGACTCTTGTGAGCCTAAGCAATAGACTGCATAAACTTAGCAGAATTCAGAAGCTGCAACAAATAAACTCTGTAATTTTGAAAGTGAAGCAGCGATTGAGAGAAAGCTTTGAACCATATTTTCTATTGCGTTCTGGGGCAAATATTGCAATTGCTGCAGCTGTACTCACTTCAAGCATCAAATTTAGATGGATCAAGGTATTGCAGAGATCGAATCCGGAATAGACTGAAGAGAATATATGCAGCACAGTTTTGGACACAATTTTAAATTTTTACGCCAAGCATTGCAATACATTTAATTTTAAAGTTAAAAAATAATAGTTAGACTTTACCTAATTTTGTTGATTTCAATAGTGATGGTATGCTAATTCGTGAATTGATTTTAATTTTCTTAAGCTATAAAAATGTTTAATTTTGCAGATGTTGAAACTTCCTCCTAAAATTTGAAGTATAGTCTGCAATAAGACATAAATTCTTAAGTTATTTGAATGATATTTCAAGTGCGGAAAATATTTGGCAAATATGTATATGATTTGCTACAAGAAGCATTTATTTTCTTTAACACGCCCTTAACATCTTCAGCACCAGTTGAACGACTGTTTTCATTCGCAGGGATCTTCAACAGTCCAAGGCGACAATCATTGTTTTGAGCATTATCTTTCCTGGGTACTTTTGATTGATTTTGCGATTTCTTCGATGATTCGTCTGTCTATTGAATTTATTGCGCAACAACATCAACTAACTGTAAATAAGTCCATGAAAAAATACCACAATTTTATTACTTTTTTTCATAGATAAATTTCGGAACTGATTTCAATATTTAAAAGACATGCCCGGAATGACTGAAATAAAGTTCAGAGTTTCGATTACTAGCCATATCATTTGGATATAAATTTTCATTCGTTCTATAGTTCTTGTTGTCACCGAAATCTGCCAATGCCCAGACATACCATACTGTCAGTTGAGGACTAACCCTGTTACTAACCCGCTCCCTTTTAGATAATATTTTGAAAAGAACCGTTGGCTTGAAATCAGTTTGGCTGCAGACATTCATAATGTCGCCATATTTCGTCTCCTCGAATGGCCCCACATATTTAGCAATATTGAATCTTGTACGCTTAATCAAGTCTTCCAAAACAAATTAAAGATTAAGCGTATTTGAAAGAAAGTTATTTTCGTAGATTGCTGTTAAGATAGTTCAAATTTGATGTAGGAGCACACGACAACCGTGAAAAATATTTGCATTACTATATGAAATAAAATTATTAAGTAGATGTGGGCAAATGTTTAGGTAGAAATATGGCAGCACTTACCTAAAGGCACTATACACCAAAAAATAAGTACTGCCAGAATGTAGCCCATTCCCAATCCCACTCCGAGCGTGCATTTTGAATTCTATACGGATAACATAAGAAATTAATTTTATCAATTTATCAAATCAATCCTTACCATGAAGACTCCAAAAAGCATAAGTATTCCTCCAAGGAAACATATTATTCCACATATGGTAAATATACCACATACGACGATAGATTCTGCGTGCAATACAAAATAGGATTAAGCCAAAATAAAATATTGGTGCTATGCGAGCTAAGTGCAATATAAAACAAGGAGTCAAAGCTAACTTCGTCTTTGCCGAAATTATTAAACACTTGCAAAAGCTCGCTTCGACTGATCTTACCCTTGGAATATTAAGGATTAAGATGTCAGAGTTTCGTAATTAAAGAATTATTCGGATTAAGAATCGGATTAAAATAAAAACGCGAAGGCAAAGCTAACTTCGACTGTGCCGAAGTTTTAATACACTTAAAAAACTTAACTCCAACTGATTTAATCGGTAAAATATATATATAGGATATAGATATCAGATATTTAACATTTTTAAATCATTGATAATAAAAATTTGATATATTAGTTTTATATGCTTTCACATAATTTTGAAAAAATGTATCAAAATCGGATGACTATAGCATATAGCTGCCATAAGACCGATCGGTCGGAAAATGAGATTTACTAAGGAAACTTTTTTTTATGGTATCAAATTTTTATTCTCAATGATTTAAAAATTTTAAATATCTGATATCTATATTCTATATATATTTTACCGGTTAAATCAGTTGGAGTTAACTTTTTCAAATGAATTAAAACTTCGCCGCAATCGAAGTTAGCTTTGCCTTCTCGTTTTATATGGAGTTGATACTCATCGGAATTCATCTAGCTGGTGTGAGTATCTTGTTTAACGTGTTAACGTGTCATAACTTTGTTGCTCTAGCTCAGTGATGTGCATGTGTGCGTGACAACCGATACGAACTTGAAAGCAGCGCAACTTGCTTATGCTGTCTGTGTACGACGTTGCTGCTACCGCGGCCATAGCTATGCACAAGCCAAACGGACGCGCCCTACACTGCTCTAGCTCATAAAGTTTCTGAGATCTAAGCGTCAAACCGGATGGACAGTAGAATGGTCAAAGCTGGATCTTAAACAAATATAATTTATGGAGTCGGCGTTGCTTCCTTCTGCCTGTTGTTTGCACGAGCTTAGTATATCCCTTTTACTCTACAAGTAAAGGGGATAAAAAGCACCTCAAGCATTGACGTTCGGTTCTAGAATCATAATGTAGTTACCATTCTCGTATGCACACAAACCAAGAAAGCTAAAGAAGTTCATTTAACTTACAACTAGGTTATATATAAGGGTATATGAAATTGCAGATCAAGAAAAAAAATATGAATAAAACATGTGCTTACGGCTCTTATCAGTCTCAGATATTGTCACAGGTTCTTCATAATCTGGATATTTAACTGTTGGTAAATAATCTTCGATTGAAGTAAAAAGTATCCCTAAAAATTTAAAAATATTAATTAAATTATAAAAAAAAATCAATTATATTATAATCCACTTTAATATAACCTATACCATCACAGTTCCGTTATGTACATATAGTTAATGGCTTTATGCATTTGTATTCCAATATGATCTATTTGATATATTGGTTTGATTTGAAACAAACTTGGCAAACAAATTGTAATTAAATTTAATATAAAAAAATTATATTGGCTCCAAATGCTGACATAAACAACAGAAACAACAAATCTATTGTACATTTCGAACGTTTGGGACAAGAATACTATTAAAACCCTTCATACTTACACCCATGAATACCCGCAGATAAACAAATTACACCTAATACAATTTGCCAAGCTGCTTGGATGATGCAGCCAGTTCTTAGTCTGCAGCAGCAGACTTTTCTCATCAAACAAAATTCACACATCTTACTGAAAAAACAATTAGTTACGCCCACAATAAATTTAGAATTTGAACGAATACAAATAGTCGAACTGGTTGTTGTAAACTCAAAATTCTACTGAGAGCTATCCGCGTGCCTACTATGTATTTTGATTACATCGGTACATGTTACGGTAAAACATGTTAGTCATCACCGAGTATGTGTAATTTAGATGGTTAGCTTTTGAACTGGTAAATGTTGAGTGTCTGCTTGGCATTAAACTGTAGGAATATCTTGGTGAACCCGTGTTGTCAATCTCTCGTCCTGAAAATAAAAGCAGTAAAAACGAGAGCGTATGTTGAAGTCGGACCTGCTCGACTTCGATATACCCGTTACTCAGGGATAGGTTTATTTAAGAATATTTTATTAGATCACAACATGCCCAAATTGTGGGAGATATAAGGTTTTTTCAAAATTGCGGGGGTGGCAACTCTTCTATAGCTTATCTGATCAGGAAATGATGTATGGCGGATCGATAGGTAATGATGATTAAAATATATGTCTAGAAGGTTTGAACAATCTATTTTCAAAATTGTGGGAGATATGGGGTTTTTTCATATTGCGGGGGCGGGAGGGGGCGTGGCAAAAATTTAAAACAAACTTGATCTGCGTGCAGAAGATACAAGTCTACACTGAAAAAATGGTAGCTCTAGCTCTTATAGTTCCTGAGATCTAGGTGTTCATACGGACGGACGGACAGACGGACAGACAGACGGACGGACATGTCTATATCGACTCGGCTATTTATACTGATCAAGAATATATATACTTTATGGGGTCGGAGATGCTTCCTTCTGCCTGTTACATACATTTGCACGAACTGAGCATACCTTTTTTACTCTACGAGTACCGGGTATAAAAAGGAATGTTATGCTAGGTACTAAGGGCGTTCGAATTTTCCTTGAAGGAATTTGTAAGATAGTCCTTAAGTGGATTGCACATCACAGTGTGACCAGATTGAACAGTGAAAAAAGCCGATTATTAAAATTTGTGTTTTTTTTTAACTCGGGGCTGGTCACAATACACAAACACCTTCTCGCCAAACCTTGCTGGCCAACAACACCTTTGCAAAAATACTTTGACTATTGAAAATGTTTTCGATTTCAAAACATTAAAACATAACTTGAATTACGAAAAACACCTAATTTTTCGCGATTGCCAATTATAGCTCAACATTTTTATACACTTGAAAAGTGTATATTAATTTGGCCCAGAAGTTTGTAACGCATAGAAATATTAATTTCCGACCTCATAAACTATATGTATTCTTGATCAGGACGACGAGCTAAGTTCAATTCCGTATGTCTGTCTGTTTTTACGCGAACAAGTCCCTCAGTTTTAAATCTATCGAGCTGAAATTTTGCACAGAGTCTTATTTTTGCTGCACGCAACTAATATATCGGAACCGGCCGGATCGGATGAGTATATCATATAGCTGCCAAAGGAACTATCGGTCAAAAAAATAGTTCTAGTTAGAAAAACTTGTTTGATTGCAATCGTCTCGTCACTAATCTTGGTATATGTCAGTTTCAAAATTTTCCACATAATTTTGGAAAAATTTATGAAAATCGGATGACTATAGCATATAGCTGCCAAAGAACCGATCGGTCGAAAAATGTGTTTTACTAAGAAAAGATTTTTTCTCAATGGTTTTAAATTTATAAATATCTGATATCTATATCCTATATATATTCTACCGGTTAAATCAGTTGGAGTGAACTTTGGCAAGTGTACACAGAGAAAAAAAAGCTCAAGATCAATTTAATCTTTGCTGGTTAAACTGATCTTTTAAAAATATTAATTTTTTCATACTTAACATAAATAGTCTCTTAGACGTTTGTCCATAAGCGTGTGCGTTGGATGACTGCGTTGAGGCGTCTTTTCATTCGTGTTAAGTGGAATGTCTCAAGTTCGATCCCCAGACAGGGCAATGATTATTGTTTTTATATAAAAAATATCGTATTGATATTTTTATCATATCAAGTTAATCTTAGTCATATCGGAGTGAAATTGATATGAAAAAATGTGTAAATGACTGCCATTTCATATCAATTTTTTTCTCTGTGTATTAAAACTTCGGCACAATCGATATTAGCTTTCCCTTCTCGTTTTTTATTTGCGGGTTAGGCAGGCGGATCGGAAAAATGTAATAATTGAAATCTATGACTAATGCTGATTACTTTATATGTCTAAAAGTCCCAAAGAATCTATCTACGAAATTGTGGAAGATATAAGGATTTTCACATATTGGGAAGGTGTGGGGGTATCTTTACATTTAGTGCTAGTATTAACATAAAATGTCTATGTTATCACTAACATTTCAGGCTTATATTAAGATGTTGGGATAAAAAAATAATAATTTTTAATGGATCCTTTTCCTGGGTAACGGGTATATCGAAGTCCTCGGGCCGGCATCAACTTACGCTCTCGTTTTTAACCGCTGTAGTAGTAACAATACCTTGATTGAACCATTTCATGTTGTGTTTGCCGACCATATAAGTCTCTATACAATCATTCAACCCGAATAATTATTTTTTTGGTAAATAATCCTTAAGCATTTTTGGATTCATTGATTGAAAACGGAACTCAATTTGGTATTCGAGTCATGCCCCCAATGACATGAAAATATTTCAATGTTTCGATTCCTCGTCATATCTTCTTTATATTCGGGCAGTGCATTTTCATTCAAATGTTGAAACTCGATCTATATTTCTAACCTACAGTACGAGCACACGACAATCATAAAATATATTTGGATTACTAGACGTAATAAAATGGTTAATATATGTTGAAGGTGAAATATGGCCGTACTTACTCAAAGGAAAAAATAAATAAGTCATTGAAATAGCCAGAGGGAAGCCCAACCCAGCTCCAAGTCCGAGCAAGCATTTTGAACTCTATATGAATAAGATAAGAAAGAAATTATTTTTCTTATTTATAAAATTAATTTTTACCCTCCAGACTCCGAGTAGTATTGATATTCCACCAAGAATATAGAGGACGCCAATTACCAAATGAAAAATTATAAAGACTAAAGTCCCTGCGTAAAATTCAAAATTAAAATAATTCATATTAATTAAAAAATAATTCAATTAATTAGGAACAAGTAGCCTCTAAAGTTCCTGAGTTGGTTGGAAATGCTGCCCGCGCCAAAAAAAAATTAACGGATAAAAATGCAAAATTAAATTTTCCCCTAAAATTTATTTTCTCGCAATTCTTTTTTTTGTTCGCCTTCTTATTTCTCTGTGTCACCATAAAGTGCCCCCACCTCTCTCTTACTGCTAATACAAATTTTTTTGTTCCTTCTTGTTTTTTGTTTTGTGTCTATTTTTATACCCGTTACTCGTAGAGTAAAAAGGGTATACTAAGTTCGTGCAAATGTATGTAACAGGCAGAAGGAAGCATTTCCGACCCCATAAAGTATATATATTCTTGATCAGCACCAATAGCCGAGTCGATATAGACATGTCCGTCTGTCCGTCTGTCCGTCCGTCCGTCTGTCCGTCTGTCCGTCTGTCCGTATGAACACCTAGATCTCAGAGACTATAAGAGCCAGAGCTACCAAATTTTCAGTGTAGACTTGTATTGTTTGCAGGCAGATCAAGTTTGTTTCAAATTTTTGCCACGCCCCCTCCCGCCCCCACAATTTGAAAAAGACCTCATATCTCCCACAATTTTGAAAATAGACTGTTCAAACCTTCTAGACATATATTTTAATCATCACTACCTATCGATCCGCCATACATCGTTTCCTGATCAGATGAACGATAGAAAAGTTCACGCCCCCGCAATTTAAAAAATACCTCATATCACCCACAATTTTGAAAACAGATTGTTTGAACCCTCTAGACATATATTTTAATAATTATTACCTATCGATCAGCCATACATCATTTCCTGATCAGATGAGCTATAGTAGAGTTGCCTCCCCCGCAAATTGGAAAGAAACTCATTTCTTCCACAATTAGGACATGTTTATATCCTGAGTAACGGGTATATCGAAGTCGAGCAGGGCCGACTTTAACTTACGCTCTCGTTTTTTTATATATTTTTGTATTTTAAACAAAAACCCCTGAAAGCGCTTTTATCGAATTGGGTAAGTGACCGGCCAGTCCGGACGATGAGCTGAGTTCATTTCCGTCTGTCCGTCCGTCCGTCAGTCTGTCTGTTTCTACGCGAACAAGTCCCTCAGTTTTAAAGCTATCGAGCTCAAATTTTGCACAGAGTCTTCTTTTTACTGCATGCAACTAATGTCGGAACCGGCCGGATCGGATAACTATATCATCTAGCTGCCATAGGAACGTACGATCCAAAAAATAGTTCTAAGTGAAAAACTTTTTTGATTTCTATCGTACCGTCACCAATCGTGGTATTTACAAGTTTTATATACTTTCACATAATTCGGGAAAAATTTATCAAAATCGGATGACTGTAGCATATAGCTGCCATATAAATGGTCGGTAAAAAAACAAGTTCTAGTGAGAAAAACTTTTTTGTTTTCTTTCTTAGCGTTCCCAATCTTGGTGTATATTAGTTTTATATATTTTCACATAATGTTGAAAAATCTATCAAAATCGGATGACTATAGCATATAGCTGCCATAGGACCGATCGGTCGGAAAATGTGTTTTACTAAGAAAAGTTTTTTAATGGTATCAAATTTTTATTCTCAATGATTTAAAAATTTTAAATATCTGATATCTATATCCTATAAAGAGTTTACCGGTTAAATCAGTTGGAGTAAAGTTCTTCAAGTGTATTAAAACTTCGGCACAGTCGAAGTTAGCTTTGCCTTCCCGTTTTTATACCATTGCAGAGGGTATATTAAAATTGTCACGATGTTTGTAACGCAGTGAAGGAAGCATTTCGGATCACATAAAGTATATATATTCTTGATCAGCATGACGAGCTGAGTTCATTTCCGTCTGTCCGTCCGTCCGTCCGTCTGTCCGTCTGTTTCTATGCTATCTCCTCCCTCAGTTTTGAAGCTATCTTGACCAAACTTTGCAAAAAGTCTTTAAATACAAATACGCTGCACATTTGTCGGAATCGGCCGGATCGGATGACTATATCATATAGCTGCCATAGGAACGATCAGTCCAAAAACTAGTTCTAATGAGAAAAACTTTTTTGTTTTCCATCGTAGCATCACCAATTGCTGTATATATTAGTTTTATATGCTTCCACACAATTCTGGAAAAATTTATCAAATTCGGATGACTATAGCATATAGTTGCCATATAAACGGTCGGTCCAAAAACTAGTTCTAGTGGGAACAACTTTTTTGTTTTCCATTGTAGCGTCACTAAACGTGGTGTATATAAATTTTATATGATTCCACACAATTCTGAAAAAATTGATCAAAATCGGATGGCTAAAGCATATAGCTGCCATATAAACGGTCGGTTCAAAAACTAGTTTTAGTGAGAAAAACTTTTTTGATTTCCTTCGTAGCATCACCAATCGTGGTATATATTAGTATCATATACTTCCACACAATTCTGGAAAAATTGATCGAAATCGGATGACTATAGCATATAGCTGCTATAGGAACGATCGGTCAAAAAACTAATTCTATTGAGAAAAACTTTTTTGTTATCAATGGTAGCGCCTTTCAAAAACTGCAAGGGTATTTAAAACATCGGCGCAGCCGATGTTAGCCTTCCATTTTTATTTTTAAATTTGTCTCTCAAATAAATTTTCATTAAATTTCTCCTTATTAAATATTATTTGTTTACGTAAAAATTGTATTTCTTTTTCCCTTATGTTTAAGTCCGTCTGAAAATTGTAAGCCCATGTGGCCAACAGAGCGTGTCCTCATTTCGAGGGACGTAAGCCGTAGCTCGGGCTATGGCGTGAATTCCCTTCTGGAATTCGAATGAAAATCTGTTTAATCCGTTCAAATTATTTTATATCAATAAAAATCCAAATTATGAATGTAAGAACAACCAAAATTATGTGTTGCTAATAAGCAATTTGGAGGGTGCTGGGTTAGGATGGAATGTGGGACCAGGAAGCCAGGGGGTGACAACAATTTATTCTTTAAATTATGAAACAGCCATGATATGCAAGATGTTTTTCCAAAGCTATCCAGATAACCACGTTCTGTTGTACGTTCCTCTTCCATGTTGCTTATAAAGATTATACATTTGTACCAACAGCTCGGCCTCCGATCAGGTTGCTTGTTTCCCATTTTGAGATGGTTGAGGGGAAATTAAAAACTTTAAAGACATTGTGCCTCGCGAAAACTTAATATATTCAATTTTGGTTTTCTTTGAAATTCTTTATAAAATATACTGCATTTTATGCAATGAATTTCACCAAAAAAATGTATGCAAGGCAGGTACACTCTACTGTTCATACTGTGAAAATTTCATGATGATCGGTAGAATGATTTCAGAGGAATGGCTCATACAAGCTTTCACTTTTATATATATGTAAGTCAATTCGATCTTAAAATAAAATTTTGATATGTGGAAAAATTAGTTTGATATTTTCGAACAGATCAATTTCAAGTTAATTATATTTGCTTTTTATTGATATGGGAAAATACTGACTCCTAAATCAAATACATTTAGTTTTTCAGTGTATTTTTTAGATTTTACATTTTTTATCATTTTGTAACGAACTAAATATTTTTACCAAATACCAGTGCATTTTTTACCATTTTTTAAAAGGTTAATGAAATATATATTCTTACCAATCTTACTATCCTCTCCGTAGGATCTTTCTTTTATTGCAAGCCCATATTCTTCATAATCCAAAAATGCTTGATGATGTTTCTCAATTACGGAATCTTATATATAAAAATAATTAATATTAAGTAAATTAAATAAATAATAAAAAAGTCGGTCAAGCCCGACTATATTACACCATGTACCTGCAAAATTTTATATATATTTTCCATTAAGTTCAAACAGTTAAAGCCCTAATGACATTTTGTTCCTAATATATCAATCTGATATATATAAATATGATTGTTTTGGATCAATCCGGTCAAATAATATAGAACTTGATATTAATAATTACATCCGTTTAAAGACGGAAAGACCATTCGGGTCTATAAGAGCTATACGATATAGCTAGCCGATTTTTTATACTCTTGCAAAGTGTATACTAATTTTGCCCAGAAGTTTGTAACGCATAGAAATATTCATTTCCGAGCCCATAAACTATATATATTCTGGATCAGGACCACGAGCTGAGTTTATTTCCGCCTGTCCGTCCGTCCGTCCGTCTGTCTGTCTGTTTCTACGCGAAGTAGTCCCTTAGTTTTAAAGCTATCGAGCTGAAATTTTGCACAGAGTCTTTTTTTTACTGCACGCAACTAATATGTCGGATCGGACGACTATATTTTATAACTACCATAGGAACGATCGGTCGGAAAATAATTCTTAGTAGGAAAAACTTTTTTGTTTCCCATTGTAGCGTCACCAATTTTGGTATATATTAGTCTCATATGCTTTCACATAATTCTGGAAAAATTAATCAAAATCGGATGGCTATAGCATATAGCTGCCATAGGACCGATCGGTCGGAAAATATGTTTTATCAATATAATTTTTTTTTTTTTATGGTAGCAAGATCAAATTTTGATTCTCAATGATTTTGTATTTATAAATATCTGATTTCTATTTGCTATATATATATCTTCCGGTTAAATCAGTTGGTGTGAACTTTTGCAAGTTTATTAAAACTTCGGCACAGTCGAAGTTAGCATCGCCTTCTCGTTTTTATGTATCATTTCATTTCACGAGGATGGATCATTGGGATCCCGTATGTGCTATGGAAACGTACCTTGTTTCTTTAATCCTTTTGGTCTTTTCGTAAAAATTTTTTTACTTGGGAAACGAAAAAAGTAGTGTACGAGTTCGTACAATTTGACCACGGCATTGGCGGATAAATGTGTCTTTCGCAATTGTGGTGAAACTGGGCTTTTCGTTATTAGCTGTACCCATGCGGAGACACAATCTGCGGCCTGCAGTGGTTCTGCCCAACTGCGGCGGATGAGCATCTTGCTAACAAAAACAAAATCGACCTCGGGCTTAAATGATATTTATTTAATGGAGTTTCATTATAAATTCAAAGTTAAAATCAAACTGCACAGAGGGTGCAAGCGTCTAGAGACATGTAACATATTTGGCATCGCCGAGTATGAGAAAATATAATCATTTGTCACATCGTAGGCATTGCAATCGTTATAATCAAAAAAAACTCCTGAGATTATTGTTTATACTGACGAACGGACATTCGAACAAGATATTATTTACTACTTATTATACTTTTCAACTTTTTGGTACAGGGTCAATATAAAAACAATTAATACTTACACCATAGAGCCATAAGTGAAAGTTCTATTGCACCAAATCCAATTTGCCAACCGCCAAGGAAAAGGCACCCTGTTCTAAGATTGCAGCAGCCGCAGCTCTGATGGACCAAACACATTTTTCTGACCTTAACACAATAAATTTTCTTACAACCAGTTTAGAAACGGAATGATTTTATATTATATTATATCAAACAAATTTTTGTCAACGGAAAAGTGTACTGAGTTTTCTCCGGGTGCCTACCAGTCTGATTATATCGGTTCCCGAATGAATCTAGCAACAATGAGGGTTTTCACTAGTCCTCGTAAAATGGTAAATGGTAAATTTATCACACACGAGCTACTGAACGACCCCTTGTGATTCATGGTAGTTATTTTTGTAGTACACCAGAGTAGAGACAAAGCTTAATATTTACGACGATCTTCTACTAGGTCAGTGGCGTAACTCATAAGCGTGTGTCGTGTGTTCGATCCTTGGAGGTGATAAACTATTTATTTTTCTTTCAGTTTTATTATCGTTTGAGCCTATGTTTTAATATTTTCTGACATCGGAAATAGTTTTGCGCTTTTACTTTCGTTCAATTCTTTGCATACATTCAGGAAATAGTCCTGGAATAGTCCCCCAGGAAATAACGGTTAAAGGTTCTATTTCGGTTTTCGGTTCCGATACGGTACCTAATTTTTTATTTCGAAATATTGGTACGTACCGGAACAAGTATAATTTTTTTTTGATGTGAAACATCTTTAATTTCGGTACGATGATTTAAATAAAATCATTTTATAGTGGGGGTAAAATTCAATTTGGAAATAACGCATAACGCGTAACGCATAACGCATAACGCATATTGCATATTGCTTACTGGTATACACCAAGCAATTGCCCGGCCAACCGTGGCTACTTGCCCATGGCTACTTGACCATGGCCATTTGTCAATGGACACCTGACCATGGCCACTTGACCAATCTGGAAAAGCAATGTTGGAGCGCAAGCAATCGCCTGGCCAACTGTGCCATTTCAATTAAATTTGGTAGTATTAGTAGTTTAGCACAGAAGAGGAATCTGGGATCAGGGATCTGGGATCTCGGAGGAGGGATTTGGGATCAGGGATCTGTGATTAGGGATCTGGGATGAGGGATCTGGGATTAGGGATTTGGAATGGGGGATCTGGGGTCTGGGATCAGGGATGGGGGATCTGGGATCAAGGATTAGGGATCTGGGATTGGGGATTTGGGATGGGGAATCAGGGGTCTGGGATCTGGGATGTGTGATGTGGGATCTGGGCTCACGGATCTGGGATCAGGGATCTGGGATCAGGGATCTGGGATCGGGGGATCACTGATGTGGGATCAGGGATTTGGGATCAGGGATCTGGGACCAGGGATCAGGGACCAGGGATGAGGCAACTGGGATTTGGGATGGGGGATCGGGGATCTGGGCTCAAGTAATAGGGATCTGGGATTAGGGATTCGAGATGGGGGATCAGGGGTCTGGGGTCTGGGATCAGGGATGGGGGATCTGGGCTCACGGATATGGGATCAGGGATCTGGGCTCACGGATCTGGGATCGGGGGTCTGGGAATTGGGATCAGAGATGTGGGATCAGGGATTTGGGATCAGGGATCTGGGAACAGGGATCACGGATCTGGGACCAGGGAGGGGGTAACTGGGATTTGGGATGGTGAATCTGGGATCAAGGATTAGGGATCTGGGATTTGGGATGGGGGATCAGGGGTCTGGGATCAGGGATGGGGGATCTGGGATCAGGGCTCACGGATCTGTGATCAGGGATCGGGGATCGGGAGTCTGGGATTAGGGATCAGAGATGTGGGATCAGGGACTTGGAATCAGGGACTTGGGATCAGGGACCAGTGATCAGGGATGGGGCAACTGGGATTTGGGATGGGGGGTCAGGGATCTGGGATCAAGGATTAGGGATTAGAGATCTGGGATTAGGGATTTGGGATCAGTGATCTGGGATCTCAGATCAGGCATATGGAATGGGGGATCATGGGTCTGGGATCTCGGATCAGGAATCAGTGATTTGGAATGGGGGATCAGGGATCTGGGAACAGGGATGGGGCATCTGGGCTCACGGATCAGGATCAAGCATTAGGGATCTGGGATTTGGGATGGGGGATCAGGGGTCTCGGATCAGGGATTTGGGATCAATGATTTGGGATCTCGGATCTGGGATCTCGGATTTGGGACTTCGGATCTGGGATCTCGGATCAGAGATCTGGGATCTGGGATCTGGGATCTTGCAAAGTGTATATTAATTTTGCCCAGAAGCTTGCAACGCATAGAAAGATTAATTTCCGACCACATAAACTATATATATTCTTGATCAGGACGACGAGCTGAGTTCATTTCCTCCTGTCCGTCCGTCTGTCTGTTTCCACGCGAACTAGTCCCTCAGTTTTAAAGCTATCGAGCTGAAATTTTGCACAAAGTCTTCTTTTTACTGCACGCAACTAATATGTCAGAACCGGATCGGATGACAAAATCTTATAGCTGCCACAGGAACGATCAGTTGGCAAATAAGTCTTAGTGAGAAAAACTTTTGTGTTTTCTATCGTTGCTTCCCCAATCTTGGTATATATTAGTTTTATATGCTTTCACATAATTTTTAAAAAATTTTTTAAAATCGGATGACTATCATAAAGCTGGAATAGGACCGAACGGTCGGTGTTTCACTAAAAAAAGTTTTTATTTTGTGGTGTCGTGATCAAAATTTGATTCTCAATGATTTTGAATTTATAAATATCTGATGTCTATATCCTATATATATTCTACCGGTTAAATCAGTTGGAGTGAACTATTGCAAGTATTTATTAAACCTTCAGCACATATTGGGAAGGTGTGGGGGTATCTTTACATTTAGTGCTAGTATTAACATAAAATGTCTATGTTAACACTAACATTTCAGGCTAATATTAACATTTTGGGATACAAAAAATGATTTTTAATGTATCCTTTTCCTGGGTAACTGGTATATCGAAGTCCTCGGGCCGCTCTTGTTTTTAACCGCTTTAGTAGTAACAATACCTTGATTGAACCATTTCGTGTTGTGTATGCCGACCATATAAGTCTCTATACAATCATTCAACCCGAATAATTCTTAGCTTACGGTAAACATTTTAAAACAATACTACAGTATAGATAAGTTGACTATCTTAATTTAATTTTGCTTGGTGGAGCACATCAATAGCATAAGCTTCTAGTCGCTGTTCATGTACAAATACTTTAGTTAAGTTAAGCAACATGAACATATTTGTACAATCCATAATCTTGTAAGCTGCAGCTTTTGTTTTTGGTAAATAATCCTTAAGCATTTTTGGATTAATTGATTGAAAAAGGAACTCAATTTGGTATTCGAGTCATGCCCCCAATGGCATGAAAATATTTCAATGTTTCGATTCCTCGTCATATCTTCTTTAGATTCGGGCAGTGCATTTCCATTCAAATGTTGAAACTCGTTCTATATTTCTAACCTACAGTACGAGCACACGACAATCATAAAATATATTTGGATTACTAGACGTAATAAAATGGTTAATATATGTTGAAGGTGAAATATGGCCGTACTTACTCAAAGGAAAAAATAAATAAGTCAATAAAATAGCCAGAGGGAAGCCCAACCCAGCTCCAAGTCCGAGCAACCATTTTGAACTCTATATGAATAAGATAAGAAAGAAATTATTTTTCTTATTTATAAAATCAATTTTTACCCTCCAGACTCCGAGTAGTATTGATATTCCACCAAGAATATAGAGGACGCCAAGTAACATATAAAAAATTATGAAAACTTTAGTCACTGCGTAAAATTCAAAATTAAAATAATTCATATTAATTATGGGCCCTGTTCCGAATTTCGAGTCGATTTTCGTGTAAACGGTTCTATTTCGAATTCAAGTTGAATAAAAGTATATGCAAGTGACATTCAAATCTGTGGTTACTAGATTCCGTTGTCCGTTTCTCTCGAATTGAATTCACTTTGATTTTAGCAGCCGGTTTCGACTGCTCAATCAATTCCGAGTTTTCTAATACCTGATCTAGTAACCTTAGGTTTATTTGTAACATTCTATACAACGCTAATAAATTCGATGGCAAAAAACTAACGTTTACACAAAAATCGACTCGAAATTCGGAACAGGGCCGTATATATTTTATACAACAAGTAGGAAAGTCGGTATATCTCGACCATAATATTTCGTGTAGCTAGCTAATCCAGTTGGAAGCTTAAAATAGGTATTATTAGTAGGAAATAACATGGGAATTTTTCCGACCCGTGCCCTTCTCTAGTACCTACACAGAACGAAAAAAGTCGAACTGAACTTAAGTGCACTGAAAAATTTATCTGATTTGGGACTCAGTATTATATCTTCTCATATAAATAAAAATCCGATATGATGCAGAATCACCCACATGGTAAAGCCGAACACACACAATCTCCTTTAATGGTACGTCAGTAACAGAGTATTTTCTATTCGTTACAACGAGTACACTACGCAAGATTAAACCATTGGATCCGGAGTGAATTAGGGTAGCGTTCGTGACCCTTCTCTGTATGTATTATACATTGCTGACATCCCAACAGACCCCCGACTTACGATATAGAAAAGTGGATGTCCAACTGGCGCATAAGGATTAACGAGCAAAAGTGAAAACACGTCACGTTCACACTCAACAGAAGCACCGGTCCCCCACGTGAAGTTGTATACTTTGAAATTCACTTCGACAGAAGGCTTACTTCGCGCAAACTCATAGATTCGAAAAAACTTCAAATAATGCTGAAGGCCAATAGTCTTCACTGGCTTATTAACTCTCGTTCACCATTAAATCTGTAATATAAAGTCCTACTGTTTTAAGCACCATAAATCTAATTTGGACGTATGGCCCACAGCTATGGGAAATGCCTGTGAGAGCAGCGTGGACATCCTCCAAAGAGCAGAGTCGCGAATTCTTAAATGTATGAACTAATGGGCCGCTTAACACAAAACTATATAGTTAGATAGATAGTTTTCTTTTAAATAGTTTTCAGATTAAGATTTGCAAAATTATAGTTAGTCTCATTCAGAGAGATTCAACTAATATCTAATATAAGTAAAAAACCAAAATATCAAACTGATATTTTCACACAAATCAATATTATATTTATGGCCTTGCAGAGGGTATATTTAAATTGTGCAGATATTTGTATCTCATAAAAGAAAATTTTTCCGACCCAATAAAGTAAATTTCTTCGCCAGGCTGAAAAACTGAGCATGATGAGCTATCTCCGCCCAAAACGTAACTTAGCTTTATGCTAACTACCGGCCTATCTACCTTTATGGGGTAACGGTATTAGGAGAATCATATCCAGGATACGAATTCGAAAAGCCGACGTACAGTGGCGCCATTTGAGGTTTTTCGTTGCTAAAACTCATAACTTTTGAACCAAATGAGATAATCAAACCTTATATATCCACAATTTTGGAGTTAGCTTGATTGTACCTTCTAGAGAATTAGCCCACAATTTTTGAGCAATGTTGCTCGAACCTTCTAGACACTATTCTACTCATCATTACTTATCCACCCAACATACATAATTTCTCGATCTGATAAACGATATTAGAGTTGCCGCCCCCGCAATTTGGAAAAATCCTCATATCTCCCACAATTTCGAAGATAGATGGTTCGAACCTTTTAGACATACATATTTTATAATTATCATTCCATTCCGATCGTCCATACGTCCTTTCCCGATCAGATGTACAAAAATATATTCCCAAAACCAAACATATCAAGATGTCCAAAAGCTAAAAATGGCAATAATTGAGGCATGGGAAGAACTTCCCCCAAATTTGCTAAAAACTCTTCCAATCGTCTATCACTTCCACGTATAGCCATAACAATTTGTCCTGGCGCTTTATCCCTCCAAGTTCGCCACATATGGGTGGCCTGTGGGAAGCTGGAGTAAAGAGTTTTAAGACGCTCTTTTACAAATCCACAGCTTCAATGAAATACACTTTTGAAGAGCTTTCCACTCTACTTTCCAAGATTGAAGCATGTCTTAATTCTAGACCACTCTCGCCCATGTCAGAAGATCCGACCGACTAATTAGCGCTCACTCCCGGGCACTTTCTGATAGGAGCACCATTGCTTTCCACTTCCGAGCCAGAAATAAAAAAGAGCGCAATGTCTATTATCAATCGATGGCAGCGCCTCAAGGCTCTCAATTAGCAGTTTTGTGCACGTTGGAAAGAGGAATACCTCAAGGAACGGCACAAACGAAACAAATGGCAGCATCCGACTAGGAATATCCAAGTCGATGATATAGTTAACGTCAAGGAAGATAATCTACCATCCAATGAATGGCGTCTCGGGTGAGTTCATTCCGTTTATCCTGATGCCGATGAAAAGATACGCGTAGTAGATGACCTTACTGCTCGTGGTGTCATAAAACGGCCAATACCTAAGCTCTTTCTCCTTTCTATTGAAAATTCCACTAACCAACAGTAGCCGGACATTAAGTTCGTTCCCTACATTAAGCTAGATCATACTTTTAGTAATACAACGTTTTTTATTATCCAGCTCTAATCTCAAGATGAAACCTCGCTCTCATGATCCACGCGCATTGGAGAGCAGACGTTCCCGAGGAATACAGTCCTTCCGCTGCCGAGTCTGCCGTGGAATCCATCCTCTACGGAAATGCAACCATTTCCTGCGACTGAGCGCAGGGAGACGGCTCCGAGCAGTACTTATCAACAAGTACTGCTCCAACTGCTTGGCCCATCAGCATTCCGGGCGATCGTGTCAAAGCGGTGACAGGAGCAAGGTGTGCAAGCAGGAATCCGAGGCATCTCACCAGCGGTAGCTGCCTCTCCTTACCTCGCCATGCTTTTGAACCAACATAAGCACTACGGTGTTGCCAACGGCTTCAGTGTTGGTTGGCACAGGAGAGAAGACGTTTGACACGAGAGCTCTTATCGTTCCTTTCGCATCGATTAGCTCAATTGATAAGTCCCTGGCAATGGCATACCGCCTTCCTGCCACCAGCGTGGGTGACGAGAAGATTTGTACTGCGGTCATCCGTTCCGAGACAAAAGCTGACTTCCATTTGGAGGTCGTCTTGAGGATGGTTCCACAAATACGCTTCCGAACCCCCGATACGAGCGTTGAGCGAGAGCGTAGTCTTGAGGTACGACGACCTCAGGCTAGCGGATGGATTCATCTTCCAGCTGGGGCTTCATGGCTAGCCAAAATGGGTTGCCAGTGGCTCAAAGCACCGTTTTCGGGTGGACCATTTCCGGCTCATGCAACCAAGCCTCATGCAAGGGAGCCGGGATGTTTAAGCCGAAAAGTAGGCAAAAGAATATCCAGCAAATTATGTCAATTAAATAAATGATGTCATGTCAAATATCTAAGTTTATGCATGAGAACTCTCTGCTGAATGAAAGACAATCTGGATTTAGGAAAAGTCGTAGTTGCACTTCTACTGTAACCAAAATCTGCGAAGATATACGACAAAATATTGACAAGAGCAACATAACATTCTTAATCTCTCTAGACTACAACAAAGCGTTCGATTTAGTAAATCATCAGATCCTCCGCACCAAACTTAGTAGATTAAATAAAAATTTATCAGCTCATATCTACATGTTGAGAGTACAGTAAACTTAGGTTTTACTTTTAATAATATTTTATCTTGGGACGATCAAGCAATTGGCAAGACATATTCCTTAATCAGACAGTTAATTCTAACGAAACAATTTATTCCCACTCAAGTAAAACAATTGGTTGCTAAAACATACATAGCAACTTCGATCTTATTTGGTGTGGAGGTGTTTGGTAGGTGTAGTGCAAAGTGTAAATCTAAAATTAATGTTGCATTTAACAATATAGCTAGATATGTGTACAACAAAAAACGATCAGATCATATATCCAAAGAAAACTCGTGGATTTGCTTGAAAATTCTTATATTTCTTATATCTTATCTTTATGACATACTACATTTTGCTGCGTCTCAACGAACCAGCAACTTAATAAGCTCTAAAAATAAACTCGCCTCCTCAGACTATCATTACTTCCCATCTGCTATTCGCCTTTGGAATCATTTTTAAGAAAAGTTTAGAACACCACCTTAAATCATAGCATTCAAATAACATAAATTTTAAAGTTTCCAATGATTTTTTTTTTGTAATTTACAATATCAAATGTTATTAAAAAAAATCGATGTCGAAATGTAAGCTGTTCGTGATTACTGCCATAACATAAGTTTTCATGTACTTGTAGCACTAAGATGTCACAATAAACAATACAAGACAATACCTTCAAGTTCTCTATATAACGATTATAAAGAGATTGGTACGCGTTCTTCTTGTTCAGAAGATGAACTGATACGCACCGTTTTCGAAATACTATAGTATATATTACATTTTTGCTTGTCAAGACAATCCTGAAAGTTATGGACAGAGCCTTTTCAACTGTCTTCATAGAATAGGCAATAATGGAATTCATGCGCGGTACTTGATTTAATTATTATAATTCTATTAAGAATCGTAGTTATTTAAATGCTTTCTAAGAAATCAATTTCAAAAATTCATGCAACATATCGCAAGTTTTGTTTTCGAAAATTCGGAAATTATATATTAACTGTGAACCACTGAAACGAACCAAAACCGCGGTTCGGATTGCAACAAAAACCATATTATGAACCGAACCGATGGTTTAAAATCTCTGTGAACCAAAGAACCGAACTGCTCCTTATTTTCGAGCGGGTTGCATCCCTGATATAAAGCAAAATATCTCTGGTGAGGGAACTGCAATTTTTTTTTTAAATTACTATTTATATGTTTTATATAAAATCAGGGAATAATACCGGAACCGGAACCGTTAACCGAAATAAACCGTTAACCGTTATAATAGGAAAACCGAAAAACCCGTAACCATACCGAAACGCTAATACCGGTACTGTTCCGGTTTTCAGTTGAAATATTCAACTGGTAAAATAGCAATACATACACTGAGAGGAAAGTCTTACATTTCAGAAATTCGCCTTACAGAATAGTCTGAATCAAATCCTCTTTTAAAGATCTATAAGATATAGAAATGTCTATAACAAAAGTGTTAAAACTTTTCTTTGCTAAATATAAGCCCTCTAATTAAATGTAAAGGATTTCTAAGTCTTCGAAATATGCTAGAAATTATAATATCAATTTTAGAAATAATGTTTCAGGATTTTATTCAGATTTCGCTCTACAAAAAAATTTAGTTTAATATTTCGGAGAATTTATTATCAGGTAAAGCTAAGGCAGATTTTATGTTACCAACTGTTTTTGTGTTTTTTAAAGCTGATATACCTGATATTTGAGTATTTTACCAATCTTTTATGAGCTATTCTGGACCGTAGTCTTATAATCTATCCAAATCACTAAGGATCTCTATTTTTGGCGAAAATAAGGCAGATTTTAGGGCGACACAAGAATAGAGAATAGCCTGGACAGAAGTATTAAACAAAATTGTTCTTCCAAAAATAAAAATGTTAGAAATCGGTAAAAAAAAAAGAAAAATTTGGTATGTGGGATATTCGTAGAACCAATTGTAGTTCTATTACATCCACTATATTTTTTGTATATCTTGAAAAAATTTAAATTTTTGAATATTAAAAAAAATTATACTGGTACCGGTACCTACCGGTATACCGAAATAAAAATCTGGATACCGTATCGGAACCGAAAACCGAAATAAACAAAAAACCGAAATAGAACCTTTAACCGAAATTCACATTTCGGTACGCACCGGAACTGGTACCGGAACCTATATTCGTTTCGGGATTAATCCCTGTAAAATACAATTTTATAATTTAACTATAAAGAACATGTTTTAATAATAGCCAACTGGCCATTTTTGTTGTTGTTTATTTTTATTGGTTTAAGTAAAGTTTTCAGTTTCTATCAGAGCAAAGAAGTTTGATGATAGTTAAACGCATATTTATTTGAGAGAATGTTAATTGTTCAGCTGCGGCGGTAGTTGCAGTGACTCCGTCCAGACATAATTCTAGTATTCTAATTTAACATATGTATTCTTCTTAGCGATAACTAAAACATAAACTAACGCTTTTGCAGTACTGTCTCCGAATTTTAAGAGCAAACTAGACCAATAACACTGAAACACTTTAGACTCAAAAAAGATTGTCGCGTCAAGACCAAATAATATGACTGGGAATAATTGTAATATAAAAACCATGGCTGGGCTAGCTGCCGTTTTTTTAAGTGCATCTTAAATTTCCATATTTTGTAAACTATTTGGAATAATGCTTTGATATTTTCAAACAGGTCAATTTCAAGTTAATTATATTTGCTTTTTATTGATATGAGAAAATACTGACTCTTAAATCATATATATTTTGTTTTTCAGTGTATTTTTTAGATTTTACATTTTTTACCATTTTGTAACGAATTAAATATTTTTTCCAAATACCAGTGCATTTTTGATCATTTTTTAAAAGGTTAATGAAATATATATTCTTACCGTTAGAATTATCTTCGTTTAATCTTTTTCCTAGTACAAGCCCATATTCTTCATAATCCAAATCTTCTTGATGTTCTTTTTCATAATGAATATCTTATATATAAAATTAATTAATATTAAGTAAATTAAATAAATAATAAAAAAGTCGGTCAAGCCCGACTATATTACACCATGTACCTGCAAAAGTTTATATATATTTTCCATTAAGTTTGCACAGTTAAAGCCTTAATGACATTTTATTCCTAATATATCTATCTGATATATATAAATACTAGCATATAACCCGGCGCGCTTCGCTTCGCCACCATCAGTATAGCCGCCAAAATGATAAAAAAAACGTTTGGCAATAATCCCACCCCCGCCCCTCATTTTCCGACCTTCAGAAATGAGAAAATTATTTTTCACCTATTTGACCCATTGAGCGTACAAACCCAGAAACCACCCCGGCACCCATTATCCGACCTTGAGGGTGAGCATGCGCAAAGCTAAAAACTTTGTCCTATTTAATTGGCCCATAGAGCTTTCAAAACAAATTTAACATATATCAGCTAAAAATCCATTCCCGCACCCATATTCTGACCCTTACAGTGAACTTCCCGAAATAAAAAAACACGTGTTTCCATTTATTCTGACCCTAGAGCTTACAAAACAAATTCTATTCAGATCGGCTCACAAATAGCAATTGTCACTGAACCGAAATACGCCCACCATTATTCTTGTCTGTGGGCGGAGATTCCACCACCGAAAAATGAAATGTCTAATTATTTTCTATAATGTGTTCACAAACCGATTTTGATGACAATCGGATTAAAAATAGGTTTTACCATATGGAATTTACCGGGAATTTCCCGACTTTTCGGTCGGATTTTCCAACATTGGAAAATCTCATGTCTAATTATTTTCCTTACAAACCGAGTTTCAAGTCATTCGGATGAAAAATAGTGTTTTCCATATAGAATTTTCAGCCCATTTTCCTTGTGGGTAGATTTTCCACAATCGAAAAATCACTTGTCTAATTATTTTGCATACTATGCTTGCAAACCGAGTTTGAAGTCAATCGGATGAAAAATAGATTTTTCCATATAGAATTTTCCGGGAATTTCCCGACATTTCGGGCAGATTTTCCACCATCGAAAAATCACATTCCTAACTATTTTTCATACTATCCTTACAAACCGAGTTTGAAGCCAATCGGAAGAAAAATAGTATTTTCCATATGGAATTTTCCGGGAATTTCCCGGCTTTTCGAGCGGATTTTCCAACATCTGAAAATCTCAAGTCTAATTATTCTGCTTACCATCCTCACAAACCGAGTTTGTAGTCAATCGGATGAAAAATAGTTTTTTCAATCAAGAATTTTCCGGCCATTTTCCTTGTGGGCGGATTTTCCGGAATCGGGGAAACAGGTGTCCAATTATTTCGCTTACTTAAGTTACAAACCAAATTTTAAGTCAATCGGATGAAAAACAAAATTTTCCCCATGGTAGCTTTTCCGGGAGTTTTCCACCCCTTAGGGGTGGAATTTTTCAAAACCCCGCCTTAATGCTCACTTTCAACTCATAAGGAAAAATCTGTGAAAATTTCAGCTTTCTATCTCTTACCGTTCAGGCTCTACGTTGATTGCCAATCAGTGAATCAGTCAGGACAAACTCTTTTATATATAGAGAGGTGATTGTTTTTGATAAATCCGGTCAAATATTATATAACTTGATATTTATAATTACGTCCGTTAAAAGACGGATATACCATTCGGGTCTATAGGAGCTATACGATATAGCTAGCCGATTTTTTATACACTTGCAAAGTGTATACTAATTTTGCCCAGAAGTTTGTAACGCATAGAAATATTCATTTCCGACCCCATAAGCTATATATATTCTTGATCAGGACGACGAGCTGAGTTTATTTCCGTCCGTCCGTCTGACTGTTTCTACGCGAACTAGTCCCTCAGTTTTAAAGCTATCGAGCTGAAATTTTTCACAGAGTCTTCCTTTTAAAGCACGCAACTAACATGTCGGAACCGGTCAGATCGGACGACTATATATTATAGCTGCCATAGGAACGATCGGTCGCAAAATAATTCTTAGTAGGAAAAACTTTTTTGTTTCCCATTGTAGCGTCACCAATTTTGGTCAAAAGGTCCACCGAGACAAAAAAATAGAATGTTAATAAACAATTGATTTGTTTTAACATTATATTAATAAAATCTCAAATTTGATGATATAAAGTACTTACAGCTTTTCTGAAATCTTACTATGAAAAAATTGGCCTGAAAATTGAAAATATTATATTTTTTAGCTTAGCTACATTCGTGGACATTTTCTGGTTAATTGCTTTTCTTGATTTATTTACTCTAATGGTATGACTCATATTATGAATTATTTTAAAAAGATCATACTTAGCTCGATTAACGGTATATTTTCTAATTTATGCCGGGTTCTCACTGCAGCGCATTCTTGAATTCTTGCATTCTTGTATCAGATGCAGCATTTCTGCCATACAAAAGTCATGGGAGCTAGTGTTGACAAAAAATTGCATTCAAAATAAATGCAGCTAGATCTAGCTTTTTTTTAATACTTTCCCGCTAGAGTATCGATAATTCTGTCTATCGTATGGGTATCGTCACAATAGCGACCACTAACAAAAACAAAGAACAGTTGTTAAACAATTGTTAAAGAAATGGACAAAGTAACAGATGAATAAAATTATTATTGGAATTTATGTGCATGTTAAGATGATTTATATTGCAACATCTGCAGAGAAGGGGTTTGCATGGACACCAGAAGCCACATCTACGCTATTGGAGCTTTTTATTATGTCAAATATATATCTTTAGATATAAATTGTACCATCAGAATGTCAAGTAGTGCCACAATACTTCATATACAAAGTTTAAAACACTTTTGGTCTGATTTGATGCTCATTATTATATAGAAATATCATCTTAAGTCATTTTATTCCCATTTTGTTTTCATTGTCATAAGATAACTAGCTTTTCAAAATGTAAAGAACACCAATATCAGCTGTTCAATGATACAAGTATGCAAGAATGTGGCCAATGAGGACACTCTATCGCATCTCTTCAATAAACCGTGTTATCGATGACAAAATCACGGCGCTGAGAACCTGGCATTACTTTCATTGCTATTTCAATATCGCGTTCATCATCATAAAACATCATTAGTTATTAGAACTGCGTAATCGTTTTATGCAAGTGTCTCCAAATTTCAGTCCAAATCAAATTTAGTGTTCTTAAATTAAATAAAATAGATGAAGCGTATAAAAATCATAATAAACAATTTATTTGGATTTTTAAAGTGTGTCGCGTTCGCTATCGTAAGTGCAAATTTTTCCAAATTCGAATATTATATATTGTTTTAACATACGTAAATATTTATGTAGATGGTTAAATCAGGTGCAAAACTTAGGAGTTATAAATACGGTACTTGGATAAAATTAAAATTGGTCCTAAAATAGACCTGGGCAATATGAAGCTTTACGATATCTTCATCTGAATTTGATAAAACTCGACCAAATTTTCTTAAGAACTGATAAATCGTATAACTGGCAAGTTTAAAGACATTGAAAACAAACAAATTTTTCTTGCTAAGAAAAATTTTTTGACGGACTGCTCTTATGGCAAATGGGCGATCAATCAATCTTTGTCGAATTATGTGAAAGCATAAAAAATAAATATATGACAGTTTTGAATCATTATGAAGAAAAAACGTTTCCAGCTAATCCATTTTTCAGACCGATCGGTTCAATAATAGCTATGGATTTAGTTATAAGATATTGATTAAACTTAGCATAATTATGTATAAATGTCAGCTGTTTAACCATGACCATTCTATGATTTGCTACTTATTACACTTATATTAAGCTGTAAATAAAATTTCAGTTTGATATCTCTACTGAAAGTATTTTTGGCCGCTGACTCCATGCAAGACCGACCACTGTGCGCTGTCGGAAAACAGGCAGGGAGGCCAGTCTTATTATATATCCACCCTAACTGTAAGTTCACTATAAGTCTAGAAGAGAGCATTTGGTACTAAGGAAAGAAAATAGGCATCTGTACACTAGAGACCTGCACGACTAAGTAAAAATGTAACATGTTTGGCATCGCCGAGTATGAGAAAATATAATCATTTGTCGCATCGTAGTCATTGCAATCGTTATAATCAAAAAAAACTCCTGAGATTATTGTTTATACTGACGGACGGACATTCGGACAAGATATTATTTACTACTTATTATTCTTTTTAACTTTTTGGTACAGGGTAAATATAAAAACAATTAATACTTACAAAACAGAGTGAAAACTAAAAGTTCTATTGCACCAAATCCAATTTGCCAACCGCCAAGGAAAAGGCACCCTGTTCTAAGATTGCAGCAGCCGCAGCTCTGATGGACCAAACACATTTTTCTGACCTTAACACAATAAATTTTCTTACAACCAGTTTAGAAACGGAATGATTTTATATTATATTATATCAAACAAATTTTTGTAAACGGAAAAGTGTACTGAGTTTTCTCCGGGTGCCTACTAGTCTGATTATATCGCTTCCCGAATGAATCTAGCAACAATAAAACTTTCACAATGAGAGTTTTTAATAGTTCTCGTAAAATGGTAAATGGTAAATTTACCACGCACAAGCTCCTGAACAACCCTTTGTGATTCATGGTAGTAGTTTTCTAGTAAACTAGAGTAGAGTCAAAGCGTAATATTTACGACGATCTTCTACTAGGTCGGTGGCGTAACTCATAAGCTGGTCGTGTGTTCGATCCTTGGAGGTGATAAACTATTTGTTTTTCTTTCAGTTTTATTATCGTTTGTGTGTGGGTAGAGCCTATGTTTTAATATTTTCTGACATCGGAAATAGTTTTGCGCTTTTACTTTGGTTCATTTCTTTGCATACATTCAGGAAATAGTCCCCAAACGAATATCGGTTCCGGTACCGGAATGAGAATAACGGTTAAAGGTTCTATTTCGTTTTTTCGGTTTCGATACGGTAGCTAATTTTTTATTTCG
Organism: Lordiphosa mommai; assembly: GCA_018904225.1. Taxonomy (NCBI): domain Eukaryota; kingdom Metazoa; phylum Arthropoda; class Insecta; order Diptera; family Drosophilidae; genus Lordiphosa; species Lordiphosa mommai. The sequence goes on from JAEIFT010000179.1 coordinate 259,259, forward strand.
GAATATTGGTACGTACCGGAACGAGTATAATTTTTTTTAATATTCAACAATTTCAACTGTTTCAAGATATAAAAAAACGAGAAGGCAAAGCTAACTTCGACTGTGCCGAAGTTTTAATACACTTGAAAAACTTTACTCCAACTGATTTAACCGGTAAAATATATATAGGATATAGATATCAAATAATTATATTTTTTTAATAATTAACAATAAAAATTTGATACCATAAAAAAAACTTTTCTTAGTAAACCAGAATTTCCGACCGATCGGTCCTATGGCAGCTATATGCTATAGTCATCCGATTTTGATAAATTTTTTCCAAATTGTGTGAAAGCATATAAAAACTAATATATACCAAGATTAGGGACGCTACGATAAAAAACAAAAAAGTTTTTCTCACTAGAACTTGTTTTTAGACCGACCGTTTATATGGCAGCTATATGCTATAGTCATTCGATTTTGATAAATTTTTCCAAAATTACGTGGAAGCATATAAAACTAATACAAACCATGATTGGTGAAGCTACGATGGAAAACTAAAAAGTTTTTCTCACTAGAACTAGTTTTTTGACCGACCCTTTATATGGCAGCTATATGATATAGTCATCCGATTTTGATCAATTTTTCCAGAATTATGTGGAAGCATATAAAACTAACATATTCCAAGATTAGTGCCGCTACGATGGATTACAAAAAAGTTTTTCTAACAAGAACTTGTTCTTAGACCGATCGTTCCTATGGCAGCTATATGATATAGTCATCCGATCTGGCCGGTTCCGACATATTAGTTGCGTGCAGTAAAAAGAAGACTCTGTGCAAAATTTCAACTCGATATCTTTAAAACTGAGAGACTAGTTCGCGTAGAAACAGACAGACAGACAGACGGACAGACGGACGGACGGACAAGCGGAAATGAACTCGGCTCGTCGTCCTGATCAAGAATATATATAGTTTATGGGGTTGGAAATGAATATTTCTATGCGTTACAAACTTCTGGGCAAAATTAATATACACTTTTCAAGTGTATAAAAAAAATTTAGAAAGTCGGTCAAGACCGACTGTAATATACTCTGTACCTGTTTGTATGTAATTGATAACTTTAAAGTGTAAGGTTTTTTCAAAATCTGAGGTTGGAAACTCTTTCGACTACTGTTCATCTGGTTGGAAAACGATGTATGGGGGCTCGATAAGTAATGATGAGTGGAATTAGTACATAACTCGTAAAATTATAAAATTTGTTTATTATTTCCTATTAACATAAACGTAACTATATTAATCACGCGGGAATAACGCGTGATTTCTAACCGCAGGCCATCTCAATTGCATCGCTCTCCTCTCTTGCTTTGTCTTTGCCTCCTCACACAAATATCTATAGTATTGAAGGGAGGGGGGAAACTGAGTGCGGCGCAGTCCAATTAGCTACTGCCGTAAAGCAAAGTCCAGTTGGCAAATTACCAGTTAGCTTTTGCCCGTCAAATGAATAGGATTTTTAATAGTTATTTCTGAAACAATAATAAGGGTTATATTTAAAATAATAATTGCATATAAAGGTCTTTACAGCTCAGTCAAGAGATGATTAATCCCTTGCCTGTCTGCCTTGCCTTGCGCTTAATTCATCATACACTTGCAAAGTGTATATTAATTTTGCCCAGAAGCTTGGAACGTATAGAAATATTAATTTCCGACCACATAAACTATATATATTCTTGATCAGGACGACGAGCTGAGTTCATTTCTTCCTGTCCGTCGGTCCGTCTGTTTCTTCGCGAACTAGTCCCTCAGTTTTAAAACTATCGAGCTGAAATTTTACACATAGTCTTCTTTTTACTGCACGCAACTAATATGTCGGAACCGGCTGGATCGGATGAGTATATCATATAGCTGCCATATACACGATCGGTCAAAAAACTAGTTCTAATAAGAAACATTTTTTTGTTTTCCATCGTAGCGTCACTTATCTTGGTATATGTTAGTTTTATATGCTTTCACATAATAAAGGAAAAATTCATCAAAATCGGATGACTATATTATATAGCTCCCATAGAAACGGTCGGTCAAAAAACTACTTCTAGTGAGAAAAACTTTTTTGTTTTCTATCGTAGCGTCCTCAATCTAGGTATGTGTTAGTTTTATTTACTTTCACATAATACAGGAAAAATTTATCAGAATCGAATCACTATAGCATAAAGCTGCCATAGAAACGGTCGGTCAAAAAACTAGTTCTAGTGAGAAAAACTTTTTTTTTCCATCGTAGCGACACTAATTTTGGTATATGTTAGTTTTATATGCTTTCACATAATACAGGAAAAAATCATCAAAATCGGATGACTTCATTGTATAGCTCCCATAGAAACGGTCGATCAAAAAACTACTTCTAGTGAGAAAAACTTTTGTGTTTTCTATCGTTGCTTCCCCAATCTTGGTATATATTAGTTTTATATGCTTTCACATAATTTAAAAAAAAAATTGATCAAAATCCGATGAGTATAGCATATAGCTTCCATAGGACCAATCCGTCGGAAAATGTGTTTTAAAAAGAAAAGTTATTTTTTATGGTATAAATTTTTTATTATCAATGATTTAAAAATTTTAGATATCTGATATCTTTATCCTATATATATTTTACCGGTTAAATCAGTTGGAGTAAAGTTTTTCAAGTGTATTAAAACTTCGGCACAGTCGAAGTTAGCTTTGCCCTCTCGTAAGTTAATTATTACGACATTTGCGACTGTATTAAAACATCGACTTCTCGTGTTAAATTTAATTTCAGCTTTTTTCTGTTGGCGTCATGGCAGAAGTAGGGTGAAGTAAAGGATGAAGGAATCATTACTTCTGCTTCTTCATTCCACAAATTTTTTATAAATCTTCGCGTGACTTCGCAGATCCATATAGGTCTGTATTCTAAAGTGTCTGATTGCGAAATTTTATCTAACAATTATGTCATTTACAGATATGATCGTTTTGCACGTCTTGGCGGTGGTGTTCTCATAGCTGTTAAGGCCACTCTTGCTTCCGAATCAATTTTGGTCGACAATGCTAACAATATTGAGTTCATTTTTGTCCGTATTTCTTTTCATCAAATCAACATTTATCTTGCAGATCTTGCACATATTAGTGTTTATTAACAACATTTATACTCTACTCAAATTATTCAGTCATATCTGAGAGACAATGACCATCTTGTTGTTTTAGGAGATTTTAATCTTTCCAACCTCTCTAGATGACTCGAATGTTTTAGGTCCGAAGGGTCCACATGAGTTTGTTCATGGTATTATAATTTGGTCAAATAATTTCAAATCAATTAGAACTTGTATTTGCCTCTGAATTTTCTAACTCCGTTGTCTCTAGAATCTACGCTTTGTATACCCCTGAAGATGTCTATCACTCTACTCCCGAAGTAGCCTTAGAAATTTGTGACTCTGTAGTGACACCATCTGAGTTTGGGCAACATCTGTTCGTTCGTTCCGGAATGCAAATTTTGTAGAACTAAATCGACATCTCTTGCAAGTTGATTGGTCCTTTCTTGATTCCACAACTCTGCTATTGATTTGTATGTTCCACATGCTACATTATCTGTTGCATCTCAAAAGCCTCCTTGGTTTACTTGCGACAGCCTGCGATCTTAAAAATATTAAGGTAAAATATTTAAAAAATATAAGAGGACTGTTCGATCTGTGGACCACTCGAAATATTTATCTTAATTTTTTTCGCTGTGTAAGGCCTACCTAAATGAGATTTCCTATTTTACAATTAATTGCTCGCCCTATATTTGTTTTTTTTTTTTTTTGTCTCACTCTAAGGTAATGCAGTTTGTTATATTTTCCGATTACCCCTTTTTTGAATAGGTATACCATCGCTATGACTAAAAATTACGTTCCAAAACGTCGCTACGTTCGTTGTCAAGCAAACAGGGTAAAATTTGTAAAATTGTGCTGATTGTTTTTTGTCTGTTGCTGCCAACTACTACTTAACCCAATGTACAAAATATTTTGGCTCCAACATGTAATCGCTCTTTAAAAGGTCTAAACTAAGCGCACTCAAGTCTTCCAGTAAATTGGGTCAATAAAGTGTTGGTGTTATGTGGGCAAGCATTTATAAAGCATGTGAGTTGCTCATTTTGTTACTCAAACTGAAGTCTTTTGATTTGGCCCAGGCATTGCGAGTAGATGTTTTGACTGTGCCTCTTTTTCATTTTATTTAATTTTTTCGGCTTACCTTGTGGCACCATGCCACACACATTCCGGGTCGCAGGAGATGCACAGTGATTAGACTGAGGGCAAAAGTTTAAGCGGTTAAACGTGAGCTCAAGAAAACTGAGAAAATAAAATGTTGTCTTTAGGTAGAGGTAAATATTCCAAAATGTCTTAATTTAGGTAGACCGAATCATTGGTTTGTGGCTTGGCTTGGCTAATCGTTCTGTATTTTCTTTAAAATATTTTAATCATAAAAGAAATGAACTAAAAGATATTTTATATTAAATTGATAATATTATTCTCAAGACTAGTCTTAATAATTAAATTGCTAAGCTAGATTTGTACCGTTTTCCAAGGTTATGCGAAATAGAGATTAAATAGAGAGTGAAAAAATAAAACTTAAACCTAGATTAAAAATGTTTTTTCCAAAAAGCTTGCAATCTAATAAAATCAAGATTGAAAGTTTGAAAGCTTTTGGTATTAAACTAAGATTTATATTCTTAAAACGGAATTTGTCATCTCTCCCTAAGATTTATTTTAAACCTAAATCCTTTGTGTATGTTAAAAAAAAAGATTTTTAAATATTTATTAACTTTAAAAAATTATAAAATTTTCTTCTCAAAATCAAATATTGTCAAACTAAATTTTTTTTTAATTTTTGAGATTTTGGGACCATAGTGTAGTGGACTCGAACACACGACATCGGTATTTTAGACTATATCTGCATATAACGGACAACTATATCCTTTAATACTCTGTTGGGAAAATTATTTTGATTTAAACCAGGGCTGTAAACCGGTCCGGAACCGAACCGTTCAGAACCGGTTGGGTCCAGGCTCTGGTGGTGCCTGAACCGAACCGGGAACCGAACTCCATTGGAAATAATCACGAGAACCCGAACCCGAATCTTACCTTGTTTTCTTATTGATGGGGTTCGGTTATATAAAAAAATGTAAAGCAGAGAATTGATATTTGCACTTTGATGTTAAAAAAATATTTTATAATTTTGAACAAAAATGTAACCATTCATATGCCCATGTATGGACGGCACTGACTGGACAAAATAGCACAACCTCAAGCAAGGAAATTCAATTTGCATCTAAAACCTTATTTCTGGGCATTATTTTGTTTGTATGGAGAATCATCAAATCACATTGTTACTTTAAATATGCAGTCACTGTGATTTGATGATTGCCAGTGACAAAGACTTAATCACAGACTGCCAGTCACTGTGACTTAGTCACCGTAAATTGATATTTTTAAAAGATTATTTTAACCAGCAAAAATTAAATTGACAAAACGACTGTTTTTGGACGACCTTCGTCTTCGATCGAGCGTCGCCCGCGATTGAATTCATTAAACCAATTTTTCACAGTGCTATAGGATGGTGCTTCATCGCCATACAAAGATTTAAGTTCAGCGTTGCACTCTTGTCGTGATAATCAACGTCGAAAGTTGTGAAAACGAGTTTTTGATTAATCGTTAATCGATATCAAACGTGGTCACACATGAAAGAGTTGTATGGAGCTTTTATCGATAAAAGTCCAAACTTTATTTGGGAAAAGGCCAATTGGTCCTAAAATGGCTAGAAGTGACCTAGGCCAGAAACTTAAATAGCAACCCACGTATTAGTTTTATATGCACAATTCACACACAATCCACACAATTCGGTCAAAAATCTACACGAAAAAAATGAATCAATCAGAACCGGCTTAAAACAAGCTTGAATATTCTTAAGTCGATCTGAAAAAGATTGATTTGATCCCACTTTTATTAATCCTGAAAAGATTACATATATCCCGCGGTAATCTCATAAAGATTGAATTAATCCCAATATTGGAACTTAATTTAATCCCAAAGCTATTAAAAAAATCATCTGCACAGAGAAGAAAATTGATATGAAATGGCAGTCATTTCAACATTTATTTATATCAATTTCACTCCGATATGACGAAGATTAACTTGATATGATAAAAATATCAATACGATCTTTTTTTATATAAAAAAAAAACATTGCCTTGCCTGAGGCGAACTCGAGACCTTGCACTTAACACAAATGGAATGAAACCTCAACGCAATCAGCCAACGCACACGCTTATGGACAAACGTCTAAGAGACTATTAATGTTAAGTATGAAAAAATTTATATTTTTAAAAGATCATTTTAACCAGCAAAGATTAAATTGATCTTGAGCTTTTTTTTTCTCTGTGTGGGAACACTACCAATCCAAGCGTTTTGATGTAGGTTAGTTTTGTATTAAGCAGAGGCAGAAAGTCCGAATTTTGGGGGATTCGGAGTAGGCCAACATTTCGTTGGATTGAGAATGGATTACATTTGCTAAACACCTATTCCACTCCAAAAGTGCGGGATAAATTCTTGTTTGCTTTCCCCCCAACCCCTCTCCTTTAAAGTCCATGGAATAAATCTCACACTTTATACATATTTCAAGACCCTCACCATCACACATTGGTTCTATTAAATTTTCTGCAATACAAAGAAAGAAATATAAAAACAATTATAGTGAACTTTGTCTGGTAATCGATCCCAGGGAAGTTTGCACAGAACTTGAATTGGAATCGCATCTCAATGCGCTGCACCGTCGCTTGCGTTTGTCATTACGCGTCTACTTATATTTTTCTGTATGTGATCTCAAAAAAGATTGAAGTGGAACATTCGGATTGATTGGATTGGGCCAAGCATAAAAAGCTTGAATTGTCCACAATATCCTAAAAAACGAGCTTGAATTTGTAAGTCATGGGCTTAAACTAGGAATAAAAATATTGAATTTATCTTCCTTTTTTCTGTGTTGTTATAGTGAAAACAACCTTTTTGTTATCAATGGTAGCGACTTTAAAAATCTGCAAGGGTGTTTAAAAATATATTTTTTAATTCGATTTAAGTTTAAGCGTGCTTAAAAAATTAAGCTTCAAGTGTTCTCAATTCACTCTACTCTCTGTGTAGGCAATGGTTTATGTAGAGGCTGTAAGGAAGCGGAGGTTTAGCTCTCAGTATTAGGAGACTTAAAGCATTTTGTTGTCCCGTTCAGTTGTTGTTGCGGTCCTGACATTGGTTCTGTTGGCATGTACCCCTTCTGGCTTTAATAGGGAATATATGGCATCATTCTAGCCATTTCAATCTAACCTAACTGTAGGCATTAATATTTTTTTTGATTGATGCAATTTTAAGCGATATTATGAATTCGATTTACGATATTTCACGAATAGTTACTCATAATTACCCACAGATTTGTCTGTGTTTATGCTCAAAACAAATGAACCGTTATACAAATTCCAAGCCATCGGCTTCAGCGATCAATTGGTTTTTATCAATAGTTCACCAGGACATTTCCTAAGATTGCTAAAGAAAAAATGCATCACCTCACATTCCCAAAATTGAAACAAGAAAACCGCATTTAACCATAACAATTGAGGTATTTCTTTCTTTTTTTTTCCATTACCATTTTCGGAGGCCTAATGAATAACTGACTGTGCCAGTTGGCTAACTGACTGACTTGTAGCCTTTATGGCATACTGAAAGAGTAACCGGCCGAAAGAGTTGTGTAAAAATGTCTCACATCGTAGATAAAAGACACCATAAAACTTGTTACAAACTATTTTTGTGTGCACACTGATGTATAAGTATTTTCCTTAACTACCCACTTCATTTAGCATAATTTTAACACCTAATATTTATGGCCAAAATGACAACCCACTATCGAGTACTCGCACAACTTTTTTGTAGATTCGAGCTATGCATATTTATGTGCTCGTTTGTGTGCCAGCAACAACTGTCATTGCCGCAACAATCATTATTGTTCAACACCTAAGCCAGACAATCAAAGTCTCTGCAATTGATTTATCAAGACAAAATTACACCGAAAAACCAATTCGAAAACCGTAATGAAACGCACGCTTAACTCGCAAAAACTCTTCAAACAGCCCATTACGTATTTGTCTAAATGTATTGATTAATTGCTGACATGATAAATACGCTGCCTCTAAATGTGACACAAGTTGTACGCCTCGAGCTGGCAGGGGAAGAACGAGCAAAAAGCCCCACAATGGCAACGACCACAAACTGCAAAACCATAACAAACCATTTGTAATTAACACGCGTGGGTCTGCCAACAATGCAAATGCAAATTCAATTCAAATTGAAATTCACTTTTGCCACATGGTCCAGTTGCCATATAAGTACGGGTGGAACCCTCTGCTCCCTCAGCCTATGCGAAAAGATGCCGCACATTGCTGAATAAAATTAAAGAAAAACCTGAACTTGTCTAATTTTGTTGGCGCTGATTTATTTGTGTTTCACTTATACCGACTGCCCAAAACGACACATTTACAGGCTATGTAAATGGGCCTTTATTTAATTATTTATTTATAATTAAATTGTTTATTTACTCGCTGATGTGGTTTTGTCCATTTACGGTTTCTGTTCAACAGGAAGCTAATTAGTTTGTCTTTAAATGGCTTAAACTATTCGAGATTTCTGTTGCTTGTGTCAGTGCGGCATCTCTCGACAATTTGCATGTGGCCGGTGCAAGCTAGGGAAATACCAAATGCCAAGCTACTAAATATAAGTAGTTAATTAAGTGGTCAAAGATAAACTTGAAAATAAATGAACTTGAGCGAAAGGAAGAGTTTTGGCAAACAACTTTCAATTAAGCTGAATTTTGAGCTTAAGTCCAAAGCAACGGCGTCTCTAGAGAGACCACACCTAAATTAGAAGCGGATTTGTCTCAGACATCTATCGGACTATTTCACGACATTGAAATGACAATCAAGTCGAAAGATTTGCTAAGTACTGTATCACTATCTGAATGGGATATTGCTATGACAAGTTTATTTTATTGTAAGCATTAATATAAAGTACCAGCTAAATGTTTAGTGTTGTTTGGGTCCTAAAAATTAGATGTATAATAGCTTATAAATCAGGCACTTTGTGTTGATGTATTTTTTCGTAATAATACAAAATATTGAGAGAGCTTATTATCAAGCTTAAATCGCTCCATTTTACATTCGAAAAACATCGTAAGAGGGCCCCCTTGGTTTTTTAAAAAAAATTAAAGGAGCAAAAAAAAACCAAATGAGAAAACGGCCCTACACCGAGAAAAAAATCGGTTCTAAAAGTACCAAATCATGAACATCCGTTGACGAAAGTCTATCATGCACGTTTGTTCTCAAAATATGAACATTGGGGTTGGTTTTTTTTTAAACATTTGTTTCCCACTTTGGATTTTTTGGGCTTGTTTCGTGATCATTTTGTGCTTGTTTTATGAACTGTTTGGGCATGTTTCATGAACATTTTGTTCTTAATTTAAAAAAAAAAATTTGCTTAATTTAGTAACACAGCAATCATCGGGAAAGGTGTGAGATGATATGATTGGTGTATGAGCAGTTGTCACCCCCATCCACACCACAAGTCTTACAACGGTTTTCGGGTTCCCTTCTCCTCTAATAGGGCGGGCAGAATGCCGCTGAATAATGCTCTCTCCTCCTCCTCTCCTCTCTGCTGTTCACGCACCCCGAAAAACCTTACCAGAAAAGCTTATTATTCCCTCTTTGATTTATTTATTTCTTTTTGAAGAACATAGAAAAAACGATTTTTTTTTTCGAACTCGGGACTATTACCTTGCACTCAAACGCACAAACGGATCTGCATTTTAGCGCCCTCTACCATCGCACGCTTTCGTTGCTACATGTCTAAGATGCTACTTATATTTGTTGTACGATGGTTGAGTTGAGTTAAAAATTCATGAACGGAAAAATAGAACGAAATCATGAACATTTGGTCATGATTTTAGAACGTCATATTTTTCTCTGTGTAATCGCTTTTTTACTTCGAAAATCCTGATCCAAGTATTAAATTCTGTATTTTTTTTTTGTCTGAGTGAACTGTATTATGATTATATAGTGAACCCTTAAGTTTATATACAGGTTTTCAAAATAAAATTTTCATTTCAATTGGTTTAGTGGATTAGGAATTTGTTAAAAAATAGTGGAAATGGCCGAAATTTATTTGATATTTTCCATCAACGTACAGTCAAAACCGTAAAAGCTAGCCAAATTACTAATAAGATAGTTAAGATTTGGTTAAGATTTTAAAAAGGTGTTTAAATATCATAATGGATGTAAGCTTAGTGTGTGAAACAATTAGATATGTGTTTTTCCAACTTCAGAAAATTAAATTAAAGCTATAATTCAAACGCTACACTACAAGACTTTATAAAGATTACCAACGTACAGACCAAACCGTAAGAGCTAGCAAAGTTACAGATTTTCTGATTCTGAAAAATGAAATCAGAATTTGATAAAATAACAAAAATGTTACCCCTTGGTTCTAGCTACATTCGAAGCCATGATCTTTCGATTAGGAGCTAATGTGCATACCCCATAAATGCATATAGTGAAACTACACTAAAAGGCAGTCTAAGCCGTTAGCGCTGTCAAAGTTACAACTTAAACATTCAATTGTGAAAAAAATTAGTACTAAGATGGGATTTAAAAAAAACTCCACCCCACATGGTATTATCAGGGCTGCAAAATGGAGGGGTTCACACCAGCAAAACTTTTACGTATTAATATCATGTTTTTCTAACTCTAAATACATTGGTATGAATGGAACGAAAAAACGGCGGTTAAGTTCCCAAATCTCATGGACAACTTGTTTGATTCCCAGCTCATAGATTTTCAATTTAACCTAGATGTGTCTAGTCGTCCAGTTCCTGTTATAAATAAACAGTTTTTTTTAGGATTTAACAATGTCAATAATGTTCAAAAGTTTTTTATGCTGAATCTTTTAAAAATATATATTTAGCCATATTCTCGTTTGCTTTCAATATTTTCTTTCTAATGAGCATGAATGTCTTGAATAATAATATAATCTAAAATATATTTGCCAGTCCCAATATAAATGCCTTTTAAATGGCGACACCCTTAGCATCCAAATACAAAAAAAAAAAAACATCTACCTTTTTTGGACCGACCAAGTTTTGTGGTCAAGGTGAACATTTATTGTAGCATTAAAAAGCATTTATTTTTGGGCCAAATACAATTCCTCTGAATTTTTATGCACAAATTAAAGGTTAGGTAATAAATTTAAAAATTGAGTTACAGCGTGCCGGTAATTAGAAGTACAGTCACGGTCAAATTGCTGTTAGAGTCATGTTAATATAGCTGCTGTTGCTGCATAGTAAACATTTTGATTTATGGCTAGCTAGAATATTGGCTTTTTTTTTTGGCAGCGGACGAGCGCCAAATTTGGTCAGAACAAGATAATTGACATTAAGCAAATGTTTAAGAATCGAGCAACTGAATACAGCAAAACTTGACAAATAGATGCAAATAAATTAAGTTTGACAATATTAAATTGAAAAGCAGTTGGCAACAGACGGTTAAATGGAAAACGGCTATTTATGTTGACATGTGGGAAGAAATATTTAGTAGTAAGTAAGACATATTTTTCAAAATGAGCATTAGTACAATGCACTATTAAAGAAACTGAGTAACTGAGTTGCAAAAATCAAATTTTGATGTTATATTATTGACCACAATAATATAATTCAATAAAGAAAACTCCAGATAGCCAGAAAAACTTTGGTTTATTGAATATGGTCAATTGCTTTAGATTTTACAGTGGTTTGAAGTTGAATAATTTTTTAAACATTTGAATTTCTCATAATGTCAACTGTGGGAGCGTTTAAAAACCAAACGGATATTCCGATTTTAATTTGGTTGATTTAATTCAAAAGATGGATCAATTCTTAATGTAAATGCATTTACACATTCTTATATAAATATGGGTGTTGGAACTCACGTTTTAAGGTGGACACTATTAAAAGGCTCGGAAAAAAAGGTTCTCACGTCGCCATTAATTTGAAGCATAAAAATCATGTGTTGGCTAATAATCAATGTATTGTAAAAGTTGCAGCTGCATATCCCTGCATACCTGGCCGTTACAGTGATATATGTCAATTAACCTGCAGATAAATCAGGCCTTGACTATGATTAATGGAAAAGTCTTGAACGACATTACAAATACCAAATCAACACTGACATGTGCTATCTGGAAGAGAAAGCAAAGGGACTTTCAGAAGTTCAAGACATCGGTAACGGACGAGCATAATTATGAATACGGCATTTCGCCATTGCATGCAAGGCATATTATCTTCCACGACTAGGAGACGACTCTGATGACAGTGCCAACACAAAACCAAGGGAATGTATAAGAATCGACTGCCCCAAGCAGGGCTATTGAAACACAAACGATGGAAAGCAACCCAAAGATTCTTCAATAACCATGAGGCAATTGCTCAGATATAGAAAATTCATGTGGATGTCATCAAAAGGTTTAAGATCATTCTCAATGTCTTAAGCTGTGGTGAAAATGTTGATGCATGCAAATATGGAAAATATGCTAAGGAGACAAGAAATCTTTTATATGCAAAATTTCCAAACAAAAACTAACTCCATAAAATAATAGATCATGGTGAGCAGATAATAAAACGACAACTTTTATCTATGGAAGAGTTGTCAGAAGAAGCCCAAGAATCTAAAAACAAAGACTACAAAAGGTATAGATATGCAAACAACTCGAACATATCTCGACATCCATAAAACACGGACCTCTATTATACGGTTATAGGCAATCAACTCTTTTTGGTGTAGAATGCATAAGTTGTTCAAGTTGTGAGCAAACTCAACCTTATGACTTCAATTGCAAATGACTGAAAAACCAGCTAAGTAACATTAGAAAGGACGCCAGATAAATTACAAATAATTTTAATTTGATTTTTGGAAGTTACAGCAACCTGTCCCAAACTTGTTTCTTACATTTCCCAATTAGTATCAAAATCAGCTGGATAACTATTGCATGTAGATCGGATTCGAAAAATAACAAGTAATGATCTTTCTGTAACGAATTTAAGTGAATAAATTTATTAACAGATTGAATGCTTTCTCAAGTACTGATCAGCCGGGTTTCCCTTGAAAAAAAATATATATATGCTAATAAAAGTGTCCTTTGGTTTTCTGTCATTAAATTTATTAATCCATATCAATTTCATACTTAAACTAATTTCTGATATCGGCTGCTTTAAATCAATAACCTACCGAGTTCAATTGTTAATATAAACCATCCAGAGACCCACTAAAATACTCACAAAACATTTTATCGAAGCCGGGTGGACCGACTAAGATCAGTTCAGAGATAATATCACGTTCAGACGAATTATAAATAATTATTTATAGAATGCAGATGAATTTTTTATTTCCATATATTTTGCCCTACTTTGTGACTTGCGCTTAAAACTTAAGATTGTCACTAGTAAGACTAGGATATATATATATAAATCATTATTTAGGCATACCTCTTGAAATATTAATATTCATAAAAAATGCATATCTTTCCATTTGATTGCATATATTAATGCCCAGCACTGTATGGGTTTCTGTTCAAGTAGGCGTAATTATACTATCCCATTTTTATGTTAAACTTTCCCTCAACAAAAAAAAGTTCATTAAGTCCCTTAGAATTGGCCAGCACAAAGAGAAGATGCAAACCAGCTGCATCGTCAAGAGGTAAAGAAAAGAAATGTCGACTCAAAAGACTCCCAGCTTGGCTGGTGTCAGCGGCTGCGCAGGCGTATGATTGATGTGAAATGGAGATGTGCACTGTTCCGTTTTTGGCTTGATGGCAGACAAAGCCAGACAAACCGTTAGGCCAATCAATCATCGAATGTTGTCATGTTCAAAGCGTTGGCAGACAAACTGGTGCCATATTGAAGACCGATTGATTTCTGCTGCGATTTTCGAGAAATAATGGCAAGCAGACAATAAAATTCTGATCTTTATGGATATTTGCTCTCATCAAATTGAGGGCGGTTTTATGACAATCGCTTTTTAGGGTGTCCGCTTTTGAAGTTTATGCTTGAAGCATTTCGGTGGGATTTTTTTTTTAATGATTATTATTATTACTTTTATTGGAACTAATTTTGCAATAGCTAAACACACACAAATGTTTTCTTTTTGTAAGCTATGTTCAAGGTTTATTTATGGAGTGAACTTTCGTGTGCGTGTAAGCCATAAAATCTTGGATTATGTTGTTATGAACATCAAATACGGGATTATGCCTGAATTGGAGTGACAAGCTTTGGCATTGGATATTCGGGGATTTTTGTTAGATTTAAATTGATGAACTGAAGATGACGGGCGCGAGTCTTAACTGGAAAAGGGAGTGTTATTAGAAGTAGAAAAATGTAGTCAAACAAACTTTGGCTACTCTGGCAGCAAAAATCGGTGGTCTTTGTTTAAAAAAGTAAATATTTGTAATTTACTTTTTAACTTATACTGCGTTAATGCTTTGCTTATTCAATAAAATCTCCACTATGTTGCCTACCCAAAGTATGCGAGAATTCTGTAGAACTTTTTCTTAAAGTATGTATGGAGCTGATTGATAGACATTGAGCTGCGATTGCCCAGAAAATGATGTGAGCTCCACAAATAAATAAATTAAATGCACTGAACAATAGTTGTATATCCTTGCAGAAGATATATTAAAATTGGACTAGAAAGACCCTCTAAATGTATATATTCTTGATCAATATGGCGAGTTGAGTTGAGTAAGCCTTGTTAAAAGCCATGTATCCTTCATCATTTTTAAAGCTATCTTGCTTAAACTTTGCAAAAAGTCTTGAAACACATATAGGCTAATAGGAACGATCCGTACAAAAACTAAACTAGTGGGAAGAACTGTTTTGGTTTTAATGATAGCGTCTCCAAACTTGGTAAATATTGTTTAATTGAATCTGCTTTCACTTAATTCTAAAAAGATTCATTTAAATCGGTGAACAATAACTTATAGCTCCAATGGAACCGATCGGTCAGCCAAATATATATATTTTGTTAAAAATTCGGAAAAACCTCTGCTCAAATAAATTAAAGAAAGGCTTTCCTTTTATTTTGACTTGCGAATTGCACTTAATCGTAAATCATCTTTTAGCTACTTTGGACTTATTAAAAGCTGTTCTATGGAGTTTAAATCAAGGCTGCAAACCTCTTAAATTTCTGAAGAGGTTCGGTTCGGAGGTTCTAACCAGTGAGAAATCTTTGGGTTCAGTTCACGGACCGGTTCCTTTATCCTCTGAACCCAAGGTTTTGGTTCGAATAACGGTTCACTTAAACAAAAAAAAAATATGAAACTTGTTTTTACGATTAATTTATACGATTTAATTAGTTTAATCCAAGGCTAAAAACCAAAATTTTGGATGAGGTTCAGTTCGGTGGTTCGAACCCGCGAGGAATCTATGGGTTCGGTTCGCGGACCGGTTCCTGGAACGCCTGAACCCCAGGTTTTGGTTTAAACCCCGGTTCACTAGCACAGAAAAGATTAGCTTATTGTAAATTTAATTTCAGGAAAATTTAATTGAAAATCTTATTCTCATATGCTTTAGCTTGATATTTGACATTTTATAGATCTACTCAGTTTATGTAAACAGGTTTTATATCTCTGGACTGTTAATAGAGTTACAATTTAAAGTCTAATTTTGAAAACTCTCATATACACTTTGTTCGAAAACTTAATTAATATTGTGAACCGAACCTCTTTTTTTGAATAAATGGTCCGGATCTGGTTCAGGTTCGAGGCGTCAAAAATGTGATGGGTTTGGTTCATGGTCGGGCAGTCCAAAAATCCGAACTGAACCGGTTCTCAGGGGTTTGGTTGCGGACCGGTTTGCAGCCTTGGTTTAGTCATTGAATATTTTAGGCGAAATGAGTCTTTTTTAAGACGCGCCTTGTGTAAGTACGATTCGAACCTGATTGTACTTTGGTTTCATAAAATCTGAAAAACCACCTTCACATGACAATTATTGGGATTGATTTTAGTCCTTTTCTTTTATATCTTTTTTCGTCGTTTAAGCATTCTATCTTTCTGGAACTGTTAATTTATCTTAGAAGATGAGTCTAAAAATGCTCTTACTAACTAAGTTGTAGAATATTTAAAGATCTTTCCAAAAAATTAAAACATTTTTATTGTTTGTTTGTTTTCTTGAATTATTTTAGAAGAAATCCATATCATCATTGATATGTTTTATATTTGACATTAGTTCATTGCTTTCTATTGTTCTTATCAACTTCCCTTCTTTACAGTCAGTCGCAGTCATTTTATCCAGAATTTATTCCGACTGAAAAAATACTAAATATTGTGAACCGAACTTTTTTTTGTATAAGTGGTTCGGTTCGGGTTCGTGTTCGAGGGATAAAAAGTGTAGAAGGTACGGTTCATGGTCCGGTTCGGCCAATTTAAAAAACCCGAACCAAATCGGATCTTAGGAGCTTGGTTCCGGACGGGTTTGCGGCCTAGGTTTAAATATCCATACACAATTAAGCTCTTATTCACATCTCTCGTTTAAATTTAATGTTCCGACGAGATTAACAAGGAATTATACTCCCTTATGGCTTCCTATTGCCTCCACTATTTTTCCATTTTGCGTTCTGTACAGGGATTTTACTAAGTTCTTGCCTTTTCTCAGTGCTAGCATTTCGGATGCGTGCTTTAAGTCATTAATTCTTCAAAATTATATCAATTCTTCATAACTTTTACAGAAATCTCTTCTGCTCACTTATATCACAATAAGACTAAATAATTAACCCACCAAGGGCAAAATGATTTTTTGATAATGTGCACTTATTCCAAAACTGCTTTCGGTTTAACTCTATCAGCTCTTGATTCTAAGATATTGCGGAAAAACGGATTTCTAGTTTTTGTTGCCCTCATAAACTTCTTGTGGTTACAGTAGGCACAAATTTTAAGATTTAACTGCTGTTGTAAAAAATAAAACGTGCAGTAGTTGCGCAAGCGAAAGTGCCCGAATTGGCCTCGAAAGTAAGATTTAAGATATAGCGGTTATTGGATTTCTATTTTATCCATTTTAGCATATTGCCCAATATATTATATATTCTAAATATATAAATTTTATCACGTTTTTACCAGTTTATTTGGCGAAACTACAGCCTGCTAAAGCCAACAGAACGTATTTAAAACGGAGGACAACTAGATTCCTATTCTAAATATGTGTAGGAAGTTTCTACTACACTCCTGCCCAGATGGGATTCGGCACTATTGGAGAAATTTGCGTAAGGATCCACTTATGTTTTCCAAACGCAATTTTGGAGACGGATCCACAATGGTTTGGGGAGCCCTTAATGCGTCTGGAACGCTCGATCTGTGCTTTACAAGCTCCAGGATGAACAGTGGAGATTACAAAAAAGTATTGGAGGATCGTCTTCTGCCATTTTTGGAAAGTAATATTGAAAGAAATCTTGTTTTTATGCAATATAATGCATTAATTCACAAGAGCAGAGAGACCCAGCGCTTCTTAATTGATCACCACATAAATGTTTTGGATTGGCCAGCGTGCTCCCCTGACCTAAACCCAATTGAAAACATTTGGGGTATAGTTTATGCCAATAACAACAAATTTGAGAATGTACAAAGCCTCAAAAGCGACATTTTGGCTCAATGGTATCTTTTAGGCCAAAATTCATTAAGCTTCCATTCAGCATACTTGATTTTGTTGTATTATGCTTTCTCATTCTCCTACGAGGGTCGAAACTAAAATTGTCGGGGTGCCGTATCATGTTGGGCAGGAGTGTAGGAGCTTTTAAAAGGCAACTTTATTCAACGTAGAATTTATAAAAAATGTGCATCTGCTTGACAATAAATAACATTCTATGTTGAATTCATCATCTCATATTAAAGATATAAATTGAGATTTTTTCGATATTTGGTTTTTCTGCGTACATTTTTTTACTTAACAAACAGAATTCCCGAATTTGCTCTGAGTATCAGCCAGAGGCAGTTACAAAGTTCACTGTTTGGTGTGGTTTGTAGGCCGGCAGCATCATTGGAAAATCGCAACGTTACAGTCAATGGAGCAAGATACCTTGCGATGGAGATACCGTGCGATAAATACCGCCATTTTTGTTGTCCAAAATGAAAGAATCGGACTTGGTTGTCATGTGGTTTCAACAAGACGGTGCCACATGCCACACGGCACGCGAAACCATGGACTAATTGAAAGGCGAATTTTGGTGAGCAATCACGTTTTGAACCAGTTAATTGGCATTGATGTAACGCTCTAACAAAATATATCATTCACTATTGAAAATTATATATTATTATTTTATAAATTTTCAAAAAAATAAACGGTTAAAAAATCACCCGTTATAAATGAAGACTTAATTTACACCAATAAATGAACATACATACTTATTTTTTTTTTTCTAAATTTTTCCTGAAATGGCTAAAATGAAACCATATAAATATTTTGCTTGAAAAAGAGCAAATACTTGTGTATCTGAGGCGGCACATAAGCCATTAATTTTACAGGGGTCCTATGAGGCATACTGGTTCAAATGCTTGTAGGATCTTTAAAGGCTGTCACAATTGCAAGTTAATAATGTACCTACTTGTACTTGACTCATTTTTAAAGAAGAAAATTAGCAATAAAAAAATGTATGAATTATATGTGCAATTGAAGCTTTTAATGTTGTCAGTTTGGCTTAAAAAAAAGGTAATTTTTGCTTAACTTCGCTGCTTTATAGGAAATACCTAAATCAATTGATCAACTCACAGTTTATGATGCATCATTAATTCTCTAACTATGCTCGGAGTATTTGCCATTCTTTGCATTCTCTTCATTAATTTTGTCTTTGGGTCTTGTTTATGTTATGTTTCCTTTTATTTTGTTGTTGGCCTGTCGCTTTAATAACACATTTATTTGCATGATTTGACAGTTCTTTAAGGCGATTGACTCGTAAAACTGGTCATAAAAAAAAACACATAATGACAAGAAATTCAAAACACACACATTGTGTGCTTTGACGGTTATTTAACCAACATTTGAATTGGATTTGAAAAAAAAAAAAACAATAATATTATTTAGTAATAAGTGCGGTACATGCTGTGACTTCTTGAGGCCCCAGGAAGTCTTTTCGATGGTGTTGTGCAATTTTTAATTATGATACGATGAAGCCGAAATGGAAACAGAAACTTCTGGCCGCCTCTTAAGCATAATTATCTTATCGCGAGACTTCATTAAGACGCGGAGTGCCTGCCGCTAGGCAGCCAAGTGTCGTCATCATCAGCATCGTTGTCGACGGCGGCGCCACACCCGCGTAAAGTGGAGTCAGAATCCCAAAACCGGAGACAGTGGGGAGAGACTTGAGTGCTTGACTTGATGATGCTGCAAAGGGCCTTCAACTTGACACTTGAACACACACTCCACAGCGGCCGGTCACGTTTTCTCATTTAGCTAGATAAACATGGAAACCTCTGTGGCCAGTGATCGTTGATCGTTGATTGGTGATCAGTCAGCAGTCAGCAGTGCGTGTTTATGTTTAGGGCCATATTCTGCTGACTGGTTCGACAGCCTACAAAATAATTCGTCAATTTCCAAGCTGACAGCTGTTGTCGGATGACTTGAACACTTACTTCCTTATGGCCAGCGGATGGTGTGGGCAGACATCGTAAATCGAATAATAGTAAAATTACAAAAGAAGTTTGTTGTCCAGCTGCGGACAGGACGTGACTGGAAATTGACATGTAGAATTAGCTGGAGTTTTTATCATCTCATCAATTCGAAATTAATAATCGTTTTTTATTAGAATTTCGAATTTATGGGGAGTTTTAAAAATACAATAAGTAATTCCAAGAAGCATTATTACAATCTCGGAATAGATAAAAGAGTAGACTAATGCTTTGTACTCACTCCCCAAAAAATTGCTGCTAAGACACAAAGTGTCTTAATTCTTTAATAGTATTTGATCAGTAATGAAAATTCTTTATTCTAGTTGTCCATCACTTTTGGAAAAAATAACATACAAATTTTGTTAATCGCTTAAAACTGGTTAAATTATTCTCGCCAAATATATACAGACTGTTGCAATTTGTAAAAGACTTGAAACATAAATTTTGTGCAATTTGCGCTTGTTTGTGAAGCAGCAGCAAACAAAGTTACCGCAAGCTCTCAGCCCAACTTTTTTATCGTAGTAGGCCACCTGAAATAAAAAAAACGTACGAAAAAGTGTGCATCTTCGCAGCAGGCGGGATGAGAAGTCTTTGCACATTAGTCCGTCTCTGTTTTAAAGCTGCGTTTATCTACAAGAGCGAGGCTAAAAGGTGAGAGATAGCGACGCAAAGCAGCTCTGGCCTACTTCTTCGATCGCTGGCCCCTCTCTTCGCGAGGTGTTCGACATGCGTTCGGCTCGTGTCTATGTGAAATGCCGATTGTGTTCGTCTGTCAGGCGGGGACAAACTGTGTTTTAAAGTAAAAATCCGACTGTGCCGAAGTTTTAGTACACTTGCAAAAGTTCCCACCAACTGATATAACCGATAGTATATATATAGGTTATAGATGTCAGATATTTATAAATTCAAAATAATTATGAATCTGATTTTTGTCTTCAAAATTTGACCTTTAAATAATAAGTACGACATATTTTCCGATCGATCAGTCCTTCGGCAGCTATAGAAGATAGTCAACCGATCTTAACCATATTTTGTAGAACTGTTTAAAGGAATATGATATTTTTAATTTCTGAGTTAAAGAACGTTATTATGGAAAACAAAACAGTTTTTCTCATAAAGACACATTTTTCGACCGATCGTTCCAATGGCAACTATATGCTATAGCCCTCCGATTTTAATAAAACTTTCCATAATTGTGTGGAAGCATATAAAACTAACTTAAACCAAGATTGGTGACGCTACAATGGAAAACAAAAAAGTTTTTCTAACTAAGACCTATTATCCAACCGATCGTTCCTATGGCAGCTATAAGATATAGGCATTCGATTTCGACCAACTTTTACCGATCTGTGCGAATGTATATAATGTTCCTAAATGCTGAGTTTAAGAACGGAATCATTGAAAACAAACAAGTTTTTCTAACTAAGATCGATTTTTCGACCGTTTGTTCCCATGACAGCTACAGGGTGTATCTTATGTTTTTACCCGATGTTTTTTTAAAATAATTTGACAACCAATGTTTTTTTTAAATAAATATTTTTTTATTGAAATTGGGTCCTTTACAATTTGTTTTGTAACTTTTTAAAAATGAAAAATATTTAAAAAATTTTCAAAAAATTATTTTCTTCGCAGAAAAATTTGAAAACTTTGTTTCCTCTATAAGGAGCCCATAATTCGACCAGAAGCCAGCTTTTGTTTTGTTGCCTAGCCTAGCCTGAGAAACTAGAATTTTATCTTTTCTCAAGTAATTTCATTCCCGTTTACAATGCGACAACATCTTGTATAATTGCGCAAGCTGCCGACTGCACCTATAATAAATTTGAAACGAGAAAAACTCACGCAATGCCATGTGACATTTGCCCAAAATATAATCAATCATAGGCATTAGCATCTTTTGAAAATTAATTCTCATTTTTATTGGTACTACACAACAAGTTTGATGCAACAACAACAACAACAGCAGCAGCAGCACCGCCAACGCCATCAAATGCTGCCATTATGTCTGGCATATAGAAAATCGTCTGAATTTGCAGTGTGGCACGCATTCAATTAACACAAATGAATGAATAATTAAATATCAGAATTACAAACGAAAGACTTAAGCGACGAACTTTAGGTTGAGGGAGCAGAGATTGCCAGGCAAGTCAACATCTTCCCACCAGCGGAAACTAAATTACAAAAGCAGACACTGCACTCGAAGCTGCTGAAATGATGCCATCAACAGCAAGCGACAAAAAAATAAAATAATAGAAATATAAAAATTAATTTCTTTGATCTGTCGAATTTTGTACACTCTTATTCATTCCAAATGAGTTTGTTAACTGCTTAGTTCTAGGAGGATAGAATTGAAAACAAAATTATTTGATCTTTTTTATCAGAGATGCAAAACGCTCGAGAATTGATAAAACATGCCCTAAAATCTGGGCCGAAAACCCAAATAATTTTTGCTTAGACTGAAATGACACTTTCTATTTTTGGAGACAATTATTGTCACAATTTTTCATTAATAGACAAAAGTTGGTGATTTTTGGTATCTCAATCTCAATAATGGCATTTTGCGTCCCAATAAAGCATACGCCGACTTGCTTATACCAACGCCATTTCTCCATAGAAGACACATTGTGACTAAAATTGTTCCTAAAAATTGTAAGTGTCGATCCAGCCTTAGAGCCTGTTCGCGGGTTCTAACTTCAAAATTTGAGGTTGAAGGTTTTACCGAATTTCGATTGAATATCTACTTATTTGTTAAACCGATTGAAGAGCCAATTTTGAATATAAAATATTCTATAAAAGGGCGCGCTCACTATTTTATGCAGTAATTTGTCTTATAAATTTCTGGATCCACTATTATTAGATTATTTTCCTCTTAGGCTCCTTACTTAATGCAACACGTCAATGAAATAAGTCAAACAGGTTGCGGTTTAGAATTTTTGATTGGCATTGGCCGCGTTCAGCAGAGACTCTTGATCACTGATCAGCTTAATAAAACTACTCTTATTATTTAGCACACTTTTAGGGGGTCTTGTTAAATTAACATTTGAAAAAGCTTTATGTAAATATCATATTAAACACAAGAGGAAACGTAAATTACGCTACGTTAATTTCCAAGAAATGTATCATAGATCAGTAAGCAAGTTCTTCTGCTGAACACGGCCATTGTTTCGCTTTGCTTAGTCGGTTCACTAGCACAAATTAACAAATCGTTCCCGGATTCTGGTGTTTCCAACATACAGCATATAAGCAGAATATACAATACAAATTAAGTGCGCCACAAACATCTTAACAAAATTTAAGTACCCTCTCTTAGTGTATTAAAAACAATCAACCAGACACAGCAGAGTAAGTGAGAGAGGGAGAGCGCTCGCGCGAGATCAGTTAAGTTGAGGTTTGGGGCGTGTGGGCAGTCATAAAAAAAAATCTAATAAATGAAGCCAGAGACAGTCAGCCAGTCAGTCAGTCAGACACTCATAAGGCACAGAGTCTGACAATGTGTATTTCCCAATGCAGCTCCAGCTCATTCATGGAGCTTAATGGGCGCATAATTAACCAATGTGGGTAAGTTGGAGTCTCTCTGCTCGCGGTGACACACAATTAGAGCCAAATGGAGTCAGCAATTGTAACACTCGCACCGGGGCATTAGGCAATCCAAAACAATTCACCTTTTCCATAGGCAGAGCAAGAGACGAACTGGGGTGGGGGGACGAGGACAGAGTCTGAGGGGAAAAATTAATAAGGTGCACGCCTACTTGGCCCCCAGCTTAGACTTTATGCTTTTGGGCAATACCATAAACCATGTTTAATTATCTACGGCATATTTGTAAATTACTGAATTTATATAACAAGAAACCAATTATAATTATTTTTGGATGTAGTTGGGCCAAACATGTGCCCGAAAATTAATAATAATCAAGCAATTAATTGCGTGTGAGCTTTAATAAGCAGGTGGCCCAATATAAAATGCATACTTGTAACCCTTCTCTTATCATTTACTCAAATTTAATTTACTTAAAGGCCTCCTTCCAGATGGCATACAAATTTATTTCGGCACTTTGCTTCATATGAATAGAAGCACTTTTGAAAGCTGAATGCTTTTGAAATGCTATCTTATTTATGCCATCTTTCCAGATGGCCTTAATAAAGGAAACAGAGGCAAGTTTATATCGGCTCCGCCTTTGCAGTTTCTTCAAGTTTATTGTTCAGGCAAAGATATTCATGATTTTCTTTTCGATTTAATTTTTGTTTTCGCTTATTGAGTGATTTCCCAGCTGACCAAGCCAGGATATATTTAAGATATATTTCTCCGATTTTGATCAAACTCGTTGAGGTAAAAAATATTAACGCTTGACATACTTGTCTTTTTACTAAAAGACGCAACCATTAAAAATAAAACTGTTTTCTCACTAAGGGCCGTTTTCTCATCTTCATGGATTTTAAATCTAGGTTCTTTTTGATAAAAATGGATGTTGTCTACATTTATACCGCTTTTAAAATCATATCCGGATCATTGTAGACAAAAGCAAAGCTGTTTAGAATCAGCCTAAGAGTAGGCAATATACATTTTCTTTAAAAGCACCTGAATTTGAAAACTATGGAGATGAGAAAACGGCCCTTAGATCTGTATTCAGACCGATCGGTTGTATGGCAGTCACAAGATATAGTTGTACGATTATGATCAAACATGTCATAATTATTGGGATGCATAAAATTAACTAAAGCCAAGTTTGGAGACGCTACCATAGAAAACAAAAGGTTTTTTTGAAATAGTTTTTGGACCGATCGTTCTATACCACTTAAGAAAGTGAATGTTTTAAGAAGATAGCATAGATTACAGGCACGACTAGCTATATCAACATATCTCGTCATGCTGATCAAAATCCTGAACATTTTTTATTTACCCTCTGCAAGGGTACACAAATTCTTCTCACTTGATAAATTTTCATCTTAAGATTACAAAGATGTTTATCTAGATGAAAAATGAAAATTTAAGTGATCTAATGGGCGCGTTCAGCAAAATACGACACTGACACTTAATAAAACTTCTATATATAGATACTTTTAGGGGATCTTGTTAAGTTGACATTTTTAAAAGCTCCATGTTAAACACAGAATATACTATGTAACAAAAACGTTGGCAGGGATTTTTTCTGGCAAACGTAAATCCAAAAATGGGTCAGATTCTTTCAGTGGATAGATGAATCTTGGGACTGATCCACTTTGAAAATACCGTTTTAAATCGCGTTTAAAGTTGCAGAAGAAGTTTGCACGTTCTTAAATTGTTCTATTCAGGGCCCTTAGCATCAGCAGCTTCTAATAGATCAAGTTGATCTTATAATTTTGTGGAATCTTTGAAAATGAATAGTAAAATGTCTTGTGAAAAACGTTTAGTGGATGACGAAAAGGCATTATTAATGCAAACAAAAAATATGGTGAGTAATCACTTTAGACCGGATTTCGATAAAAAAAAAGCAGATATGTATGCTTGATTGATAAATCATAATTGGAATACATATCCAGTTTATAGAGAATTTTTGGTGATTATTGATAATTTTCGTGTTCTTAACACAAATCTATTTACCAAAAGGATCCATCACGTCAGGACTTTTGGCAATTTGAGCCAACAGTTGGTAAATGAGTTTTTTTACACATTTTAAGCCGTGTTTTGCGGGCAACCTATACGGTTGCTTTTACTCCCCTTTACTAATGTAATTCCGATAATTCGGAAGGATATATTCTTAAGCTTTAAAATAAATTATCCCAAACATTTCTGCGATTTTTTTCAACGAAGATATACCATTTAGAATGCAAGTGCTCGAACTGACCAATTGTTCGCTTGCTCACAAGTATACTATGGGTGTCGTTGAAAAATGTCATAATAATAAAATTAAAATTACTAGGAGATGTACTGTTTTTAGCTAAGCTTACTTTTACAAACCATAATTAAGTCAGACAATTTGTAAAATCTAACACAGGCATTCAAAGTGGTATATCTTCGTTTTAAAAAATCACAAAATTATCTGGAATTAATTATTTTAAAGCTAAGGAATTGTACTTTACGATACAATTAAGAAGATTCCCAATAGACGTATTAATTTCCCACAAAACATTTCCTAAAATGGTCAAAATAGGCCCTTTTACCAACTTTTTGCTCAAATTAAAAAAAAAAATCGATATGTTTTTTGGCAAACATTCATTCATCTTAAGCACTCAAAAATCTTTTAGAATAACCACCACCCATTCAATAAACTGAAAAAAGTTGAGCTTAGTTGCCTTGTTGTTATTCTGTAATTATCTATAAAATTCAATTTTTATCTGACGGACGGACGGACATACGGACGGGGGTTTATCGACTCTGCCGTTTGTTGCTGATCTATTATGTATATATGTACTTATTTATTATATATTCAAAAGCACAATATACTCCTTGAACCTTTGGTACTGACTATAGCAACTGTTGTCAATTGTAAATATATTCATTTATGCCAAAAAAATTGGTAATCTCTTTATATTGCATGCTTAGGAAGGTTATTTAGTGCGGCGGCCACTTGAGCAAAATGTAAGTATGATTATCTGCCAAAAGAATGGACCTTTTTTAAAGGTAAAGGCGTGTGGTTTTAATTGAAAAATCCCACTTAAATGTAGCATACTGTTGGGCATAAGTAAACTAGAAAACTCTTCAAAATGGTCTCATACTGTGGACTTAATAAATATGCTGCCTACACAATTGGGCGTCCTGTATGTAGATAATCTGAGCTCACGTAGATAGTGTGTAGAAGTATACTGCTTACGGCGCACACTGAGAAGGGGCGGCGCTAGTGTCTTGGGCAAGACTTCATAAGTACTGCAACACTGCTGACCGACAGATGGCGGTATAAGTATTTAACACTTGACATATGAATGGCGGCACAAGCGCATGGTCTTCTTATATTGATGAAGCTTACTTTAGAAAGCGCCATCTGTGAGACAAGATTACTTTATAAAGCGGCTTGATTACGTAGATTTAAAAAAGCCAACAAACATGGAGCACTCAGCTTTGAAAACTCGGCATACTTTTAGATGTTGGAGACTTATTGTCTATTATTAGAAAAAGTCCAAGTAAAAATTAACTGAAACAATACAATAATTGATTGTTAATAAGTTGGTTAATAATTTTTTGTTGGCAACTGTAACTTTGCCGCATTTAAACCTAATTTTACCGTTTCGGCCTATTGTTTTGACACAGATAAATAGTGATTGACTTATCTTTCGTTCATGGCTATAAATCAGTTCAGATCCCCCAACCGAGTGTCTGCCGAAATTATTTGATTTGACGGACTCAGCGTTAGCATACCGATTGTCGGACTTAAATATGTAATATAAATGTATTATGGTACTGAAACCTCAGTTCTGATACTTGTAATGTTCCAATTTTTAATTCAAACTAAAATTGCTTAAGCTAAGTTCACACAGGCAAATAATTTGCACAAATTTTGATGACAATTTGTGTAAGTCGCAATTACATTCGATTTTTCTGGACTTAAAACATTACATATGGATATATATAGAATTAATCTGCCCAAAAAGTGTCGAAAAATTCCCTACTTAGGCCTTTGTAGATCAATTTTCATCAAAATTTGGGCAATTTATTTGCCTGTGTGAACTTAGCTTAAGTTTATCAAAATTAAGAATTTTAATTGATTTATTCTATGATATTTATAAATCCTGGATCCTTTGACAAGAGCTCCTCAAGCACTCCTCTTTTTTCCATAGTCTACCTACAAAACGGAGCAAGAGCAACCGGTTTTCCCCAAAAAAAAAAATGAACACCGTGCATCCGTTAACAGTCGACTCCGATGGCAACGCCAAATGTTGCGTTGTCCGACTCAGGTGTCAATGTACGTGTTGGGCAATTCTAATTAATTAATAAATTAAGAATGACAAATGATTTTCAAATGCCTTAATTAATCATTTTTAACACACCAGCAACAGCCACGAACGTGCGCTGGACAGGTGACACCCAGCTGAAAGGTGCCAATGAAAATGTTCGACTCGGGTTGTTAATTACCAATGGAACTCGTTAAATAGAAAAGTGGCTGATATTAAAATGGGCTATGCAATTTATGTAGAATTAATGACTGCAGAACAATTGAAATTAGAATTAATTATGTTAAAATTAAAAAGAAATAGGGAAAAATACTTGAAGTAACTTCAAAATTGCGCTCAACTGCCATTTGTGATTATCCGAATTTTGTGTGATATCGATAACAAATCTAGTATTTTTTATAGTACTTCGTTTTTCAGCACAGAAATCGCTTGGCGCCGCAGCGCTGCTCTAACGCTACGTATATTTTAGCCATTATTACTTATCGATCCTCTACAAACCGTTTTAAGATCTAATGAACGATAGTCGAGTTATTCGCAAAATAAAAATGTGTGATTTCGCTGGGCAGCACTTATACAGTAAGTATGTGATCCCAAACTTAAAAGTTATTGGTTATATACAAACTTTTACTGGTACAGAGTATATTACAGTCGGAATTGACCGACATTCTTACTTGTCAAAATCAAGGTCCATACACTCAGAAAAAAATCCGTTCTAAATGTACCGAAAACCGTGTTTTTCGTTCTTAATAGTAGGGTAAGTCCGTTTTTTCTTAAACCGAGAACGGCGGGCCTAAGTTAAGAACGCTTTTTTGAGACCGGACGTTCTGCGTTTCAGAACCATCCGGTCTTGAATTCGGAACGGAAAAAAATTTATTCCGGACCTCCTCGACAACGCCCTCCCGCCGACCACCACCCTACAACACCAAACCCTCTCTCACTTATTTTTATACTTCTCAAATAAATCAAATTTCGCAGTGAGCAAGTTTCTTTGATGTTGCATTTTTTTTTTTCGCTGGCCCTGGAACTTGAACCTCTTCTGCACATTTTTATACCCGTTACTCGTAGAGTAAAAAGGGTATACTAAGTTCGTGCAAATGTATGTAACAGGCAGAAGGAAGCATTTCCGACCCCATAAAGTATATATATTCTTGATCAGCATCAATAGCCGAGTCGATATAGATCTGTCCGTCTGTCCGTCCGTCCGTATGAACACCTAGATCTCAGAGACTATAAGAGCTAGAGCTACCAAATTTTCAGTGTAGACTTGTATTGTCTGCAGGCAGATCAAGATTGTTTCAAATTTTTGCCACGCCCCCTCACGCCCCCGCAATTTGAAAAAAACCTTATATCTCCCACAATTTTGAAAATAGACTGTTCAAACCTTCTAGACATATATCTAAATCATCATTACCTATCGATCCGCCATACATCATTTTTCGATCAGATCAACGATAGTAGAGTTGCCGCCCCCGCAATTTGAAAAAAACCTCATATCTCCCACAATTTTGAAAATAGACTGTTCAAACCTTTTAGACATATGTTTTAATTCTCATTACCTATCGATCCACTATACATCAATTCCCGATCAGATGTACGGTAGTAATGTTGCCACCCACGCAATTCGGAAATACCTCATATCTCCCAGAATTTTGAGGATAGATTATTCGAACCCTCTAGACATATATTTTAATCATAACTACCTATCGATCCGCCATTCATCGTTTCCTGATCAGATGAACGATAGAAAAGTTCACGCCCCCGCAATTTAAAAAATACCTCATATCTTCCACAATTTTGAAAATAGATTGTTTGAACCCTCTAGACATATATTTTAATAATAATTACCTATCGATCAGCCATACATCATTTCCTGATCAGATGAGCTATAGTAGAGTTGCCTCCCCCGCAAATTGGAAAAAAACTCATATCTCCCACAATTTGGACATGTTGATATCCTGAGTAACGGGTATATCGAAGTCGAGCAGGGCCGACTTTAACTTACGCTCTCGTTTTTATTTTTAAATGGCTTTTCGTAGGTCAGACTTTGCAATAACAAAAAGATTTTTTTTAATGGCATAAAATAAATTATAAGAATAATAAATATATCAATTTTAAACAAATTTCTTTGACTTGACTAACCCAAGTAAAAGGAATCATATTGTACTTGTAGCTTAAGGATAATATCCCACTTATAAATATAAAAAAGTTCGAAATCAACAGTTCGTCTATTTGTTTGGAAATGGATAAAAAAAATGTTATTAAATAGTTTTTCATAATTTTTTTTCACAGAAATATTTTTAATTGAAAGCCGAAGGTAGAAATATGGATTGAAGGTTAAGGCAATATTTTAAATTAATCAATCAATATACGAAATTCTTCTACAGCAAAGAAAATAAAATATTTTAATGGGCGAATTTTGTCCCTCTCCTGGGTGTACTTTAGTTTTCTTAATCAACCTATACTTCAATCAGACCAGCATTTGAATCTAGCAACTGGGCAACTGCCTTTTCCTGCACCTCCTGAGCAAGGTGTGCCTAATAGTAATAGATAGTCTGGCTTCAATAGTCCCAAAAAATAACTCCCGGCGGAGTGATGGTTGGATAAACCAATGTACGGGTTCTCATGTATGCAGAACAGCCTGCGAGCCCACAGGACATGATCCTAAGGTTTGAAAGTTACTGCCCTAAGTATAATAATAAATGTATTTACATTAAAGAAAAATTTATTTGGCCAGTAAAGGACATCTCTATATTAATATCGTCAAGTCCAATCCATATGGAATTTACAATTGAAATATTTTGTAGGCCTTTTTAACCAGTTTTTCTTTCATCTTTTCATGATCGCAACAGATCACAATCTTAAGCCCCATCAGTCAGTTAACCCATTGGGTCAACCGTTTAATTAGTTGACAATCGAGCAGCGTCAAGCAGGCACTCCATATCGAAATGCGCGACAATCAAAATGTCAAAATTATTGGAATGCCGCGTAAATGTGGCGGCTAATCACAGGCCACGGCAAATGATCGATTGCAGCCTCCGTCCCAGTCACCAAGTTGACAACCGACTGGGCTGGGCTGGGCCGCATTTCAATTGGTGGCAATTACAAAGCGAGCCCCTCAACTATTTGACACTATTTTTTTTTTTTTTTTTGCTGTGAATGCTGATTAATTAGATTAGTGGCTAGCCGGTTGGTGGGTTGGTTGGTTGGTTGATGGGGGGGGTTTCGTCCCGAGATTAGCGCATCGCGTCAGAGCAACAAAACACAAATATCACGCGTCGGCATAAAGCATTTGATCCGACATGACTTGGAGATACGAAAAAAGTGCTGAGTCTTTGTATTCGTATCGATCGCCAAACACTTTTTGGAGTAATTTCAATTTCTTAATTCGTTGCGCTAATCTCGTCTTTTCTCAGCTGAGTCAGTGCAACGCCATCTCCAGCTCCAATCTTCAATTTGGAGATCCATTTCCAGCTACTTCCAATAGTGCCGCATCATGCAAATGGATCCGCGTCCCTCTGATTGATACATAAACACGCGCAAACTCCTTGGCATCGTTTCGAGCCCCTTTGGCGGCGGCATCTCTAATAGAAATGTTTGGGGAGGAGAAAAAAAAAACGAAAATATAAAAATAAAAATAAATAAAACTCACAATATGGAGAAAGACTTTCGGTTTTTTTTCCCGGCGGCTGCCTTTTTCGGTGTCTAAGCCCTTCCGTTGCCTTTATCAATAAGGCAGCATGAGATAAGCTATGCGGGGAAGGGTAAGAACGAGGGCAGAACTCTACTTCCTTGGCTTGGCAGCAGCAGCTATTTTGCATAAATGAAAACCACACACACACACACACACACTCACAAACAATCAAATCTCGTCGAGCGCCAAGAATGGGCGTTCTGGGGAGTTGCCACACTCACAAGGCAAATTACAGTGGGGCCAGGGTTTGCAAAATCGCAAAATTAAAGGAAATTATTTGCTCAAATTTCGATAGCTTTTTTCATCACTTGCGTTTTGTTTTCAAAAACATGTTTGCAATTAACAATTTGATTTGATATTCAGTTCAAATTTTCCACAGTTCATTCGCCACTGCAACAACAAGTGTCACCCAATTGGGTCGTGGGTGGCCCCTGGAACGGGCATTACTCGACTTGTTGTCGCTGCTTCAGCTGCGCATTTGGCGTTTCCTACTTTTTGCATACATGAATATGTAATTGAATTTTGCGGCGTGTTGTCAATGTTGTTTTTCCCGCCTGCATTTCAGTTTTTTTCTTTCCTTTTTTGTAATTTTCTTTCAGAGTTTCGCCTCCTGTGGTTGTTGTGCTTTTTCCTCATTTTTGTTGAGCATTTGCTTTACAGATCCACTTCATTTCCAAGATTTTTTTTTTGCATTTACTTGGGCAGGGAAGAGGACGCAAGTTACTTGTTGCACATAACTATGTGCTAGAGCATAAAAGTGTGACGAAAATAAATAATAATGTAAATTACTGAAAAATTTTTAATTTGACTTTCAAACGTCTTACTTTGATCATGGCGAAACTTTTATTGCTCGAAAAATGCCTTTAAGGCACCTTTAAATTCTCTATTTAACATTTATGTAAAGTTTAGTAGGCGTTCTTATCGTTCAGAGGATAGACTAACGCTTATTTTTGCTGGCCATTGTAGCTGGAATTCCAATTGATACGCACCGTTTTCGAAATACCTTGGTATGTATTCCATTTTCGCTTGTCAAAACAATCCTTGAACATCTTGGTTTATTTAATATGTTGAATTATAATAAGATCAGCTCACCTATGAAGTAAAGGATTTTATGGACCTGATTTCTGTCTTTATAATTCATATATTTCTATTAAAATTCGAAGTTATGTAAATGCTTTTCAAGACTTTCTTTTCGAAAATATTCGAAAGTTCGTAGACGGGATCAGGCGTGAAAATATATTAACCATGAACCACTGAACTGCGGTTCGGATTGCTACAATAACCATATTACCGAACCACTCCCTATATCTGAGCGGTTAGCATCCATGAATTCAAAATATGCAAAACTGCAAAATATGTAGATAACCTGAAGGAATTGCTCTATACAAATATGTATACATATCGAATGATGTAATCATACCTCAGTAAAATTCATACACCCCCCACCAATTGAATAGGACACCCCTTACGCTGACCGATCTTTGACCAAAATAGCTTAAGAGATCAAGGGAAGTCTATACATTATAATCGTATTTTGAATAAATAAGTCTGAACATGGAAAAAACATTAAATGCTGTACTCTCAGTGCACTTACTAATGGAAAAAGGTGTTAAAATCTCTCGACCCTTTGTCAAAAATCAGAATAAAATTTGGTGTTAAAGGCAGCTTCACAGCGTGCTAAGCATAGAAAAACATAAAAATGATGAAGCCACCTCTTAACCCGGCCCAAAAGGCACAATGCCACAGTTTTTTTCTCGCACATATGACCTGCACTTCGACGAATAAATTCTGGCGAACAAAAATTTAATTTCGATGGTCCTGGTGGTTATAGCTATTTATTCCAAGGTCTCCGAATAGAAACTCATTAATTGGACCTACCACATAACAAAATAGGAGTTGAGTTGGTGTGGGGATCAATTCGTATTATAAGACCAGAAAATTATAATTTTTGTCAATTACAATGAATGCGTTGTCTTACAATGGAATATTGAAACAGGCGTTTCCATACTTTCATTACCTTTTTAGACCTTTGACAAGGACTTACAGACTTGATAAAGCGCCAATACATACAACCCAGGTTGTTCGAATGTATATAAAGAGCCAATATGTGAAGCTATTAAGCTGGCCGATTTACTTACCGCATTTGAAAATCATCGAAAATTTTTTGGGATGGTTGACACGTCAAGTACATATATGGATCAGGACAACAATATTCAGTTATTCCTGAACTAATCCAAGCCATAGTATCAGCTTAAATCTCGATTTTGTTAAATTATTTGGGCAATTTAAATAAATACCCTTTCAAACCGGATGTGTGAAGTTTTGGAGCAAAATGGTGGCTCAACACACTTATAATTTTTTTTTTTTAATTTATTAAGAAGTATTATTGTTTATTTCAGATTTCAGCATGTCTTTCAGCCGTTAGCTATTTTACAAATTTTAAAACCTAATAGATCATTTTTTATGTATACCTACTTAATGTATTTGTTTTTTTTTTTTTAATATCTAAAATACTTCAATTACCTTGAACTTAAACAATATCTGTGTTTAGGATTCCTTAAATCGCTTTCTCGTTATATGTCCTATTCAAGTGGCACAAAATTAAGACCCCGAATTTGTTGGCTTTTTGGTAAATAATTTTTTGTTAATACTGAAAACTTTGTGGCTTAGTCTTTCTTCTGCATTTATTGCAACAGTTTAATGAACTTTAATTTAAAAACAATAAAGTCTCAATCATGCTTGGTTTGGAAACAATGGTCAATATAAGACAGACATAAGGGTTGGTCCTATTCTTTTGGTGGAGACTGCGTTTGTGCATTCATACTTTGATTCATTATTTTTATTTTCATTCTTCTTCGTTTGCGATATTAATTTTTTTACAAAGGTATTGGCAAATAAAATTCGAAAAAGAACATTAGCATATTTGATATAAAACATTTTACCAAAAAAAGAATTTAACTAAAAATTATTTCATTTTTTAATTTTGAACGGATAATTAACACTAAATGTAGTCTTAAGATAACTTTAATATGAAATTGGGTGGCCCTTAAGTTTTAAGTAATTGCAATTGTCATGGTCATCAAAATAGACAAGTTTAAAAAATGGACAAATTTATATTTTCCCAAACCTAGACAATTGCATCTTATTGCTACTTCAAATTGCTGCGCCAAATATTCTTGTAAAAATTATGTCTCATAGTTCCTTAATTATCTTTAGATTCGGACTTAAGTCCGTTCACTGTAACAGCGGAATATTCTGGAAGCTAAAATATGCCTTGGTATGGCGGTCATTGAGTATGCTAGCGTTATTTGGCTAAAAATACAAATTGTCTCCATAAAACAATTTCGCGAATGTAATAAACTAACTTTGCACTAATTCTTTATTCATGTTCGCATTCATACGGCCTAGTATAAAACAAATTGGTAACCTGCCTTCAGCACTAAACGTAGTCCATACCATAAACCATTCACCAGCATGGATACGCTTGTGGCAAGTCTGTCGGGGATGTCGCATATCTCTACATAATTTGTAATGTCTGAGTGGTCTAGGTTGAACTTTTTCCATCATTAAATATGACTGTTTTGAATTCCTTGAGCCTTAAATTGTACTTTTCATAAACTTCTATACGAGCATTCTTATGATGTTAGCAACAGGTGCGGTCTGGGTACCTTAGACTGATATTGAAGATGTGACTTCTTTTGGATAATTTGATGTATGCGTTGCTGACATATTTTTAGACATAATCTAACAATATTCCCAACTCATCATTTCATTTGTAATTAAAGCCTTTTTGTGGCGTTTGGCCATAATGCGATTATTTTCGGTAAATTTTTGAGGATTTTTGAAAAAGTTTTTTATAGTTTCCGAACATTGGATAACCCAGGATAACGCATGATTATTTTCGGAATTAATTTAAGAGAGCGATTTCATCTCTATGTATTTTCTACTTTCTGCTATTAACAGCCCGAATAGTTCTATTTATATCGTTGCTTTCAAAACTTTTTCAATATTTATTCACATTGATTGCAAGGATAACTTAATTAGGCTAGTATATCAAAACTTTGGATGGTCTTTGTTCGCAGCGCTCTGCTCTCTGCAGCGAGTCACAGCTAGAGACTCGAGAAAATTGCTTGCATGCTGCAAAAAACATTTCAAAAACATGTTAAACTAATATTTTCGATTTCAAAAACAACCTTCTTGACTCCACACTTGATTGAGTGTTCGACAAGGGCGGAATCCCATTTCGAACTTCTAGATATACAAGAAACTAAAATTATGTTTCTTAATTCAAATTTCGGGTTTCATGCTATATTCTCACTTGTTTCGAGCAGAAACCATAACTAAGTAGGCGTGCCAGATTTTTATTTGATTTTATTGTTTCTAATGAACGTGCCAAAAGTTAACACTTAATCTAGGATGGGGGGGAGGTCGACCACAACTCTCCCCTCGCAGCTCTCGAGCATGGCAAATTAAATCAAATGAAAAGTCAAACCTATGAACACATGCTTTAACATCAGAACACCCACAATCAACCCCCTCAAGCACTTCGGGGTTGCTGGCGTGGGTTAGAAACAATTGCGATACATTTAGCTAAATTTATGCACCCCTTTTCGTGTTTGCCGCCCTGCACTTGTCACTTTTTTATGGTGGGTAAAAAAAAAAAACAAAAACCCAAGGTAATTTGAGCGGATCAGCGGTAACAGCTCAACTGTGTTGGGGATTTTCTGAAGTTAATGCCACTAAATGACCTCAAAGCTGTTCATCGATATATCACTTCTTGTTTTTAGTGTCGGAATCAATTTAGCTTGGCAGTTTTTTATGGGGTAAGGCAAAACAAATAAGAAAAATTATTGTGGACATGTGTGTTTGAATTTGAAGGGGGGCTTAAACGTATTTTTAGTAATCAAGGATCAATATTATATATTGTATCTCATTTGTTATGGTATACTAAATGACAGAATGGGTTCAGTTACGTTTTTTTTCGATCCTTTGAATCGGATCATGAACTGAAACCTAAAAATTTCGTTCTTAGCCAAAATCAGATATTCAAAAATGCATTTAGAAAACAATTTGCGAACTGTTGCTTAAGCATGGGATGCTGACAGGAATAAAGCTGTTAAACATAACAATTTAGATTCATTTAACCACATAAAAAATATTAAATTTAAAGTCAAATCGGTTGGTCCTTCAAAAGGCTATACAAATAACCTACTATGTATCTACAATAGTAATTAACTTTGACCTTGAGAGCTCTAAAAATATATATAATTAAAAAATATAAATAATTATATTACGCCAGGTGTTTCTCCTTGCTTCATGTTATCCATTATCGTACAAAACCCAAAACGAAATAAGTGAGACATTCAAATTAATGTCCAAATTACACAACCAACCAAAAAATCTTGGAAATTTTTTTAAGAACTTAGAAAACTAGTTAACTCGTGGGCGCAAAATCCCCAACCAAAAATAAATCTGAAATGCTGATAAATGAGTAAAGCAAAGTAAATGTTGAAATAATGACTGTATTTTTTTGTGGTTGCATTTTAGTTGAAGTTGAGAAATATGACACGGCATGGAAAATAGTTCTGCGCTGCCAAACTGATTGATGAACTGCCATTAGGGCAGTGGTTGTCGGCCCGGGTCAGTTGCAACCGAAAACCAACAAAAAGTGTTAAAAAATTGTGAGTGATGATGCGCTCTCTAATTGCGCGCGTAATCAACCTTCCAGCTTCAGGCCTCGGCCTCTGCTTCAGCTTCGGCTGCAATCACCTAAAGTGCTTCTCCTGCCAACAATTAAATGGACTCTTCACATCTCAAATGGCTTATCGTCTGTTAGAAATCTAAATGTAGCCTCGATATGTCCACAGCGACGTCGGGTTGTCTGCCTCAGATGCGCCGCTAATTTTGATTTTTATTAAACGGCAATCTTCTACTTTTCCCCCTTTTTATTTTTGAATATCATGCTAAATAATTAAACATACCGGGCACGTCGTGGCTCAAAAATATTTCTTCAATTTAATTTCAATTTCATGTCACAGAGTGAGCGAGAAGCGGAGAAGTTGCT
Source organism: Lordiphosa mommai (assembly GCA_018904225.1). Lineage (NCBI taxonomy): Eukaryota > Metazoa > Arthropoda > Insecta > Diptera > Drosophilidae > Lordiphosa > Lordiphosa mommai. The sequence continues at coordinate 296,598 of JAEIFT010000179.1, forward strand.
TAGCTTGGCTGATGCTGTGGATAATTATTATGCCGACTGCATTAGAGGCAAAAGTTCTCAAGCTAAATTCTCGTTCCCAGTTCGAGAGCCGGAGCAGACATTCAGCGCGTTTGCACTGCTTCCAGCTTCCCAGCGCTTTGCCAATTGCAATTAAGTCAAGTGACAAGCACAATATAGCTAGTAAGTCCTGGACACTTGTAGAAGAAGTTTTACTTACTCCAAAGATTGAAATTGTTATAAGAATTTTTTGCATTTCAAAAATTAGGTCTTTGGCTTTATTAAGTTTAACGATTTTGCGTTATTTGATAATACATTTTGGAGGCTTCGAGACTTGTGTTACGGTTGAAGATTATGCCAGCTTGAGCTTCTCATAACTATAAAGGCACCCACAACGCAAAAAAAGGGGTCTGGTCACTTAACACTTCTGAACTGTTTCAAGTCGGTTCGCACAGGCTTAACCCGGTAAAACATCTAACTTCCTATTTCCGACCTTCAAGGCAAAATTTAATCATAGCCCAACTTACACTGTGCAAGTCGAAAAAAAGACATGAACAACTTTAACGGTTTTCCCCTATTTCGGGCCCTGGGAATCATTAGTTTTATGAGTTATAACGATGGCTTCATACAAACAATTTTTTTTTAAATTTTTTCGTCAAGTTAAAACTTTTTCTAAATTGTAAAAAAAAGTATATCTGATTCTTGTGAAATCTGAATTCATAGACTTAAATGTTCTCTAATTTACCACATTTGCAGATTTTCCATATAATTGCGCTTTCAAAAGTTATGGTGCAAAAACTAAAATAATTGCAACTTTTTTTAGATAAAATTTTATACAACAAATTATTTAAAAATTTCCATATATTAAGTAAAATTACAATAAAATCATTTTTTAATGTCTTCCCCTTTGTTATCCAACAATGACTTGATTTCTAATTAAATATTTCCTAATTTAATGTCATTTTGATAATGAGAATTAGGTACAAAGTTTTTTTTTTTTTTTTGATTTCAATCTATTACTTTTGAATGCGCAATGATATCGAAAAACTGTGAATGTATTCAATTAGAGGACATTTAAATCTATTTATTTAGATTTCACAAGAATAAAATATCATATTTTTGAAATTTACAAAAAAAAATTTAACTTCGTAAAAAACTTCAAAAAAAATGTTTGTATGAAACCATCGTTATTATTCAAAAAAGTAATGATGCAGTTCGATTTCTAAGGTCCGAATTAGGGTAAAACCGTTCTAGTTGGTCATGAGTTTTTTATTTTTTGAAAAAAAACTTTCACTTTGAGTTAAAACAAATTTTGAAATTAGTCTCTGAACCACATTTGAACGGATTCAATCTGGTTCGGAACCAGTCTTGAAAAAGTTAAATATATTTTGGGCTGGCAGAAACTCAAGTCGCTCTCAATCGTCGGGGTTCGGCTCAATTTTAAACGTGAGATGGTGACCTTGGGTTTAAGATTTTGGTATCGATTGAAAGCCTAATGCCTTTATATCGATAACCAGCTGATCGTCATTTGAGTACATTTATGGTGGTTCATCAAAATAAGCATGGCATTCAATATCTGCGATTCATTACCTAGACGAAATCGAATCGAAACGTAATAAAAATTGGGCTATTTACAACAGCGTAAGCGAAAACGGCCATGGTGCAAGAAATATGAGTCGGCTTAGACTACAACATAGATCGATGTTCACTAGAGGATAATAATGCTGTCTGTTCCCATTTAGGCTGCCGCCACGGAATAAAAACATAAATTCGAATGTGTACTGTTTTTAAGACGGTTAAGACGCCTATAAGAAACAACCGAACTTACAATTAATCATACAAACATACACTAAGAAAAAAATCCCTTTTTAATGTAACGAAAACCGTGTTTTTCGTTCTCAATAGTAGGTTAAGTCGGTTTTTTTAAAATTAATTAATTTATAATCATAAACACCCTCATCTAAATTAAATGCCGTAGTAAGTAAGTTTTTTAATGTTAAAGTATTTATTTTTTATACACTTGCAATGAGTTTATTAATTTTACCCAGAAGCTTGTAACGCATTGGAATATTCATTTCCGACTCCATAAACATATATATTCTTGATCAGGACGACGAGCTGAGTTCATTTTCGTTTGTCCTTCCGTCCGTCTATCTGTAGGTCTGTCTTTTTTAAAGCGAACTTGTCTCTCAGTTTTAAAGCTATCGAGCTGAAATTTGGCACAGAGTCTTCTTTTTACTGCTCGCAACTAATATGTCCGAACCGGATCGGATGAATATATCATATAGCTGCCATTGGAACGATCGGTCGGAAAATGAGTTTTACTAAGAAAAGTTTTTTCCTTTGGCAGCGTGAAAAAAATTTTATTTTCAATGCTTTTGAATTTATAATTACACAGGGCAACAAAATTCGATCATGCAAAAGGGTCCAAATTGGTGTCTGAAGTCAGACGTTTCTCGATTTATGGCTATTTTTACAAAATAAATCATTTCCCTTAAGCTAAAGCGGATGTTGGATTTCTATTATATCCATTTCAGTATATAGCCCAACATCTGTTCTAATTATGTGAATTTTTTTGCATTTGTACCAGTTTCTTTGGCGAAGCTACAGCCTGCTTAAGCCAAAAACACATATTTCATTTTATAGGAGGCCAACTAGATTCTTACCCCAAATTTTTATAGGAACTGTGAAGAGGCTACTTGATTCATCATAGAATTTTATTTATTTGCAAGCAGATGTACATTTTTTATAAATTCTGTGTGAAATCAAGTAGCCTTTCAATAGTTCCTATACAAATATGGTATAGAAATCTAGTAATCTCTCTATATATAAAAGAGTTTGTCTTGACTACTGATTGGCATGCAACGGAAGAGATAAGCTAATTTCCAGAGTTTCCTTATGAGTTGAAAGTGAGCACTAAGCGGGGTTTTGGAAAATCCACCCTAGGGTGGAAAACCCCGAACACTATGGTGAAAATTTTGTTTTTCATCCGATACTTGAAATTTGGTTGTAAGTAAAGTAGCGAAATAATTGACACCTGTTTCCCAGATTTTGGAAAACCCCCGACCAAACATTCACCAAAGTTTGGTCAGAAATTCTGATTTCGTGATGAAAAACAGCCCGTCAAACGACAAAATCACGTAAGTGTTTGATTTTCAGTCTATATGAACATCACGAGTTATGCAGGATTTTGTACCGCGAATTCGTGGACTGAGGATTCGATTGTGACCGTTTTATGAACCCGATGACCAAACGGTTGTGTGAATATGCTTTCCATACCAAACAAAGTCGGGAAATTCCCGGAAAATCTATATGGTAAAACCTTTTTAATCCGATTGGCTTCAAAATCGGTTTGTGAACACATATAGAAAATAATTAGACATTTGATTTCTCGGTGGTAGAATTTCCGCCCACAGGCAAAAATGGTGGGCGTATTTCGGTTCAGTGACAATGGCTATTTGTGAGCCGATCTGGGCCAAAAATGGATAAAGTTTTAGCTTTGCGCATACCCACCCCAAGGTCGGATATGGGTGCCGGGGTTGGTTTCAGGTTTGCGCTAATGGGCCAACTAGGTGGAAAATAATTTTCGATTTCTGATGGTCGGAAAATGGGGGCGGGGGTGGAGTCATTGCCAAACGTTTTTCATCATTTTGCGGCTAACTAATGGTGCGAGCGGCGCCCGGATTGCTAGTCCTACCATAAATTTAAATGTGTGTTTTTGGCTTAAGCTGGCTGTAGCTTCACCAAATGAACTGGTAAAAATCCAAAAAAATTCACATAATTAGAACATATAATTGGCTACAGGCTCAAATGGCTAAAATTTATATCCACTTACCTCTCTAGCTTAAAAGAGGTGATTTATTTCGTAAAAATAGCCATAAATCGAGAAACGTCTGACTTCAGACACCAATTTGGACCCTTTTGCATGATCGAATTTTGGGCATTTGATTTTTTACAAAAGCATTGATATGTGCTCTGTCGAATAGGCCACATAAATTCAGAAATTCATGCCTATTGTGACCACAAGAAATTCGAGAGGGCAAAATTTACAAGAAATCCGTATTTCCGTCATATCGAGGAAACAAGAGCTGATGGAACAAAACCGATGATGCAGTTTTGTTTAGTGCACATAAATGAATCATATTTTTTGATCAACAAGGCTGCACCTCACAAAGTTGGTCATTTTGTTGCCCTGTGTTATCTAATATCTATATCCTATATATATTTTATTGTATAAATCAGCTGGAGTGAACTTTTGCAAGTGTATTTAAACTTCGGCACAGTTGAAGTTTGCATTGTCTTCTCGTTTTCAGGGCCATCCAGGGACTCAAACCTCGGTCATTTTTCAAGAATAATTTTAGGAACGGTATTGAAATTCACATTAGCATTAAAAGATTACTATTTCCTTGTAATTTAAAATTGAGTGAAATACGAAGAAACATTAGAATAAATAAGTATTAGAGACAACGTTGCAATTTTTTCACACTGTGTTTAATAATATAATTGAAATGTGCGAACACCGAAATACAAGTACAAATATATATAACTGTATCGATCTTATACGAGACGTATACGTTAGAGATGATCATTGATGACGTTTCTAATGCAAAAAGGTCTTAAGTATAACATTTTTATTCACTGTACCGAATGTACAAAGATTATAATGAGTTTGTGCAAACTTAACTTTAATATTCTTAATCAGCATCAACAGCATATTCTTAATCAAAGCCATGTCCGGTTGTTCGTCTGTCTCTCCCTATGATCAAACATATCTCAGAGATGGTAAGATCTAGAGGTTTGAAGTGTATGGAACATAGACTCCTTATACAGGCAGATCAAGTTTATTTGTTATTTAGCAGAGCCATACACTTAAATCATTGTTTGATAACAAGAGCGAGGCCATAAAGTGAGAGTTTAATGGTGTGCAATTCACTGCGGCTCTAAACTACTTCGTTGAACGCTGGCCAGCGGCTACAATTTTTTTGCTCTCTTATCTCGGCGTCCGTTCGGATAGTGTTGGTGTGAATAACCGAATGTGTTTAGACCCCAGGGGCTATGGGTGGTAAATTATTACATAAGTCCACGGGATTGAGCGACTGAAATAAACAAAGCCAATTAGACTATTGCTTGCAAATACTTACTTTAATTGCACCAGGAAATTATCCCCGAAATTAGTTCTGGAAATAAATAGCTATTGATCTATCTTCTGAATAGGAACTATAACTTGCCTCAATAGATTATTCACATATATAGAGCGAAGAAAGCGCCTGGAGAGACTTAAGCTGTCTTGTTAGATATGAGAAAACTTAAATGTCTCCTGTCTTAAATGTCATCCTTTAAGCCATACTTTTGCCCTGGGACTGACAATATCTCAAGTTGTGTTCTGAAATATTGTGCAGACTCTCTATGCTTGCTCCTTTTAAAGCTGTTAAATCTCTCGCTTAAACATGAAGATTTCTCAATTTTCTGGAAGAAATCTTATATTTTTGCAATCCACAAAAAGGGACTTAGGTCTTATATTAAAAACTACAGGGGTATTCTCAACTATGGTCAATGTGGGGTTTGTGTACAAGTGACAACCCGATGTGCTCTATTCAAATTTTAGCAAGGCTTTCGTTTCCGTCTACTATGGCCTTCTTCTACAAAAGCTGCAGTTGCTTGTGTTTCCACAGATACTTCTGAATTGAACATGACCGCTGCCAGCGAGTCAGACTTAACTCGGTGCTTTCCAATTCTATCCGTGAAAACTCTGGGGTTTCCCAGTGTAGCCAATCAGGATATTGCTTATTAATTTATTTATTAATGACATTCTACATGTCTTGTCTTACTGTCATGTGCTAATGTATGCTAATAATCTAAAGCTTTGATTGTCATTTGATGACCCGTTGTCACCTCTATAGGTTCAATGGGATCTAAATTGTCTTTATAAGTGGTGCTTGGTTAACAATCTTCCACTTAATAAGGAGAAATGTAAATACATGACTTTTCATCGTATAAAGTCATAATCGTTTGACTATATGATGATATGACGCATCTATTTGGTTGGCGAATTGGGTATTCAATTTGTGCCTTAGACATGTTTTCCATCTATTCTCTAAACAATCTTCTTTGTAAGATATAAGAAACATTTTATTGTCCTTCCTTACCTAATCTCTGTTGAACTATAAAATAAAATATAAAACAAAATAAATAGATGCAGTACATTTAGTGTACAAGCATTTAGAGTGTTTTCTTCGATAAATAGTAAAAGAAATATGAAAATTTTAGACTCTCAAAATTTCCAATTTGTATATGTATACAACTGCATATATATTTTTTCAAAATAATAAATTGTAGTTTTTTTAAAAAAAAAGCTTTATTTGCATATTTAAAGCAAGGCACTAAATAAGCCACTCTCATTTGGTTTTCTTTGACATTTCAATTTGGTGGCAAATCTTCATTAGCGCCCACACACCCAACTCAATATTAGGTCCTATGAACTAGGCGATCCTCTTAGGCCTCTAGGCCACATTTCGCAATCTGCCATCCATTCAATAAACTCATGCGGTTGCCATATATTGACTTAAATTGTTTGAGTCTGGCCCAAAGTAAAAAAGGAGCAATGTTAACCGCAAAAACCTTTTTTGCCAGCCAATTCATTTGTTCATAATTTGCGGTTGGCAGCAGCAGCAGCAGTTGAGAGCACTTGTTGGTCACCCCAAGAGAAAAAGGATCACAGAAACGACACCGGCCTGAGTTTTGTGATTTAAAAGTCTAGACCAAGTCGCATTGTCATTGGAATGATTTGATGGCTGCCACTGTTTGAGAGCTTGCGGTTTGGTTTTGGGCCCCGCCAGATGCTTGATATTCAAAGCTGAACGAATTTCATGCCAATCACGCTAATAACTGTGTCACTGGCATAGTGGCACATTGAAGCGTTCGCTAAGCTGCTCAAACAATGATAAAGACCTTGAAAGATGTCAGCGGCCAATTAGAGAGCACGCTAGCTCAAGAACTACTCAACTGTGACTTACTTTCTCCCCCCAGACGCAAACAATGACAAATTGCTTATTTTTTTGGCACGCCAAACTCACGCCCGCATTTTCGCCTAAGAGGCTTAGCGGCCGATGACGATCCCCAAACGATTTTAATTAACAGTTCATCAGAATGAAGTAGTTTTCACATATTACCTATCGAAATAGCATTTTCTGGAAATAAAACTTGAATTTAATTACTTAATTTTAATACATCACATCATTTGGATCGAAGGGAAATACAAAAGACTTAGACAACGAACTTGCCGTGAATAAACGATAGAGGTGGGGACGGTTTCAAATATTTGATTCGATTTAAACAATCCCGAAATACTTTTATATTCTTTACTGGTGGACTGAAAAGGGAATACTAAGATTGTCCAAATGCAATTAATAGGCAAAAGGAAACACCTCCGACCCCATAAATTGTTATATTTTGAGAGCCAAGGCAGCGAAGAAATCAAAAGAAAAGTTAGATAAATATTATGGGGCTAAAGCTCGTTCAAGGTGGCCGAATATACGTATATACTTTAAGGGGTCGAAAAGATCCCTTCCGCCTGGAACATACATTTGATCGAACTAAGTAAACTCACTTTACTCTTCGAGTAAATAACAGTGCCCATTTTTATACCCTTGCAGAGGGTATATTAAAATTGTCCCGATGTTTGTAACGCAGTGAAGGAAGCATTTCCGACCACATAAAGTATATATATTCTTGATCAGCATGACGAGCTGAGTTCATTTCCGTCTGTCCGTCTGTTTCTATGCTATCTTCTCCCTCAGTTTTGAAGCTACAAATACAAATACGCTGCACATTTGTCGGAATCGGCCGGATCGGATGACTATATCATATAGCTGCCATAGGAAAGATCGGTACAAAAACTAGTTCTAATGAGAAAAACTTTTTTGTTTTCCATCGTAGCATCACCAATCGTGGTATATATTAATTTTATATGCTTCCACACAATTCTGGAAAAATTTATTAAAATCGGATGACAATAGCATATAGCTGCCATATAAACGGTCGGTCCAAAAACTAGTTCTAGTGGGAAAAACTTTTTTGTTTTCCATCGTAGCGTCACCAATCGTGGTATATATCAATTTTATATGATTCCACACAATTCTGGAAAAATTTTTCGAAATCGGATGACTATAGCATATAGCTGCCATAGGAACGATCGGTTTAAAAACTAATTCTAGTAAGAAAAACTTTTTTGTTATCAATGGTAGCGCCTTTCAAAAACTGCAAGGGTACTTAAAACATCGGCGTAACCGATGTTAGCATTCTATTTTTTAGTTATAAGTTTATTTTAAGTTTTATTACGTCAAGGTGGAACATAAGTCTAGTGGGGCCAGATATATTAAGAAATTTTTGTATTTCTTGAATTTCGTGGTATTTTCCAATTACCTGCGCGTTGGTCACACTACTCGATTAGCTATGTTGTTGCTGCTTTTTTTTTATAAAGATAAGCAAACTTCTCGTCAAGCCTCACTGACCATCAACTTTGAAAAAGTTGATATGAAAACTGTTTTAATATGCTACACACCAAGCAAATGCAATGACGACTATTCATTTTGCATAATCAAACTTTGCTACGACTATTTCTATTATTTTCCGCATTTAAAGCTGTGTATGATTTAGTCAAATTTATGTATTTTTAGTAAGTAATTTAAACCCTTGTAAAAACGAGCATTTACATCTGTAATAAATCTTAAACACAAACAAAGTAAGATTTACCTTCTTGTCTTAAATTTAATTTCACCTGTTTTCTAATGGTGTCACTACAGAAGAAGGGTGATGTAACATTGTTTGCATCAAGTTGCTTGAAGTAAAATAAAGCCCACATAGTTAACATAGATTTCACTCATGTGCGTTAGGTGCAACAGTACTTCTTAGCTCCGTATGGGCACAATGTAACGGGTGAACGAATCATTACTTCTGCTTCTTCTTGTTACAAATTTTGGATGAAACTTCGCATTACTTCGCAGGTCCGTATAGGGCTTAAAGGCGGACTCACACGATATGACAATTAATAAAGCATTCGCAGTCAATCATCGAATTGCAAAAGTATGCATAATTCTGAAGTTGTGTCATATACATACGTACATATAAATACGTGTATATAAATAACATGGATTAATAAAATGACTGTGTTTGAAATTCACTGCTAAGTTTTACTACCTTAATAAAACAGTTTCATTATAAGACCTTGTATGAGAGCAATGTAAAAGCAATGTGGCCCAGCTCTAACATGTTCACCGTAGATTGAAGATTGTAGATTAAGAGAAGGTTGGAAATATTACGATTTTTATTGATTTGCAGAAATTGTAGAAAAACGTACATTTAAATCAATTCTAAGTATTATACACATCTTGCCGATGTCTTTTCCCAGTTTAGCAGATCCATCGAGTTTGTAATGAAAATGAGATATCAAACTTTATTTTTTTCAAGCCTCACTGTTTGGTTTCTCTTGCAGCGACATGACAGTAGCTCTCAGTTGCTCTCACGAAAGTTTAATTGAATTGCCACGGTTGGCCCTGGCCAACCTCGCCTGGATTGCTTGGAGAGATATGCTTTGCATGAGTTAAGCGTTATTTTGAATTTGATTTTTACCCCTTAACGAAGTTGAAGATGTTTTACCTCAAAAACTAAATATAACATAAAGAATTTAAAGCAATTTGTTTTCCACCTTAAATTAACAGAAACATAGGAAATTGGTTTTTTTTTAGTGTAATACTCACCTTGTAGAGAGTAAACACAACCAAAAAGCGCAGATTCATAAACTGCCCTCGCACTCACTTACTGACTGACTCACTCACTCACTTGCTTACTTAAACTTCTCACACTCATTCACTCACACACACAGACACTCATATGGTATCCCATTCCAATGATGTGTAAATCGATTCAACGTTTGATGCTGGCGATCGCTGTTGATGATGATGATGATGATGATTTGGTGATTTTCTTTATTATTATTACTGTTTTTAACCAACTTCTTATTACAACGAGTTTTATTTTGTATTTTTTTTTTCTCGTTCGCCGCACTCGAAAGGTGTTGAAGACTTGGCGGTGCCAGATAAAAGGCGCTACAAAAATTGCTTTCTACATGGCGCGCCCCATCGAACCAGCGGAGATGGACGGGAAGACGAGAAAAAACGGTGCGGAATATTTAAAAAGCAAACTACCGTTCGACCAACAACAAAAAAGTGGGCAGTAAGGCGTTAATTGCTCATTATTGGGCACACTTCATGTCACACAGATGCGGACGCAGAAATTTATACGCCGATTGAGTTGTCCAGTTTCTCAACATCAACATCATCATCATCATCATTATCCTCATCATGACGATCATCTGCTGTGTCTTGCACTTGAGGCCAAGTGCTAAATTACATAGTTTCTCAAGTGGAAAACCTCAAGAAATTAAGTTTAGGCTGCTGCCTCTGTTAATTGTGGGTTTGGAGCCGTAGCTGAAGCTGCTGCAGTTGGGATGGACAGCACGTCCGGCTGGACACGGCGGCGGTGAAAAATCTAAGCGCGCTGACTTGAGTTTGACTTTAATTGCTCTTGACAGTCATCACTGTCAGGCGGAGGCAGAGGCAGAGGCATATGGGAATGCCGGCTGCCACGGCCTCTGCATCGGCCCCTGGCCAGAGGTTTGCCAATCTTGCTGCTCCAATCAACAGGCGCTTGTCAGAGTTGGCCGGCTGGTTTTGGGTTGGGTTAGACTGCCTGACTGGCTCTGGCTGCGACTGGGGCTGAGGCTGAGACTGGGGAGCTCTTGCCTAATATGGCCGCCATTTTGCAGAGTCATTTGTGTTAATGGCGGCATCGTCAGACGATTTTGCGCTCTGTTTGCCTGCTACTTGACTGCGAGTCGAGCGAGTCTTGGCATTTTCAAGATATATAATTAAAGTTGAATTAATTTCGGTGTTAGAAATTAATATTTGAATGCCACAGATGTGTTGCATGTGTTGAGTTGGAAAAGTCAGTCAGAAATAATTCAATGAAGCTTATTTAATGAGAAGCAAGCTAACTTGAAAAATTTGTCATTTATTTATACACTAGAAAGAACACAAAAAAAATTTCGCACTATAAAAAGTGCGGAATCGCCCAAGTAAGCTGCTACTTATAACCCAATTTTTTTCGATATCGCACAAAATTTGTCTATATTGCACATTTGTATAATGAAGATCCCATTTAACCTAAAACTCTGCTTGACAAACTGGTAGTTGATTTTTTCCCAAAAGACCAAACAAATTTTTTTAAACTATTTTGGGCCGCTATACTCGAAAATCGCCATTGAACAAATTCGATCGATGAATTATCGATATATTATCGATAATATTTTTAATATTTCTTTTAATCGTGCATTTACTTAATTCTCATAACTTACTTAGATTTGCTTCAATTTGAATGTTCTAAAAAAAATAAAGAGAAAAGACTTGCCTTTTTCAGACAAAAATGTGAAAGGATAAGTGGATTTTATTCCAAAAGCATAAATTATCTAAAATTTTAATTATTAAAATTTATTGGACGTAAAATGCTTGTAAATGCAATTAGATAAACAAAAATGATATCTTTTTGAATTTGACAGAGAATAAAATTTAAATTTCTATGAAAAGAGCCCTCAAACGCAGAAATCAGACACAAATTTTAATTTAAATTAAATTTGATCGGACTCTTTTATAAGACTAGTTTACAAAATTAAAAATTAGAACCATTCAAGCCATTATTTTTTGATAACGTATTTTGGAATGCTGAACTCAAAAATGAAATTCAACAAATTTTGTATAATTTTTTTTTTTTTTTTTTAGGGTATACTTACATTTTTCGCCATATAGCGAGTTAGAAACTTTAGATGGAGTTAAGCAAGGTATAGGATAAAAAGGTATGCAATTTCAAATAATATAGTTGCAGAATATTTTCCAATGGGTTTAGTAGTTTGAATGCTAAACACAAAAATATTTCGAAAAAAAAAAAAATTCCCTCGAAAACAATCAAAATTTACTTTTCCTCTAGTCCGTAAATGGATGTAACTGAAAAAATTAATTGTTTTTTCTTTTGTTCATATGAATAGCAAAGATTACAAGGTATTGATAAAGATTTTCTTTGGGTAAATAATGGAGTTGTGAGTAATGGAGTACAAGAACTAACAGTCAAATTTCAGTGTTTAAAGTGTTTATTAAAAAATATTTTTACTTTTTCCTCGTCTTAGGCTTTGCTTTTGATTTTTTTCCGTAATCTGTCTTCTATTTGAATTCGTACATTGAGCAAAAAACAAAGCGAAAGAAACACAATTTTCTAATAAACACGTAAAATAGTAAAATTCGACTCATCACAACTTCACTATTTTCCCATAGATATTCGTCATAAGTACCTTACTTTCTTCGTAAAAGAGCAATTCATCAGTGTACAAAAATAAACTATTTTTTGATGTTAATTTTCCACCATTTATTTTAAAATCGTTTTTTTTTCAAAATCTTTTTGCTTATATCATTTAACCGCTTGGAAAATGATCTTTAACTAGTTTATTAGAAATTGCATACCATTTAAACTTATACCTTGCTTAGCTCCATCTAAAGTTTCTAACGCGAGATATGGCTTAAAATGTAAGGGTAACTACAAAAAAAAGTAAACAAAATTTCTAACTGAAAAACGTATCCATACATAAATTATGAAATTTCATTTTTGAGTTCAGCATTCGAAAATACTTCTTACAAAAAATAAAGGCTTTAATGGGACTTTTTGGCTGTAAGCTAGTTTAATTGGAATTCCTAAAAAAAACTATCCCAAATGCAGAAGACCAACTTTTTCGAAAGTATTTTGTTTGTTAAGCTAGGTACTCAGACACGAATAACATTCTCGCTACCTATCTAATTACATGGCTCTTAGAATGCGCTCTTCGAATTTTCTCAAAGCATTCTAAGACAAAGCATCATTATTAGAGAAAAATATTGCTACGCCTCTCAATTTTCGCTGTTAAGAGATATGACCAATGTAGATACTTTTGAAATGTTGCCAGCGATTTCAAAATGTTGCAAGTCTTATCACAATAGGAAACACGGTGGTTAGAGCGACGGACATGCGACTGACCAGAGCGACAATAACAAAGAACTGCTGATTATTTCGCTGTTAAGTTTGTGGCGACCGAGCAATCTTTCTCTCTAATAATATTGCTCTGTGGATTCTCGATTTTGCCTTTTCGTAAATTCTCATAACTCTTTTGTTATTGCTCCGTTTAAATAATTCGGAAAACCTTTGACAATTTTTTTGTATTTTTCAATTTGCTAGGGTTAGTGATATAAATGCTATGGGTTCAAAATTAACCAACACATTTGCAATTCTATGGCTTATTTTTAATAGCATAATATTCGGCGTGCCTTGTTACGCTGCCATCAGTTTATAGGTCCCGGTTGGAAAAGTCTAAAAAATATTGTCTTCTTTAATCGACTTTAAACAGATTTTGATGTCATATTTGGATTATATACTGAAGGGGGACCTAGACAGTGAGCAGTAAAGATAACGAATTTATGCAACCATTTAGAATTTTTCTTAACCGATAGCAAGCAGTTGGGTAACAGTCGGATTCTTCTGTAGCCACAACATCTGATTTTGTTCATATCTTGCAATGGACCTATTTTGTTTTAAAATATGTGCTATTATTCTGAATTTTTTCCCCGAAAGTTGCAGATAAAATTGAGTGAGTTTCCTGTTGCGTGTACGGCTAATTATTCGGAATATTCTTCTTCACCACCTTAATCTAAATTAATCAAGAAATGCATTATCGATTTTGATAGGTGCTCGCCTCGGTTAAGGAAAAGCCAGCCACCTTATTTGCTAAGATACCCGAAATATTGCATCCGTGGGTGCCTTGTATGCTAAGATTCCTATTGATTCGCTTCCATCTTAAAGTGCTTATGATGCATTGTGCATTCTTGCTCTTCAAAATAATCCTGCAATTAAAAATGGTAAAATACTTGAATTAAGTCCTTAACAGAAACCTGAGCCGGAGATTTTTAAGCATTTATTTATACTTTGAGTCAAAAGCCAAATACTACCGTTGAAAACATTTGCCTGGGTTAGTCTAGCTTTCTCGTTGTCTTTGACACTGATAAAGTGTCAAAGTTTACCCTAATGGATAATGATAAGCAGACAAAACAAATAAATATATTTTATTAGTTAGACATTTGTCTGAAACTTCAAAACGGGTAGTCCAAATAAATAAATATTTATATTTAAGTCTGCGCAGATATCAATTTCGGCGAGCTAAATATTTATCTTTTGTGCAGATATCTGCTTAAAGTCTTTTTAAACATAGTTAATGTTTGCTAATTTGTCAAACAATTTTTTTTAAATATATTTTTTCTTTTCTGTGTATTTTATTTTGCATTCGCATTCCTGGTTAATTGTGGCTTATTCTCCTGCGTTGAATTATGAATTTTTGTAATTTTGTGATTTATGATTATTAATGTGTGCTTCACAAACCGTTACAGTTGTTTGTTTTAGCCACCAAATAATAATAACGAAAATCATATTTTCCATTTTTTTCAATGTTGACAATTTTAGTTTTTTTTTGTTTGTAATTAATGTCCGCTCATTTGTTTTGGCCTGACGCCTTTACAACGAGCTGTTAAACAAAAGGCTAAGCGCGAAATAACACACACACTCACACTCAGACTGAACCTATTCAATAAACCGAAGCCGAAGCCGGCCCAGCCGAAGCGAGTCGAGAAAAAAATTATGATCATTAAAATATGCTTTGATAGCCATCAGGCTGCCAGGCAGTTTTTTTTTTTTGTATTCAGCATTAGCATATTAGCAGCATTATCTGGATATGGTCAACATTTGTTTTTGTCTACGTTTTAGTGCCGCCGTGTGGCTTTGGGTGACATTATTAGCACATTAACAGCTGCGTTGACACAACCCAGAAAAAAAACCACAAAAAATTGAAATTGGGTAGGCGATCATTGGGGGCAGAAGAATGCAATTATATATCCTATTTGATTGGCAAAATATTGTAAAGTAATATAATTAAAGGATGAGCACGAAAAACTATACTACTTTTACGTAACACGAACTCGCGCGACTCCATACATCGTGTTCGTAGTGCACTATAAAATCTAATGAATAAATATATTTCTTTTTCACTAATAAACGCTTTATGAATGTCCCACGACAGTTGGCCTTTGTTGAGTATTACTAAAATTCTTGTAGTGTTATAAAAGGTATGATAATGATTTAATTTAAAATATGTTAGCTTTGTTCACCTTTTTAAGTCCGTTAGTCGTTAAGTAAAGCAGGGCTGCAAGCCGCTTCAATGTCGGTGTGTCCTATTTTTTTCGAATACCGAAACGAACCTGAGCAAATTTATTTTGTCTGCCCGAACCGAAGCATATAAGGACAAAGGCCCATTTTAGCATCTTCATGGTTTTTAAATCTAGGTTGTTTTTTAGAAAATGTATGTTGCCTGCTTTTAGGTTGCTTTTCAAATCATATTTTTCAAGAAAACGGCCCTAAGGTTTGTTATTATTTATGATAATTTTCCTCATCCCCCATAAAGAAAAGCATACATACAATAGATGTTTATTTCCTGTTCAGAAATATATGTTGGAACATCTTAAGTGCATCTATCCCGCTAGTAATAATAGTAATACATGGGCGAAAAGGAAGTTCCCCATTAATTGTTTCGTAAATAAGGGATCACTAAGTTTCAATTCGGTCTATATGTGGAATAACATTTTGTGGGGTTTAACTGAATAATACCGTAACCGGAACCGTTAACCGAAATAAACCGTTTTAAGCCAAGTAGCGGTATATAATCCGGAACCGATATAACATTTCTTTTAAGAACCGAAAACCGATAGCCTTTATAATAGGATCCAAAAAAACTGAAACGCTAATACCGGTACTGTGTTGGTTTCCTAATATTTATGTTAGCATTTTATAAATTCAGCATTAAAGAAATCACAGAGTCATATTATTTTTTAAGATAAAAAGGAAAAATAATTTTTTTTTAAGTCGGAAAAACTTTTTATTGGTATATATAAAAAATCTTAAATTAAATGTAACGGACTGCCAAGTATTAAAAAAATCCTCTCTGGAATACAGAAAAGATCTTTTTGATGGCAGGGATATAGTAGATTTTAGGGCCGATTATTTAGAACAATAATTTTTCCTGCTTTAGCAAAAGATTTCTCATCTCCCAGAAAGCAGTATCTGTCACATAAACTAGTATATCAGAAAATAATTTTTATTTTTGAATATAAAATAAAATGATACTTGTACCAGGTATACTGAAATGAAAATTTGAAAACCGAAATAAAACCTTTAACCGAAATTCTCATTATGGAACGTATCGGAATTTCCGATATTCGATTCGGGATTAATCCCTGGTATAACATAGCCAAAATAGCCATTCCAGTTATGTCATTTAATGAATTTTTCTACACTCAGAAAAAAGTGCCATCCTAAATTTAGGTATGACCGTGATTAAATTAAGATCGTTTTGTTCGAAAAATTTTAACGTTATTTTTGTCTTTTTTTATTGAATCAAGAATAAATCAATTATAAATTAAATAATATAAGAGTAACAGTAAATAAAATTCCAATTGAAGTATGCAGAAAGAAGTCATTTCAAGTTTAAGTTTATTTACAATCCCAAAAGCGATCTTAAAATTAGAAATTTTCTCTCAAATTTGGAAATTTCGAACTTAGTCAGCTTTTGAGATCGTTTATACTTGAATTTCCCCTGTTTATGTACGGAATTCTTAATTTTTTTCTGAGTGTAACATTCATTTTTTAATTTGCAAATATCTTTTGGCGCTAAACAACGTTAAAACGTCGATGAAATGATTTAGTTTAGCATTTTTTTTAAAGGCCCCAGTTCTGTTCGCGGTTCGATTTAGCGGTCGGTTCGGGATTTTTTGGATCGGCTTATAATTGGCTTGCATCCCTCATATATATTCTTGATCAGTATCAATAGTTAGGTCAGTAAAGCCGTCAGTCTGTTCGTGTGAATAAACGAGACTAGATTTCTCGTGGTGTTCTCTGAGACTGATTTTAGCTTTAAGGTTCGAAAAACAATTCCAGCTTGCTTCTTCAACTTACTTGCTTGCTTATCCATCCACCAACTTAAAGAGTAAAGTACATTTTTTTCAAGTTTGCCCAAAGATAATTATTAAAGGAAGCCAAATCTAATGCATACAGAAAATTAATCAATTTGCCATTTGGAAATGTTTTTTGGTCTCTGATTTGGTGTATTGCATCCTTATTTCAACCGCAACCCCAAATCATCTTAATATTCATTTCATTCTAAAGCGGTTAAATATTTATGATTAGTTGTTAATGTCTCTCTGCAAAATGTCTCTTTAAGATCATTTTTCTATATGAAAATATAGCTCATTAATTATTAGGGCTTTTCTTCCAAAGTCTTTTAGACAGTTCTTACCGCACTGTTGATTGCCTTTTTTTTGGGAATGAAATTAATTCCAATAAATTTGTTTGTCCATTTATTACCCTCAAACTGTAGCATAACTAGCTGAAAATTCTTATTAATAACAAAAATAAATTCCAAATCCAAAAACTGAGTCCATTTGTAGATGTCAATATTTTTCAACAGGCCATCTATGGATCTAACATATCTATACCTTTTTTTTCCTGTCGACCCCCGCCCACCCCGCCAGAACCGTTGCCGCAGTCAAGAAATTGAAATGCGCATACGAAATTATTCAAATGCGCTAAGTTATGAAGTTATCACGATGGCACTTCTGAGCCAGCACTCTTCCTCCTCCTGCACTCCGCTCAGTGAGTGACAATGGATTTTCCTCACGGGGGTCGTCACCGGCCGGTCAGTTCGGCCTAGTCGAAGCGCGTGTATCCATTTCCATTTTGAAAAGACATTTGTTTTTGTGCGCTACAATTTCGTTGAGCGACTGCTTAGCTCAGCGTTTTTATTTATGAGGCATTTGGGTAGCCTGTTGCGTCGACGCGTCGGTTCCCCCCTATTTTGACAGCAACAAGTTGCCCGGCAAATATATGAGAGAAGACAGTCACTAACTGTCGCCGATCGCCGTTCGGCTGTGGTACATATTTCATCGATTAATTTCCAAGATGAAGTTATGAACGCTGAAAGCTGAAATGAAAGAGAAAAAAACTAAAAAAAATTTGAATATTTGATTGGGTCGCTCGGTGGCTCGCTTGGAGGTTGACTTAGACACTGCACAATCATCAATTTATGGATTGTTTGAATTGCTTTTAAATGCGGCGTGAAACGGTTGACGAGTGTATGTGTGAGAGTGTATGTATGTGTAAAGTTTGGCAACTCTGACGGGTGTTTACGTGACATGCGCAGGTGTTTCAGGTGACTAACCAGAAAGGGAAGCTCCCAAATTGGAGTAACAAATGTAGTTTTGGGTCTTGGTCAAGGGCACGGATTTACTTATATTTAATTGAATTGTTTCTAACAGACAGAAGAAGGGTTTGCAATATATTTCTGAAATATATACTAAACTTGAAAGGTACAGTGTACTTACTTGTTTAAAATAGAACAATATTTTATATTTTTTATCGTCTTTAGATCTGGGAATTTATCCAGAACTAATACCGAAACCAAAAAGACCGAAACGAACGAAATTATTGTGCAGGTTTAGTTTCGGCTCTGACTTTTTTTCGGCAAGGTTTTCATCAGTTTTTTTTAAAGGGTTTACAACAATTAAAGAGATTCCTTTTAATGTTTGACAAAGTTCCCAGATCTGAAGGAAATTTCAAAAGTTCCTCTTGCTCTTTCGATTTACAATGCTTTTTCAGAAACTAAACAAAAAGTTTCGATGCTGCATATAGTTATTATTGTCAATTATTGAATTGATGGCCTTAGCCTTTGCTTGCTAGTCATAGAAAACAGAACTCTCTTAGGTACAGTTGGAGCAGAGAGACTTAAAAACAAAAGAAAGACAATCTCATAATTAATGTCAACTGCTCTAACAGTTTAGTACTTTTTGCCATTGGGCTTCAAATTTTCATTTTCAGTATAATTGATTTACAAAATATTTAATTGCCACATAAAACTCCGTAAAAATATTTCGATATTCTCAGCCTTGTCACTTCCTTCGGGAATTTTCCCACACCAGCTGGGATCCGATTCTGCTTCTCTTATTTCCAGGACACACAACACGATCACAGCAGCAGCCCCGTTCAGTTCCAGCAACCCCACTCCCCTGGGTGCGATTTCTTCAGAAACTGAACAAAAATGTTTCACACCTTCGACGCGGCATGAAGTCCAAGTCAGAGTCATGAAATTTGAGGCGACAAAAGTCGCCTGATTAATCGGCATATATCGATCAGTCCCGAGGCAAAACTACCACAGACAGGCTGGCGTTAATGTTTCTGAATTCCCTGTGTTTGGCTGCCTGCTGATTTTTGCCCAGGGCCCTACACCTGTGCGCATCCTGCAACCTTTCAGGTGTGCACATTAGTCACAGACACAGACAGCGAGGCGGGCAGGCAGGCAGGAAGGACAACGAGAACGAGGACATTAACGAGCCAGGCAGTTAGACGCCGCTGCTGGCAATGATGCAGCAGCTTTTTTTGGAAGTTGGAGGACTCTTCCCTTCCCCACGCCATGTATGTATGACAAATGTTTTTTAATGCCTAAAATTTCCATAGTCACGGCCATTTAAAACGAACTCCCTCCTCATAATGAGCAATGAGCGGAATTTTGCCAAATCATTTTACCAAAATAAATTAAATAATTTTTGGTTTGTCAGCCAACCGAAAGCTGATTTATGGGTCGATCAATTTTCGGTCTACGAAATGGTTTAGAGCTTGTGGTCCTGGCATATTGCTGCTTGGAGTTTATTAGAATTGTGAGTGGAATATTGATGCCACTTGTTGAGTGTCAGCGTTGAAAGTGTGTAAACAGGGGAAAGGTGCGGCAGATAGAATGGGTTGACAACAATCGATCAGATGACCATTGATTAAAATTTCCTTATTGGCAGAATGTCCATTATCCATTCAGGATACAAATTGTTACTTTTAAAGACCAATGAAAATAATTTAAAGTATTTTACTGGAATTCTTTGAAATTGTTGTTGACGATATCATGATCATAATCCAATCATTGATGATGCAAGGCATAGATTAATGACTTAGATAACAATTTATTTTTAGATAATATGCTAAAGAGGTTGTGGATGATCTTTTCAAAAATGTCATCTATTCCCGAACAATAAAAACATCCGAGATTAATGGGCGTTAATAGGGGTGTTTCAACAACCCGAATTACTTGGTTTTCATGGCTTAACTCACTCTAGTCTCTACCCACCGTTTCTGCTCCAGTCCCATTGGGATTTGGTTTTTGTATTACGTTCTGACAATTTTAGTTGAGAATTTGTAGTATTAGGAATATACCCTTGGCTGAACTATACTTTGTGTGAATTGTTATGTTTTTCGTAATCTAACTATATATTTTGTATTTCTTGTTATGAATTGGTTGCTTACAATTGTATTAAATAAGTATGTCATCAAAATATTTAAATAGACTCCACTTCCTTTGATGGTATCGTTCCAGTTTCTGCATTATTATGTCTTCTGCTCTATCCGAATGATTAGCAAGTTTTGAAATCGGGTTGGTAAAGCGATCACCTAATCGAATTGTCAATCGATAAATATTTGATATTTTAGAATTCTAAAACGTTTCGAATATACTGTAGTAGCTAGTGGGACTACGGAATCCGTAGAATGATTTGCAGAACAGGATAAGGAGAGGAAATTAAAGACCAATTTCAAAGTTGTAAAAATATTTCCTGATTTCCAGCAACATTATTTAGTACATGATGGCGATCCACACAAATTTAGTTATTGTGCTTGAAAATAACGTACAAAGAATTTATAAGTTAATTTTGGGATTGTTCACAATTGATTGATTGATTGATCATTATTGAAAGATTTATTGGAAATACAGTTTCCAGCTTTAATTTTTTTCTATTTTGAGTATTCGAAATAAGTTGCAGCAACTTTCTAAGCTAGCTTTAAATTCACGTTCATCTTTTTAGACATGTGTACATCGAAAGATAAATTAAAGAAAAAATGTTTCGAGACTGGGTGGTTAAGTAAAACTGTGTTACCTCGACAAAAATTAATATATTATACTTCAGAGATGGGCGAGAGTGGGCCA
This sequence comes from Lordiphosa mommai, assembly GCA_018904225.1. Classification (NCBI taxonomy): domain Eukaryota; kingdom Metazoa; phylum Arthropoda; class Insecta; order Diptera; family Drosophilidae; genus Lordiphosa; species Lordiphosa mommai. The sequence goes on from JAEIFT010000179.1 coordinate 317,782, forward strand.
TTACCGATTATTTAGTATAGGTGGCATCGAGATTAATTGTCCTTTTTGCGCCCACCAATCTGCTGGTTATTTTGGTTTGCCTTCTCCTTTAGCCAGTATTTATATTAGACGAAAAGTAAAATGGGTATACTAAAGTATACTTATAAACAGGGCTGCAAATCCAACTATGTTTTCGTAGGTCCGGTTCTTGGGATTAAACCAAAATTTATACCGAATTGTGATTTAATTTGCAAAACACATCTTCATTAGATAATGCACACAAAATTATATTTATATTTGAACCGAGCGTTTTTCCAAACAGATACAGGTACAGGATTTGATAGATTCAGAAGGTTCGGTTTATGTTCCGGATCGAGAGTCCCAAATAACCTGATCCGAATCGTTTGTATGTTGTTGTTGTTCAGTTGATTTTGACGTCATTGGAAAACAAACAGATTATTATTTGCTCTTATTTTTTAGGGTTACAAAATTCAGAACAACTTGCTTATTTGATATCCTGTTGAAAAATAATACCTCATCTTAATCTGTCTTGAACACACTTGTGTGTAAATATCTTGATTATTAAAACTCAGTAATCAACAAAATATAACAATTCAGCCAATGGGCAGCACTGTTTAAAGTATTTACCAACACTGAATATGATATTTAACCAGGTAACTAGATGACCCAGCTTTAGGCTTGTGATGTCAGCTTACTTTTCGGTAGAACATTTTGTGTTAAAGTTTTAATTTTTCTACATTAAAAATAATATTGTACATTTCACAAATAATTGTTGAAACACTTTCTACTCATCAGCATAAATATGACATGAAATTTTTCATCGTTTATCGAATTTAATTACCTTTTCTACTACCCACACCTAATCAAGGAACGATTTATAAATGTAAATAATTTTATTATCAACAAAAATTGAATATTATAATAAAAAAAATTACTTGTTTTTTCCAACAAATTTATGAGCAATTCTTAATACATTTTATGTGTATTTTTAATATGTGACATATTCTCTTTTTCTCATTTCAAACCTCACACTGCCAAATTTAGAGATTATGCATAAACGATTTCGGTTTTCTTTCGATTATGTTTTTCATTTCTCGGCTACGCTTGTTATATACATTATTAATATTTTTAAGTGAGTTTCTGGCCGCGCCATTCGACTGTTTTAATTTAATATTTATTTATATGCCTTTACGAATTTATAATAAGACAACGCATTAACTAATTAATATAAAAACAAGACAAGGCGAGACAACTCATAAAGATTCAATAAACCCACTCACACACACACACACAGAGACCCAGAAAATCCATCCTGTTCCAGTGCCCCCCGAGTGCGATCCGGTTTTTATTAGTTCTTGAATTTAACTTCAACTTGTTATCAGTTATTTGTTGGCTTTTGCCTTTTTCAAAGTTTTTTTTTTTTGTTTGTTTGTTGATTCTTCTTTTCGACGGCGGCGGCGTTGACTAATTTTCATAAAATAACGATCGATTTTAAAATCTGAAAAAAGGTGTGAAGTATTAATAAGATGTCAACGGGAAAATGTTAATTTCGGAAATAAGTCGGCTTTGGAACTCAGTCGGTTGTTTTGTCTTGTTTTGGCTTTTTTGGAGCTATGCCATTGTCCTCATGCAGAAGCTGAGATTTTTATTTTAGACACTTTGACATAAATTTATGAAACTATTGAAAAAGGGCTTAGGTTTCAGGTATGAATATGGGTGACCTGGAAGATAAATGGCGCAGAAGAAGGCTGTTAGCCCAATACAGCAGCATCTGTAAAATAATTTAGCCAGAAGCACGCAAAATCAAGCTTCTTTTGCCCTTCATGGTTTTTGTGGAAGATTTGACTGCCCTGCGCTTTAATCCAATTCGTTTTAAGGTTGTTTATACTTACAATGTGTTAAATAGAATTTATTCAAAAATAATCATAAATATTGTTTTGCATTATTCTGTGTTTAAATTAATGTCAAGTTAATGTTAAACTACTCAATATCTATTGGATAAATCTCAAATATACCAGAAGGGTAATTCTTGTTCAACAAGAAAAATTAAATATTTATCTTTATAATTTTATTCAACAAGATATATGGGCATTTTCATTATGTCGAACGGGACTTTCGAACACTATTGAAGTAAAAAAAGTCAAAATAAAAAGGAATTTTTGTGTTGAAAGAAGTCTTAACTAATAGCTCATAATTGGCCTTTTAATTGGTGCTAAGGTTGATTTTGGGAAATTTATACTTTTCAAGATAATTACAAAAAACCAAAGCATTCGCACGGGACAAAAACAGAAGTGGTTTTCGCGACCAACAATTGACAAGCCGATTTCAGCGAATCCTGAGGCAATATTGGAAACTATTAAATTTTAGAATGTTGTACATTGATGTTACGTAAAAATTGTTTTGATTTTACCCAAAAAAAGCTTATACCTTGTTTTAAATTCAATTTGAAGCACTTTCGCACGGGACATGTTGCACGGGACATTTTTTTCCATTAGAATAATTATGTTATTTTAGTTACTCTTTTGACGAAATTATATATAAATAAGCGTAGTAAAAGTGATACAGAAGATTTTAATGTATTTATTTTGTTTGCCGCCGTTTTTGCTCATTAATCTATAAAAATAAAATTGTAAGATATATATAAAAAAAAATCATTTATGGAAGAAAAATTTTAAAATTCACACTTACGATGTCGCACGTCCCACTTGTCCCACTTTATATAAGTACCAAGATCACAAATATAAATAAAAAATCTATGTCTTTGTTCCCTTGAAAAGGTTGAAGAATGCAAAAGTCAATGCATAATGAGAGATATTTAAGAACTTTTATCAAATCAAAAAGTTCAAGGGAAATATCAAAATGAGAAGAGTTGCGCTTGCGCGATTGATTCAATACAATATAATTCGGGTATTTACTGCTTATTAGGGTTAAAAAAATCCATTCTAAGAATACTTGCCCAAGTAACCATAGGACTAAGATCAAAAGCGAGCATGAGATCTTAAACGAGATTAAAAATAGATAGTATTCGGCATTCTTGGATTACGATGAGATAACTGACACCAATTGGGTGGAATCGAAGCACATCTAGTAGATGCTGTAATTTAGTCGTCAATCCGGACGGAGGGATAGACGGACAGGGCTAAATCGACTCGGCTGTTGATGCTGATCAACAATATATATACTTTATGCGGTCGGAGATGCTTCCTTCTGCGTTTATTTAGCTTTGGCTTGGGTCCACATAATCATCTTTTCCGTTCATAATCATCTTGATACTTCCAAAAATTGCGGACTAGCTTGTCGGAGATACCAATAACTTGTACCACATTGCCGAAATGAGCAATTTGCATGTCTTGGCATATTATTTTATTCCACAAAAATATGACAATATTAATTGTCAAATATATTGGCTCAACCGAACCGATCGCTATCCAAACACAGAATTAGATATTATACAGTGCGGCTATATATATGCACCAAGCATAACACGAAAATTTAAATGTATCGAATAATTTTGCATTGCTAGTGTTGTTGTTTTGATTCTTGCTTATCTTATTTTTGATTCTCTTCTTATCTGCATTCACCAATTGTTGCTTTCCCTTCTCTGAATACTCGTACACTGATAGACTTACTTGTACAATTCTAACACAATTACACAGACTGTCTCAGATACATGAAATTTGATAAACTTTCAGGCTAGGGATGATTAAAAAATAAAGTGATAAAGTGATTTTATACTTATTAGCTCCACGTACTTCAACACCCATTGGCCAAGTGAGGGAATCCACGCTAAAACAACTCAATAACTAATTAACATATGTATTTCCCGGTACCAAAGAGATATTTGTTCTGTTTGCCTCAAACTGGGAAAGAAAAAACCAAACTAACCGCATTTCTCATTTGGTTTTTTCTGGTTTCTTCTTTAACTTGCACTCGATGTCTCACCTTTCGAATGATTTATTAAAGTGTCATTAGGGCACGAATGCTCAAAAAATGAAACGAAACCGAAGACCAACTGAATTGACTTTTGAGTAGCAGTAGAGAAGATGGAGAGGTCTGGAGTGTGGTAATGAAGTTACAAAAAAAAAAAAAAATCAAAAGTCCCCCCTCCATGCCCCGCGGGCCCAGCTCGATCGTGTAATGGCTGCGTTAAGTAGTTGAAGTTTGAGGCTTGCCTCTTGTAAATTTAAATTAAGCAAGCAAAGCAAAGCATCTCGCTCGCTCTCACTCCCTCTATCATCAGCGAAGGGTACCGTTAGCTATGATCTCTCGGGTTGCCTCTGACCCACGAGATGTGGTGGCGGCTTTCATCATGATTTGGCTCTTGGCATTGATTTATTTTGAATCATAAAGTTGCCTTCAAGTTGATGTTGAGGCGAGAAAATTAAGTTGTTGTCATGATTGGGGAAGTGGAAGAGTTTTCCTTTTTATCGATCGGCAAGAGAAGACACCAAAATAGTGACCATAAAACAAATTTATGGGCTTGAGTTAACAGATCAGCTGGGCTGGTGTCTGTGGGCTTATCAGATAAGGTCAGGTGGAGATGTATAATAAATTTTAAATAGAGATTAAAGCTACAAATAATTAAGATAAATTCTAACAAACATGTGACAACAGAGCCGACCATTTAAACCAAGCGTGTTTGAAATACAAAGAAAAGAATATTGTATACCAATATTAAGTCAAAAAGCGAGCGTTAATAAAACTTAAAAAGAAAAAACTCTCGGAGAGAGTACGAAAAAAATCTGAAATGGCCGCCCAATAAGTATGCAGCAGAAACGCGAATGCTTTTTACACAAAGTTGCCCATAAAATTCCCAACAGGTTATATCATTTCAAGCCTAGATGACACGACATGAGTTGTAGGAACAGCTTTTCTTGTTTTAAGTGTTAGATTTCTATTGTTAATATGCACGGTCTCATTTTGCATATAAGAAATAATATTTTGAAGAAATAATTTTTTTTCCCGAACTTTATCAGAATTGATTAAGGACTTGTTCCGACCTAAATGTAAGTTAGAAAAGATTTTAAAATAGTCCGAAATGTACTTAATATCAGGGCTGCAAGCCCCAAAAAAATTCTTTTGAGCTTTGGTACGCAGATTTGAACCAAAATTTACCATAGGTGAATGTTCATAAATTCGTGGTTCAAAGTTTTTGGGTGATGGGTTTGGTTCGATCCTAGGATGGGTCCATGTTTTACCGAACTTTAATCGAAAATCAATACTCAAAATAATATTCAGAATATATTTTTTAAAGTGTTTGTAAAATTTTTTTCTATAATTTTTGCGTACCATAGCCAAAAAATAAACATTAAGTTGGAGTTCCGAGATCGAACCTGATTAATACAATACATACCGAAACGATCTAAAATCAATTATTTGGTGATTCCCTTAAACATGTATTGGTGTATTTCAATTGGAGAGGATTCACTCTCTGACAGGCTTGCAGTTGGTCTATGAGAGCAAAAGTAACTGTCAACGGTATCTAAGCTGAGAAGCCCTTGTAATGAAATTGCCAATCTCTGTAACTCTGACATTATGCATCCCCAGTGTATGCGCCTGGCTGTGTAATCATTATGAACTATCTGAACCCCAACCGAGCCCAATAAGGCGCCACATCCTTTCTGCCTTGTGGCCATAATCAGCACACAATCAGCCAATGAACGAACCAACGGATGGCAAAAATTAACTTTTTTAATGAATTACGTTCACCATTAAGTGAAAGAGACAGAGTCAGACAGAGAGAAAGAGGAAGCGAGCGAGAGACAGTTGCAACGCAATGTAACGTAACGCAAAACGCATTATGCCATATCGCTGATTGAACCCAACGAACCGTAGCGAACTGAAACCCAGGAATATTGGCGAAATGTTGGCCTAAAACAAAAGACCCACCCAGGCGCCTGGCCTGTGGTCATTAAAATTTTATATTTTAATTTGATTTTCCTGCCCATAAAAAAACATGTAAGGCGAGCTGCTTATAAGAGTATTATATCATTCCGTGCCTAAGCCGTGATTGAGCCCCCATTGTCTATTTTTGCGCGCAATTGAAAACACAAATCCTCGATTCTCCTTTTGATGCAACTGCAACGCCTGCATCAAACGCGACGTTTTTGTATTTATCTTCAACTCCTTAGGCGGACGACATGTGCGGATTTATTTTCTTGATGAATACGCGGCTTATTCGATTATTGTATTGAGCCAGCTTTCATTTCCTTTTCACGGCAACTGATTGAACGCGAGTTATCTTTCATGATTTGGCCGCTCGTTGACACAAAGGAGGTCACATCACACACTCGCACTCACACACACAGAGAAGGACTCGAGTACGCGCATTAAGTACAAGCGGCTTAGCCTCATCCTCGGGGCGGATGTGTGAAGATAATTGTCAAGGTTCACGGCTGCCTGACTTGCTTGCGTTATGATTAAACCTTTTTCATATTTTCTATTTTTATTTTTTTTTTTAATTAAATAAAATTGAATTGACAATTTTGTTGTGGCTTCCACGGAGCTGCAGATATATTGAGTGGCTTATTAAATCTATTTCATTCAGTTAAAGAGTTGTCAAGGAGGAAGTACAATAGTGTGAAGTGGTTTATTTATCAGAAATGCAAACCAATTGTTGTTTGTACAATTAATTGATTTAGTAATTTTAAAACGTTTCACTGGGATAAGAAGGGAGGATCGATGTGAACAATAAATCTGCCTTAGTCGCAAAGAATATATTATTTTGTCAAAATGGTACTTTTTTTGACTATCATTATCCATCAAAGTGTTATGCAGTTTCATTCAATCGAATTTTTATAAAGAAAGAACTTAAGAGTGAACTTGTTCAAATACTTTTTACAAGGAAAAGCAATACTGAGGAGATAAATGTACGAAGCGCTCAGTTTTTCGTAGAGTTGTCGGTTTTTGGCGCGCGAGCCACTGCAAAGCTCATCAGTGATTCGGAATATTGTGCGCTAATAAGATTTATATTTTTAAGATTTTATTCAAACGTTGAGATCAAATCGAATTTGATGACTTGTATAGGAAATCCTTACACTCGATTACAGCCTTGAAAAATTGCCCAATAGCATTAAGCCGTTTATATAAAGTTTGCCCATGATAACAATGTTCATGTTATGGTAATAAAAAGAAACTGAAAGTACAGAAAATTACTTTTAATAATTTTGCGAAATCACCAGTCTGTCTAAACTAAATCGGTGCAGGATAATAGAAGCTATGTCAATATTTGTTAAACCACAGACAAAAAATGGACTAAATGAATAACGGAAAAGTAAATAATTCTTCAAAAATTCTTTTCACCACCGAAAAATATGAATATATTTCTATTGGAAGAATATATATACTAACCACCAATATAATAGGGGGTGTCTTATATCCGTTTTTTATTGACTACTGCTTTTAAAACAAGCATGCTAAAGACTTAATTTTCTGTTCAAGTGGCGCAAAATTAGGACCCCAAAATTTGTTTGGTTTTGGTAAATAATTTTTTGTTAATACTTTAAACATTGTGGCTAATTCTATCTTCTGGATATATTGCAACAGTTAAATGAACTTTAATTTAAAAACAAAATTAAGTCTCCAGCATGCTTGGTTTGGAAGCAGTAGTTAATATATAACAGACATAAGGGGTGTCCTATTTGTTTGGTGGGCAGTGTACTTCTTCCCCTAAGTAATTTGTTTATCAAAGTTAACGGTTAACGGCATCATGCCTTCGTACGCACATAATCGTAGGTTTTACGTCTATTTAATTATATTAAATTTACATTTTTAACATACATTTACTGGGTAAAAAAACAAAAATGAATTGAACGAAAAAATTAACACAATAACAAAATGACAGCTAGGTATTTGTACTCATTTGTAATTGTAATCGGCGAGTATTAATATGTTCCATTTTTTTTAGAGTTTTAGATTTGATCCTATTTCTGTTTAGCCTTTGCTTGAGCCTTCCAAATTCCAATAAGATATTGCATCGCCTGGAAGTCAATATCTGCTGATGACTTTTGAAATAGCTATACAGACAACCTGTTTAATTTGTTGGGTGCTCGAGGCGGTCAGAATTTGTTTATGCCCGAAATAAATCAAAATCGATTATAATTTCATAAGAGAAATTTAATTAAATTGTAAAACACTGAAGCAAGCAATTTAAGTTTGCAATACTGATCGCCGCTTCGAATGCCTTCTCCAGCTGGCTGCTCCATAATTATAGGCACACATGTCACTGCTCAGGGTTGGTTGAGGTTGATTTAAACCGCCGGACAGTTGACATTAACGTCCGCACATTGGCAAATGACAGATGCTGTCAGCCACAAAATGCATAAACAAATACACACAGACGCACGAGGGGGATGCTGTGTGGCGGGGGGATGGGGCAACTTTTCACCATGTTGGTGGCTTTGGCATATGCATTTTGCACACGAGGCCAGCGAACGCTCATTAATTATGGAGGTATTAATATTGGACCAAAATACACACACACGCACACACAAGCAGATGTCTGCATATGTGTGTAAGTACATAAATATGTATGTATGTAGGCATAAATTTTGAGCAAACATAATTTATTACAACACATATTTGTTGTTGTTGTTGTTGTCGCTGTTGGCTCTGACTTTGTTTATTTGTTTGTTTGTTGGTTTTAACGCTCAAAATGCGACTGGCTTGGACAAAAAAACTTTTTTGTACATAAATAAATGTACATTTGTATGTACGATATGTATTATACTCTCTCGTATGTAAGCAGGCAGGTATCGTATGTTTGTTGGGGTCAGCGCACTGACTGGCATCGCCATTTTGTCTGAAAGGCGCCATTTTGATGTCCTGTTAATTTAGTTAAACAGTGTACACAAGTTTAATAATCCAACTCAACTGCTTATGCAATTAACAAGAATAAAACTCACCTCTTGACCTTCCCGGAATTGAAAGAACCCTTTTCGCGGCTCATCAAATCACTGTCCCGTATCTCGATTCCCCCTTTTCGTCTCCCTCCTTTTGGGCTACCATAAAAATATTTTAATTAAATTTTACATCTATGCCCCTTAATATCCTTTTTACGCGAGCCACACAGTCAGACAAAACGCAGGCCTTCAACTTCAACTCTGACCGGAACACTGACATAAAGCGCAGCCCATTAATCATTCAAATTACCCATACATCATCATTACCCACAGTCCTCACAGTCTCAGCGTCGCAAGCCCTCTCCTGGCACCTTTCTGTCTAAAAATAAAATGAAATCTCACCAGCAAAACAAAAAGAAAAATTTCTGAAATTATTCAATGAGGGCGGTCTCAATTAGTTTTAGGCAGGTAAGGGGCAAAATTTTCATTTACCTGTTTCTCGTTGGTTGGCCAAGTGGAAGTTCTTAGACACAACGGCGGCAAGGGCGTCTAACAAAATAAAAATTAAAAAAATTCCACGAACTGCACTAAGTCTCTGGCAATGACCAGAATGAATATGGCCAGACATTTTTGGGCAAGGACCAGGATCAGAACTAAATTCAGCTTACATACCTATAAGACTTACTGAGCCTGATTAGCAAAAGATTTTTACGTAAAATCACAATTTTCAGTGAAATTTCAACTGCTATATCCAATCATGGTAAAAGGACACTGTATGTTGAGGTTAGTCGGAAATGTCTAACCAGGAAGTTTTTAATGGTTTCGGGGTTACTGCTTTACTGCTTTAGCCCCGATTCTTTAGATTATTAATTAATTACTCATGGTCTCCTCAACTTCAGCAAAAGTGATCGCTGTTAAACAAGAGACCGATAACTTTCTTATTGGGTTATCTGTTAGGAAATTTAATTTAATTTTTCTAAATAAAATTTAACAAAATTGCTTAAAGTTCAGGTAGTATTAGGTGGCTTCTTTATTCAGAACTTACTGGAACTTGGCAAGTATTTTCTGCCGGACGCCAGGGGCCATTAAGATTACATATTTTTTATCACAATTACATTTGCTTAAATATATAAAAGTTAAAGTTGTAAGTCATTTCATTTTATGTTATTGAAATTGTTCAAAAGTTCCTGATTCACGAAAAAATAAATAATAATTATTATTATTAAAATATAATTATTATATTAATCAGTGGCGCTTTATCTACCAATGGGTAGCACTTGTTAAAGTATATACCAACACTCTAAAATTATATTTACCCAGATAACCTCATAACCCGAATCTGGGCTGGGGTTTGTCAGCTTATTTTTCTTTAGAACATTTTGTTGCTGAAAATATAATTTCTCAACAGAAAACCTAATGAGCAATTTGCCGTAAATACTTTAATTATTCAGCACACTAAAACAATTTTTTTTCAGTTTTTTAAATTTCGAAATTTAAACATTTTTTATACTCTGTACCGAAGGTACACAGAGTATATTGGGTTTGTGCAAATGTATGTAACAGCCAGAAGGAAGCATCTCCGACCCTATAAAGTATATATATTCTTGATCAGCATCAACAGCCGAGTCGATATAGCCATGTCCGTCTGTCCGTCTGTCTGTCCGTCTGTCCGTATGAACGAAGATATCTCAGAGATGCTAAGAGCTAGAGGTTTGAAGTGTATGGAACATATTAATCTTATACCTGCAGGCAGATCAAGTTTATTTTTGATTTTTGCCACGCCCCCTGCCTAACCCGCAAATTAAAAAAAAACGAAATAACTCCCACAATTTTCAAGATAGATAGTTCGAACATTCTAGACATATATTCTACTACTTATTTTGAATCGACCCGCCATACATCGTTTTTCGATCAGATGAACGATATTAGAGCTATACGTAAAAGAAAATAAAAACCAACGACAACAATACCACAGCGATTGGTAGAACTTACGAGAAAGAGAGAGCGAGAGGGCAGTATATTAGTTGGGGAGCAATTTAATTATACATTTAGATACCAACAGTATTTTTGCTATATGTTGTACAAAATTTTGACTTTTGGGAAAATTTAATACAAAATTTAGTATCTAGTTAATGATTAGTAGTAGAAATAGTAGTAGTACTACAAGTAGTAGTATTTGTATTTATTTCAGATTTTCGAAAGCGATTTAAGATATAAAGAAAGCTAATAGGTATTTAAACAAAGACCTTGTTGGGCATGGTATAGAAAACGTCCGCCCATTTAAGATGACGTCGTTCTTGTGTTCCAGTCCCCGAGTTCGATTCCCCGCCGAGGAAGGTAAATTTATACAAATTTTATAATTATTATTAAATGCTTTTGAAAGGAAAAAAAGATTTTCGGTGAATAACATGTGCTGCTACGCCCGATCCCCCCTTTCCACCCACATATTTAGAGAAACAAATATCTTTTAATTGGCATCTTTTGGCCTTAAATTAAGGTGAAAACGACCAAAAAATCAAAGGTCATCAGCCACCTTATAGTTCGGATATGATGTCTTTCGCGCCATTTTTAGTACCAATTGCCCGAATTTTAGGTTATATTTCACGTTTTTAGGCAATTTATTTCTCTGGGAGTACCAACATAATTAGCAAGATTCAACCACTTGTGTACACCATTCAAAATGCCAAAAACCTCTATTTCCGTCAAATTTTTTTTTGAAAGCTAACTCTAAACTCTCTTATTACCGGGCATCGTTTCCTCTTCCTTGAGATTGCGTGGATTGCATATCTTCGATTGAGTATCATTCCGAGTATTTCCATTCAGCCATAAAAGATATTTCGTTCCGTGCGAAATGCGCTGTGCAGAATTCAGCTCCTTTGGTAGTCAAGGTACCTATATGTTCGACTTTCGCTGACCGTTCGCTGTCGATTTGTTTTGACGTCCTGTTATGCTTTATCACAGGATTCGAGGTGGCTAAGTAAATCACTCCACCAATGAATACGGTTTCATTTCCACATTTTTTCATATCAATTTTACTCCGATATGACGAAGATTAACTTGATATGATAAAAATATCAATACGATCTTTTTTATATATAAAAAACAAAGCTAACTTCGACTGTGCCGAAGTTTTAATACACTTGAAAAACTTTACTCAACTGATTTAACTGAAAAATATATAGATATAGATATCGATTTTAAAAATTTTAAATCATTGATAATAAAAATTTGATACCATAAAAAAACTTTTCTTAGTAAATCACTTTTCGACCGTCGTTCCTTGAGTTTGTTAGTCATCGTTTTGATAATTTTTTTCGATTTTTATAAAACTATATACCCGTTGGGGACGCTACGATAAAAAACAAAAGTTTTCTCCTATTTTTTACTGTTTGATATATATTGTTGTCATCGTTTTGATCATTTTTTCGTTGTTAACATATAAAAAAATATACTGACGCTCGTAATCAAAAGTTTTTCTGACAAAGACTTTTTTCGACCGTCGTTCTTGGAGTATTGCTTGTGATCCGTTTTAATACTTTTCGATTTGTAAAAAAAAACTTATACCGTTGTGACCTATGTGGAAACAAAAGTTTTTCTAACTAGAACTTGTTCTTAGACCGTCGTCTTGGCTATTGATATAGTTATCCGATCCGGCCGGCCGACTATTAGTTGCGTGCAGAAAAAGAAGACTCTGTGCAAAATTTTAGCTCGATAGCTTTAAAACTGAGAGACTAGTTCGCGTAGAAACAGACAGACGGACAGACAGACAGACGGACAGACGGACAGACGGACGGACGGACAAACGTCGTCCTAAGAGAATATATATAGTTTATGGGGTCAAATGAATATTTATGCTTACAAACTTTTGGATTAATATACACTTTTCGTGTATAAAAAAACAGTCTGAGGCGAACTCGACCTTGCACTTAACACGATGGAATGACGCCTCAACCCACAACTTATGGACAAACGTCTAAGAGACTATTTATGCAAAGTATGAACAAATTTGATATTTTTAAAAGATCAGTTTAACCAGCAAAGATTAAATTGATCTTGAGCTTTTTTTTTTTGTTTATTATTATCTTTGAGAGATTGTGCGGCAATCGTGAAGTCTCATTTTCAAAGAAAGTTCATGTTATGTACTTCAAATACAGCTTATACGTATAAAAGAAACCTTCTTCTGAGCCCGTTTCTAAATTGAGCACATAGTTTGCTGTATTTTCAGGCAGGTTCAGGATTTCTTTTGCAAAATAGCACTGTAAAATGTCTACTTCTTCAAATGATGAGTTTCCATATACTTGCGCTCCATATGATTGTACAGACCGGTTTACCGCCAGGAATAATTTCCACTTTGCACTCAGGCCTTTGTTTTTTCTTCCAAAAATAATGTTTATATAAATTAATATATTAAATGGGCGTCAAAAAACTATTGTTTATGTGAAAAACCTTTCCCAAATCGCGATTCCTCAATTTTCTTTGTAAGACCTTGCATTAGCTTGTTTCTGTGATTTCGCAAAAACAATTTTAATTTTTGTGATCATAATTTTTTTATGTTTCAAATCCTCTACCATGAGAAAAAATCATTAAGAATTCTGTACTAAAATCTGGCAAAATCGGGTACATACGACTTTAAGATACGATTTAGTACAATATATCCAAATCTGAGAACAAAATTCCCATTTGAAGTTTGTTTCGGGTGTTAAAAATTAGATTTATTCTAACTCTCTAGTTTTTAATTCAGAAAAAAGAACAAAACTAAATTTAAATATTTTAGTACAAAACGGTCTTAATTTAATCACGGTTATACCTTAATTTAAAATGTACATTTTTCTGAGTGTAAGTTATGTTATATTGCGATGGCTGAGAACGTACATTGTCTCGCTAGTACTGGGACAATTTTTGTATGGGAGCTATACGTTATATTTATCTGGTTTTGATGAAACTCAGCAAAATTTTGTTGAAATAGAAAATATAACCGACTAACAGGTAAACAGATGATACCATTGAAAATACAAAAAATTGTCTCATTAGAAATGCTTTTAGACCGATCGTCCCAGCTATGAGCTATAGCCATCCGATTTTGATTAAACTTTCCACAATTGTGTAAATGCATATAGAATTATAAATACCAAGTTTTGAGACGCTACCATTGAATACAAAAAAGTTTTTTCGCTTGAACTTGCTTATGGACGGATCGATGCTATGGCAGCTATACTCTACGGTCAACCGTTCTCGCCGGTTCCGACAAAGGCTGCCCTTTATGTATTTCGAGTTATTGGTCAAGATGTTGAGGTACTTTATTTGAACCTCTCGTTTAAAAAATATCTTAAAACACATATTCGCCGATATCTGAAATTTGACACGATAGAAAAGTTTTGTGTACATTTCTGAATTCAAAAGATATCAAATCGAAATGGGCAATTCATTTTAGAACAATTTGAGGCTACTATTTTCTTAGCTGAATAAGTACCGAAATAAGTTCAACTACCACAAATAGTCTTTACCCCAGCCATGCCGGCATCACAAAGCATGGAAATCTGCACACATTACTCAGTTTCAGTTTTTAGTGTTTGCTGCGACTTCTTTCAAAGTTGCAGCCATTGAAACCACGCAAAATCTTGACGTTCTTCACAATGTTGACAAACTGCCGCATCGCCGTCTTGGCCCCTCCCCGCCAAGCCAATGGCCATCATCAGCATATCCATTGCCAACTTCATTCTGAAGCTTAATGCGAAATAATTACAACTTGTTCGCACATCATTCAAAAAAAATTATCTGTCAGCTCGTCGTCGTCCCCTTCATTTGTTTGCCCAATGACGAATGTGACCCGCGCCGTTGCTGTTGCTGATGATGACGAAAAAAAACGACACTTGCGTTTTTTATTTATTTTGCACACTCTTGTGGGCGCGTCGGTAAAATTTCAAAGTCGGCATCATTAACACCAATGCGCCATTTTGGGTATGTCGATGGCGATGAGTGTTGATGGCTTGATGGTGATTGATGTAACTCTAAGGCAGACGACCACTTGGAACTCGATCTTGAGTGAGTGTACCAAATTGGTAGCGTTCACCCTCTGCCTCTGCGCCAGCCCTAGGGCTGATGGTTGGTTGTTGTTTTAGTCTGTCGTCTTGCCTTCAGCCCTCTCGCTCGCACTCGTTGTCTAGTTTATGCTAATTTGTTATTTTAAACATGTTTGTTTGCTTAAACGCTGCTGCCCGAGTCGAATGAAAATATTGACAAAAATGTCAGCCCAAGGAAAAGGTACTAAAGAGTCTGCACCTGAGGCAAAAATACTACAACAAGCTGCAACATTCGAGGGGCCAGAACAAACAAGCAAACCAATTAACGCAAAAGATACAATTTGAATTCGTAATGAATTTTGCAGTTCGGCAAGGGGGAGGGCCCAAATTCCAAAAGTAAATTAATTCGAAAATAATTTGGAGAGAACTTTCCCAAAAGACGCTGACAAATGGAAAAGGGGATGAAGTTTAGCTGAAAATATATATAATTGTGTATGCATGTGGGTAAGCGATATAAAATGGTTTTGTAATGTATTATATGATTTGTTCTAAGCAAATGGAATTATTTTGTTGTTTATTGGTTCCATATGCTTTGATATGTTTGATAAGAATCTAGTTCTTCAAGCACTGCTTTGATTCTACATTCTTTTTTTTAACCCAAATAACATGGTTAATAATATTGTAGAATTGGAATATAGATACACAACATTTTTTAAAAACTAAAACTTGCTAATTTTTTCATATTCAATTTTTTTTATCACTTAACCAGCACTAAAATTTCCTGAAAAGAAAAATTAGATAAGTAAATATCGCTTAAAATAAACCTAAAAAGTAATCGAAACTAGGTTTGGTGTTAGGTAAAAGTTTATCCCTATAATTAAGAATTTATGCAATGATATATGTTATGAACAAGAAAATTATATTTTGCAACTTCTTAACCAATTTTATTGCCTTTGTAACTTACATTCTAAAACAGTTGCTTCACAATGAAGCATGCAACTACTAACTGACCAGAACAAGACAAAAATTTAAGGAGGCTCGATTTGGAATAAATTGTGCAAAATTCAAAATGAACTGCATGTCCAGACATTCCCAGAACTAGTTACTTTTAAAAGAAATATAAAGTCATTGTCACAAGTTGGAATAAAATAAAGTTAAGAAACAAACTTAAATTTCTGTCTGTGACTATAAGTTCTGTCAGATTCTCAATAAGTTTGGTCAATGAATGACTTGAAACAAATTACATTAGGCAACAGCCATAAAGGCTACAGGAAACCGATTTTAGTTTATAAATAGACGAACAATTTTTTTTTAGATTTTTTTGTTGTGAACATTATTTTTTAATAATTTTTAAATTTTCTATTGTCTATTTCGGCCATTTTTGTCAGTAGTTTTACATATTCCGCCACAGCTTAACAGAGAACTATTGCGAAATTTTGTATGGAATGTGTATTTTGAACACATCACCATAGCTTGTTTGATCAATGAAAAAAAAAACCATTTGATTTTTTTCGAATTTTTTTTTTTTAATTTTGTTTTAAAAATTGCAACAAAAAGTCTAAATTTTTAGCTAATTAATTTATAAAACTATTTCCTTAAAATATAAAGTGCTTTTGACATTTTTGTATGCCTTTTCATTGGCCGTGATTTTATTTTATACATTTTCAAATCGTTGTAGGGTTACGAAAGCTGTGGTAAAGTATGTAAATCCACTGAGAAAAAATGTGCTAAATAGAAAAACAGATAATTTAAACATCTTTAAAAATTAATTTTCTTATGTTTAATGTTTTAAGAATTAAAAATAAATTAATAAATAACAGTAATTCCCTGTACTTTTTGACATGATGAAGTTTGTGATTTTTTTAAAAAGCATTAGAGCCTTTTTTTATAATTTTTTCTTCTAAATGGAGTCTTTTAGAATTTTTTTTGGATAATATTAATTTTTACAAGTGGCAACCGTGGGCATAATATCCATTTTAGATATCCGAAGATGTTTTCCTGATTCTGAAAAAATTTCTTAAGCTCGGTTTAAATCATACCCTTTCCCCAGTTGCCTTGGTACTACTAGGAATTTATGTCACTTGACCATATTGAAATTAAGGCTCCCCAGTTGCCTTATTGAAGGCCGATTATTGACAAATCCACATTTCAGGAACCAAAAGTAACCCATAAAAAATCACATAAGTGGTGGTGTTTATTTAAAATTTTTTTAAATAAATGTTTCTTAAATTATGCAAAAAAGTGTTTAAAAAATAAATCACTCTAGCAAATTGTTGAAGAATACGACAAATTTGGCTAAGTTTTTCTTTTATTTCTGTTTTAACAATTTTCAAATCGGTGAAAAAAAAATTGAAAAAGTTGTGCGAATTTATGTGGAGGCGTATTACAAGAAAATCGATAAGCCCGTCTATCGATAATAAATCGAAAACGAAGCAATTGATTACACAGGGCACCAGCCATTTCGGTCTGGCCTTCTGGATGCAAAATTCTGTTCCTGTTCTGTGCCCTGATTCCAAAACTGGTCTCGGTTTTTTTCCATCAGCTCTTGTTTGCGAGAAATCGCGGAAAAACCATTTTGCTGTTTTTTTAGCTTATGGAAAATTAAGGGGGTCACTCCAAGCACAAATTTGTAGGTTTATAAGTTTTATGCGGTACTACATACATCAATGCAGCTATAAAAAATCAAGCGAGCCGCATCAGCAAACCCGAAAGTGACTTAATTGGACCTTGAAGATAATTTTTTCTCAATTTATAGCAAATTTTTCATAATAAACCGTCATCTACAACCTAGTGAATAAATCGTAAAATTAAAACAACTCTTTTAGCATATAGCCTAACATATCCGTTATTTTTACGAATTTTGTTGCACTTTTATCAGCTTGTTGGACTAAGCTACAGCCGTTTTTTCACGAAAAAGTGAATTAAATTTTATGGCAGGACTACTTGATTAATTCACAAAATGTGTATAGGAAATATGAAAAGGCTACTCGATTTAGCATAGCTCTTACATTAATAGCCAAACAAATGTACAATAACATTCCGGCAGTACTAGATTAAAAAAAATTTTCCCCAAAGTTGAAATTTTTTGGTTTAATTTGATTCAATAATCGTTTTTTTGTGGTACACCTAACAGTATGTCACCACTTTTTTGGTCGCTATATGTCGCTTGCTTTGATCCGTTTCGAAGGACCACAAAAAAGTCACTATGTTACTATGGTTGGATCCAATATAAAACCAATTTTGATACTTTTAATTTTTACTGTGGGCTTTAATTTACTTCTTCGTGGTTTGGAAGGTTTAGTGTTCTTACAACATCTTTTGGCTTAGCTTAGAGTTAAGTAATTACATTTTGTATGGAGAACGTTATGTCAACATACGGTTGTGCATAAAATCCGAGGTCTAGACTTAAATAAGAATTTACATGTGTCACATAAATATGACATAAATTGCTGTATATTACATATCATCTGAATGCAGTTGCGAGTGTTGAAATATTTCAAATCCAAGTCAGTTGATCGAATAATCACCAAAGGGGAAAGCCAAATTTTAATGATCATAACCATAAATAATGAAAACTCATATCTCTTACTCCATCAACCACCACCATCACATTCCGCCACCCTCTGTAACTTTCAAAGTTCTGCTATCTGAGCACAAATCAAACTACCACATTGCGTTGCATTTAATTAAAGCGAATGCCTTCGATTGCCCGTTTACCTGTTTGCCAGTTGCTGCCGAGACGCGAGTTTCCCACGTTAATGCCAAAGTCGTTAGCGTTAGCGGCTCCAGTGCCAGCCCCCCCGCTCGGCTCGACTTACAATACTTCCGCATTTTGTCACCGGAAAGGTAAATCACAAAAGCGTTTTCTGACCACGCAACAAGCGGGTATTTTTCGACCTTTTTACACATTTTCATTTCGGGGGTGAAAATGACTGAAAATAGCGCAAGTTTTTTCCAACCCCCCAAAAAAACGCGGACATTTAATTGCATTCGATATGCGCTTTTGGGAAAATTTCCCACGAATTTTCCTAGGTAACTAGCTCTGCTCCAGATGCGGCGATAAAAAGCTGCTGCGTCGCTGTTGGCTACTCATTATCATCCGCATCCACGTCATAATCAACATTTATGCCCGCCGATTGTTTTCGCGACTGACCGCGACGCCTGCAGAAGGGTTGGGGTGGGTATGGGCAGGGGTATCGAATCGACTCGAGAAAAAGATGGACAGATAGATTCCCGGCGCGTAGTCTGAGATTTGTGTGACTCATAACGAGTTTCCTTTCGCCTCGCTTGGACTTTAAGTGGATCGCGCATTGTTACGCGCCTTTGCCAACGCCTTGGCATCGCATTGTCTTGCGCAGCTGCCGCTTTGTTTGCCATGGACAGCGGCGAGCGGCCCAGGGCCCAGCTCTATCCCATCTATTTATAATCCTGTTTCCAGTGGCAAGCGGAGTTGCGCCAGCTTAGGCAAGAGGTAAAAGATACTTTATGTAAATTTGATAAGTATTATAGTTGCGTTTTTTCCTTAATCCAGTTTAAATCGATGCGCGATTGTTTTATTTGGAGAAAAACCTGAGGGCTGAAATTATAATTTTTTTTGTATATTCCCGAAAGGTTTTTTCTTCTGTCATTAAATGACAAGCCCTCGCCGTGAGCAACAGTTGGCGAATTAAAACGGAAAACAATGGCCGGTATAAATAATACTTGCAATTATTTGCCTAGCTTTTGCCAGAATTTTATTTTATTTTTAAAATTTTCCTGCCTGAATCACTTAAGCGTAAACAAAAGCCGCACACACACACCCTGTAATGTAACAATTGAAACACGTTGCCCGGACAGTTATCTGTTTATTTATTTATATCACATGCTTTCGCATTGTTCCGAGAGTGGCGCATGCCCCGAAACTCTGCTCAGTTAAATGTTGTCATGTAAAGAGAAAATATTTAATTTTTTTAAAATCGAGAGTACTTACAAAATATTACAATAAAATGATTTACAATAATACATTCGTCAAATAATTCAATTCGTCCAGCAAAACGTGTCAATTGTCTCTTAAATTAAATCGATGATCATCGGTTATGCCTGGTGGCAGAAATACACTGGGAGAAACTAGAACTGCTTAAAAAAATAATAAAGGATACTTCTTTCAAAAACGATAAAAATCAAGCAAAGTTATCCGGCTTTTTCCTGAATCCTAAACATTGATGTCATTTCATGAACGCAATTCTTAAGCCTCCTGTTCGAACTTCATGAATCGTTTTGTTGATTTGTGGGGGTTGGGGTCGTTTTGGGACCACTTTGGACTTATTTTAAGATCAATTTGATGTAAATCATTTTTACAACATTTTTGAATTATTTGTGGAACATTTCGGCCCCATTTAGGAACCCTTTTTGGTTTCGATATGTGTACTTTTTGGTTATGTTGCTAATTTTTGACATAAAAAATAAAAATAAATTTTGTTAATGAATTTTTTAAGTGTATGGTAACTATTTATAAAACAATAAAGACTTAGCTGACTCGTTCATAAAAGTTTTTTTTTTGCATAACTTATTTAAAAGATTTTGCCCAACTATTGGGTATATTTTTATGAACAAGTAGTATTTTTTGGATTGTGAACAAAAATTTACGAATGAAATCGTAAAATAATGGGTTTTGGACGGGCGACACTGAGAATAGTGTATATACAAGTTTATTACCTAAGAACAATGTCAATACAGTTCCCTTGACAAATTGTTTGATTTTAAATTAGGTTACTTAATTTATATTTTTATGCGTATGTAGAGTAAAGGATATATTAAGTTAATAATAATTCTCCAATTTTTTCACAAAATTCACTAAAATATCGAATTTCTAGTGTCAAATTGTTGAAAGCGTAAATTTTCCAAAGGAATATCATACTTGTCTATATACAACATTGAGTCAAGAAATGATGGCTGATGAACTGGATTGCTGTTCCCAAACAAAACACAATGTCTTGATAAAATCGTAACGATTACCACTCAATTCTAATGAATATGCCTATATGAATATAGAGTTGGTGCAAAGTCAATGGACCGATGCATTATCTTGCACATGGCTCTATCAGACATATACAGGTGTGTCCAGGGAATCGTCAGAGATTTCGTATAAACTATTGAATTTCATACCTAACTTGAAGGACTATATTTTTGAATGACAAGAGTTAGTACTCTTGATTAAATGGAAGGAATACCGTACGAAATAAATCTGATTAGCTTTGTGCAGCCAGATCTAAGTCGTCATCTGATCTAGAAACTGGGCATATTAGTGTCTGTATCCAGATAAAGTCTGACACCAAGACACCGCCAATTTACTTAAAAGATACAGAGTAAATTTAAAGATTTTTTGACAAATAGCTGCTTATTACTCTCTTTTTTGAACAAACGGAGTATAATTTATAACTTTTTTTACCTAAAATTTGAAGAATAATTGGAACTTGGCTGTATTTAAACTAAGTACGAATCAGTCTTAAGTTTCAAATTTACCCAAAATGTTCCTAAAATGAAAAAAAAAATGCTTAAATCAAGTACGTAATACTTAAAGAAAGAATTTTTCGTATTCAAACGTTCTAGAACGAACGGTATAGAGATTATACCGCTTTGTACTTAAAATATATCGTATGATTTGTTCTTAGATGTATTTAAAATAATTATCTAGATAATTCGTTATTCGAATAATGCCAACTCTGATTTAAACTAAGTTCGAATCAATCTAATAGGATAGAATCGGGATTGGTTAAAGAACAATTCATTCGAAGCGTTAAGCTTTAAAAACCTTAGAATAGCCCAATAACTTAATGTCTTAAATCAAGTATTTCGGGACTAAAAAACTTAATACTATATTATATATGTTGCTTATATTTAATATATGAATTAAAAATCCTTGGAACAGCCGAAAATTTACTTAATGTATTGCAAATCGGACTTAAATCAAGTATTTCGGGTTTGAAAAAAAAAGTACTTAGATCAAGTTTTTTGTACTTGTATCAAGTATTTTAGTACTTATATCAAGTATTTTTGTACTTAGCATATTATTGACAACGTTTGTACTTGATTTAAGTACTAAGTTCTCTGTGTTTTTTTTTCTGAGTGTAGAAAATGAGAAATAGGCCCTTAAGGTGTCTGTATGTTGTATAGAAAAAACAGCGAACATTTTAGCTTCTATTAATTTAGTGAAGTCGACAATTTAATTTGGGGCAGACAATGAAGAAAACATAACGCCATCACCACAATCAGCATCAATAGAGCATCTGATAAAAACTCATTTTGTACCAATTTATTTGCGTAAAAAAAATCACAAAAATCGTTGAAATGGTTGCATCCGATTATATATTATATTAAGGTGGCTGACCCCACCGTGAATACAATCCACGGTTTAAGACCAATGTAAAGGTAGCCCTGCTACTGAATAGAGAAATTTTGAAGGAACTTTATTACCACAAAAGGACTTAAATTAACTTCTTTAAATAACTCTTTAAAATGTATAAAAAAGTTAAAATTGGCTGGTTCCAGGCCCCCAACAATGGGGGCCAAGCCGAGCTTCTTCTCAATCTCTTGGCGCGAAAGAGAAAGGGACCTACAGTTTACACAGAACCGAAATCCGAACGGAAAAGTTTTTGAGAGTTTTCATGGCTACAAATACTCCACAACAACTTTTTTATTAGAAGTTTCGAGGCGGGATCGAACACACAACCTCCCCCCCCCGCTACCCACTGCCACAGTGATAACTATTTTATGTTTAATATTTTTTATGTCAGTTTATTGAACTAAATATGTATGTAAAAAATATGTTGTTAATATTTTATTTTCATAATAATTATATAAAATATTATACTTAAAAAAAATGATATGTAATACATTTTTGGTTCCAATGCAATCCGTTAACCGGGGACAGGTGTAAGCAGTTTATTATATAAAATTTCGATTTTACAATTGGTTGTTTGAAAATTTAAAATTATAAACGATTTTTGAACATTGAAGGGGTGGTGCCAGCGGTTAACGGCATTCATTTTGAGCTGAACCTTCTAAATGTATTAGAACACAGAACAAACGATATTACATATTATTTGGTATCAGCATTCATCAGCCAGCCTTGATGACCATCCGAACCTGAATGCGAACCGGACCTCATCCGATTGGACAATTTTTAGAAAACTAATTAAAAAATAATTGTTTCGTATTGGATCGGTGCATTGTCTAATGAAGAAGAAGAATCTTAAAGATGATTGCAGCTTTAATTTAAATATAATTTAATCAAAAATCAATGATTTGGATATTTCATTCACATAAGTTTTATATTTTATGTTATAAAATATTTGTTTCACCTTCACCCTCAGATAACCATTTTTTTTTAACTTCGCACCTCCCTCAAAAGTGCCACCACATAAATCAAGTCAAACAGAATGGAACCAAAAACGAAAACGGTCTCCAATTGCATTTGCAGTGTTATGCAAATCGGATAGCAGCCAATAAGTTGAGGGACTTGCCACACCTCGATACCCTTTATCACAACTATCTATGTACATACATAGATGCGGAAATGGAAATGCAACTCAAGTGTTTTACTCTCTATGTTGTTGTTGTTGCTGTTGTAATGCCATATGAGGAGCACTTCGACACCCTATTTTTGCGGTTGTCTCTTCACTCGAGCTCACTTTCAGCGCTAAAGAGCGTTAACTAACCGCAGCGAATGATCAAATATCGAAAATCAATGCCGTAACCATTGTCACCCATAATTAAAATCCAAGGCAGGACGAGGGGAGGACGCCCGCTGAGGTGGTAGGGCCTTAAAAGGATGTCAGAGCCAGTCGACCGGGTCGAGGACTGCGGTCGAGAAATTCTCTCACGGATTGTGATAAGGAGCAGGGACAGAGCGGCACATACAAATTGGAAACACATTTAAATGTATCTCGAATGCACACTCGAGGGGCGATTCGTATGCGGATTCGGGTCGACCGCAGCTTCCGAAACCTATTTGGGTTAGTTTTCGAGTTTTGTGTTACACAGTGGCAACTTCCAGCGGTCTCAATGTCAACTGTGTAGAAATTTCTCAAGCGTAACACGAAATCAGTTACATGACTTTAGGGTCGTCTCTCCATTTCGGTGGTTCAACTTGAGTTCCGTCTTCCTTCTTGGGCGGCGACTTGATTTTAATTATTGCATTTATGCTGTGCCGACAAATTTGTGGTAATTTAATATTTGAGCAACTTCTGGTTTGTCCTGTTCCCGCTGTCCCTTCACTCCGAATTGGAAGCGATGAAGTCAATGTGCAATTGGCCACCCTTTTGTTTCACATCCATAATTAGAGTGTTGAGTTATGGTTTATTGGGGTAAGAACTTGTTATCTTTTTTGGACATTTTCTGGGATATTCCTTTTGACCACCCATCGTGTGGTATAACCAGATTAGGTATGTTAAAAGGATGGAGGGACTTGACTTGACAGTGCAATGTGAGTGGTCAAAAGGGTTTATTTGAAGATTGAGCAACTAGGGCACAAAGTTCAAATGGTATGCGGGGAACTATTTGAAAAATTATGAAATAATTTACTAAAATTCATCTTTGATTAGAGCGCTTAAAGGGTTATTTACCTAACAAATATCGAGGTTAATTTATAATTTGACGCCATTTGCTAAAATATTGCAAAGTCTTTAATCATCCTGATATCGGAGAGGGGATAACAGTTATTCTCAAACAATTATAAGTCTTCAGTTGGGTAAAATGATATTTGATCCCATATGTTCTTCTAATCGCTTTCGGTCCAAAAACGACCCAATTCCCTTACGATTTGTGTCGATTTTAAGACGGAATAATTTAAAAGAAACTTCATCTTGCGTTCTCAGTACTAATTTTCCAAGGTCACTTCTAGACATTTTAGGACCAATTGGCCTTTTCCCAAAGGGAGTTTGAACTTTTATCGATAAAAGCTCCATACAACTCTTTCATGTGTGACCACGTTTGATATCGATTAACGATTAATCAAAAACTTACCTCCACAGAAAAATGGAATTAACTCGTGAACATTTTCGTGCAATCATTTTTCACAACTTTCGACGTGGATTATCACGACAAGAGTGCAACGATGAACTTAAATCTTTGTATGGCGATGAAGCACCATCCTATAGCACTGTGAAAAATCGGTTTAATGAATTCAATCGCGGGCGACGCTCGCTCGAAGACGAAGGTCGTTAAGGTCGTTCAAAAACAGTCGTTGTGCCAGAAAACATTGATGCCGTGCGTGAACTGATGATGCAAGATCGTCATGTGACATATCGTGAGATAGAGGCATCCTTGGGCATTTCTTCAACCAGCATACATTCGATATTGCATGAACACCTGGGCGTAAAAAAGGTTTGTTCTCGTTGGATCCCGCACAATTTGACAATCGCTCAAAAAAAGGCTCGCGTGGATTGGTGCAAAGAAATTTTGAAAAAATATAATCGCGATGTTTCAAAAGACGTTTATTAGATCGTCACAGGTGACGAATCATGGATCTATGCTTATGAGCCCGAAACAAAACAGCAATCGACCGTGTGGGTCTTCGAAGACGAGCCAAATCCAACGAAAGTCGTTCGTGGAAGAAGCACTTCGAAGCAAATGAACGCCTGTTTCTTCGGTAAAACCGGTCATGTGGCGACTGTTCCGCTCGAGCAACGTAGGAAGGTCAATTCTGAGTGGTACACCACAATTTGATTTGCCTGAAGTCTTCGGAGAAATTCGAAAAACGAACAAGAGAAGACAGATCATTGTGCACCATGACAATGCGAGCTCTCACACATCAGCTCACACCAGCGCCTTTTTGACCGCCCAAAACGTCGAATTGATGGGTCATCCGCCGTACAGCCCTGACTTGGCACCCAATGATTTCTCTCTATTCCCGCACATCAAAGGAAAATTGCGTGGTCAACGATTTTCGTCGCCAGAAGATGCTGTTGAAGAGTTCAAAAACCATGTTTTGGAGGTGTCTCAATCGGAAAAAGCGACAATTGGTATGCAAAAGTGTATAAATCTGGCTGGAGAATACTTTAAAAAGCAATAAAACCCATTTTTGATCATAAATATTTGGGTTTCATTATTAGGCCAGAAATATATATAGCAACCTACGTATGTACCAAGATTGGTGTCGCTACGATGGAAAACAAAAGGTTTTTGTCACTAGAACTAGTTTGTGAACCGATCGTTCCTCTGGCAGCTATATGATATAGTCATCCGATCCGGCCGATTCCGACAAATGTGCAGCCTATGTGTATTTAAAGACTTATTGCAGAGTTTGGTCAACATAGTTTTTAAAACTGAGGGAGGAGATAGCATAGAAACAGACGGACGGACAGAAGGACATGGCTATATCGACTCAGCTCATCATGCTGATCAAGAATATATATACTATATATATAAAATATATAAAATTTAAATATACCCTCTGCAAGGGTATAAAAGGAACCATGGCTGACAAGCACTTTCTTAACGCGAATTCGTGACAAATCGCTGTACTTCCATGATAATTTCACTCCTTTTTTTAAGAAATAAACTACTGTTTAAGTTTACATACAAAATCTCGTTTTATTCTTAAATTAAATGATAGCATGACAACCCATATCATTATAACTATGCAGGGACAGGCTCAGTATGCGCTCATTCAGTATCATATAGGCAATAAACAGCTGAACACTTAAAAAGAGATATTCATTTTTGGGCACATCGAATTGCCGATCATGTATAATGGTAGCCGTGTACATTATCATGGTGATGGCTACAATCGCAAAAAAGTTTCGCACAGCCGTATACACGGCCTTGGACTCGATAAAATAAACATTAATAAAAAATGTAATCATCATAAGATTGGAGGCGGCCACCAACAGACTAAGCAACAGATCGCCTGGCACCAAACGCATGGGAAAATATGCACCCCAAAATATGGAGCCGGCCACTAGGGAAAGCACAATAATACTGACGTAAAAGTTCGCAAGCAGACCTTGGGAATTCTGTTGCTCCAACGCTATATAAAGGGTCGAACTCTCCACAACGAGCACAGTAAGGATTATATTGAGGGGAAATTTGCGTCCTCGGTTAGTCCAGGCCAGGCTGGCGACACCAAAGAAGGTACAAAACAGCCACCAACCATAGCGCTCGGGCGCCATACTGTAAGGCTGCCACTCCAAGAAGATGCCGATGATGATCCACTGGATGAGAGCCACTAAAGCAAAGATCACAGCCAGGCCATAGATGCGTACGGCATGATTTATTCTCTCATGGGGTGGAATTCCGTAGATTTGAGGAGAATTTCTTTGTAGTATTATTACAGCTGACATTTAGATCAGAGCATTTTCAGTTAACGCAGACAGCCACCAAAATGTGGCTAAGATAAGTATTTAGCGGCTCTGCCAATGCGTTTTTATGCCGATAAGCTAGTGGAGAACTTGACCCCTAGCTCCAATAATATGCAGTTCTGCTTAATCACTGACGCAATAAATGTTGGATGATTCAACATGCCTATATTTTATGTACTCTCAAAATGTAACAAAGCGCATTTTACAAATCGTGTCCACGGTTATTATCATCAGAATAAAGAATTTGTGACATTAAACATACATAAGTGGGCAATCAAGTGTCCGCTCGTAACGTGTTTCCCGATAATTCCAGACATTTTACCAGAGACCCTTTAAAGCCAATGTGGATATGGCATAAAGAATACAAGCATTATTCCAGCAGTTTCCGCACTCTTATCAGAATCAGAATTCTATTGAATATTTTTTAGCGAGTAAATTTCGGGAACAAATTTTTGTGACTTTAAAATACTGGCTATATGAAACGTTCGGCTTCATTGACAATTAAGGACTTGTGTCTAGATCTGTACAGGCGGCCTTGCCTGGCTTCGATATATCCGCTGCTTTGGGGGAGTAGTTTAATTACTCAGCTCAGCTTATTTTAGAATATTGTTGCAGTAAAATAAAAAACAATTTAAATGCATTAAAAAATTAGGCGGAAGTTAACTTAATTATTCTAAAAATCTTAGTGGGCTCCATAGAGTAGTTTGTTCGTCGAAAATGTTTCATTACATTTGCTCGTGCGGTCTTTATGTACGTTACTTTTTTTCACTACAATAAAATAATACCAGGGCTAGAGCAAGGGAGCTGCGTTTTGGCTTAAGGTAGGTACCTATGATGAAAATTATGTAGTCCTTTAATCCCTACAGTAGTGCAGGGTGAAATAATATACATGGTGTGACGCCCGAATGAATCACAAACTGCATGAACTCTATGTGGATACTTACCTAGCCAAGCGTAAAACAAAATTGCAATGCACAGAAAAAAAAAAGCTTAAGATCAATTTAATCTTTGCTGGTTAAAATGATCTTTTAAAAATATCAATTTTTCCATACTTAATATAAATAGTTTCTTAGACGTCTTCCCATAAATGTGTGCCTTGGCTGACTGCGTTGAGACGTCACGCAAGGTCTCCAGTTCGATACCCAGACAAGTCAATGATTTTTTTTTTTATAGGAAAGATCGTATTGAAATTTTTTATTATATCACTGAAAAAATTGGGTGCGGCTATAGATATGCACCAGAGTTTAGTCTTTATACCTTCGATACAGAGTAAAACAATACCAGTCAATGTGACCATATATTTTGTAGGTTTCTTCAAAGCTGGTCACACTGATACCGTACCGGTCATAATACCGTAACCAAACCCGATATTAAATATTTTTTTAGAACCAAAAACCTAGTAATTGTTCGAAATCCCCGACTCCTCTCTAAAAATTAAAAAAAAAAAGTTCCTTCGATGGAACGCGAAAAATTACGAATTTACGTGAAGAAAAGGCGGTCGGACATGGTTCTTTTTTAATTGATTTGATAATTAACTTATTTTTTATTCGACCATTAATCTTTTGAGAATTTTAAAATAATATATTTGTACTGAAACACTACGATGTATTAAAATTGTTGTTTTATGCTTGGTGCATATCTTTAGCCGCACTGTATAATGTCATTTCGGTTGAATTGATTGTTAACTTATTTTTTATTCGACCATTAATCTTTTGAGAATTTTGAAATAAAACATTTGTACTGGAACATTCCGTTGTACTTAAAGTCCGGATACCGTTTCGAAAACGAATACTGAAATGAACCAATCACCGAAAAAAAAACCTTTACCCCAAGTTCTCATTTCGGTACATTTCGGAACCGGTAAAATTCTTTTCGGTAAAAGCCTCGGTGTAGCAGTGATTGGTTAGAATTATAGAACATTTAATACAATAGGGGAACTATTTATACAAAAATTTAAAATATTGTTTTGATATTTCAAGATGCAAGGGGGAACACAGCAGGAGGTTGAAACGCTGATTCTATTCGTAGAATGAGTGTTACTTAAATTTGTTGTTAGTTGTTGTTAATTTATTTTTAGAGGAACAATTTCGGTTGTTTTTGATTTCTATTATTTTAACAGTAATCGGATATCGGTGTTCAAAAAAAATAGCTAATATCGGTTTCAGTATTTTATTAAAATCATTAAGTTTCGGTCGACGGCTCCGGTTAATGTATTATTCCTTGTAAGTACTTAAGTTTGTGCTTTGGTGTTTTGCTGTACTATACACATGACCAAGTCCCACTGTTGACAGTAAAAGACTTTTAGAAAACGTGGGTTGAAGCCAGTTATATTAAGTCCTTTTCCGCTAATTTTCCTAACCATAGGAAAAATGAGATCTCATTTTGTATCATCCTCTTCAAACTTTTCCATTTAATACATATATTTTTTCAATCACTATTCTTAAAGTAATGATAATAAAAAATGAAGTGGCATATGCAACTGACTAAAATTAGATAGTATATATAGAAGGTTTGTGCACAACCCAGTGCATCGGCAATGGGTATAAACTCTAAGCGACCGTGAATGAACTGTGCATGGAATGGCACAATCGACACGATCATCAGAAATAGCATGACATTGAACCAAAAATTAAATACCGGATTGCCAGTGACCGCCCAGATAATGCCCAAGATAAAAAGTACCAGGAAGAACAGGATCATTAGGCAGGCAGTACAAATAGCGTTGGGTAGAACCACCTGGGGGCACTTAGCTCCACAAAGATGCAATAATATCATCGTCAAGCCCGCGCCAAGCAGGGCCCCCACAAGTGCAACAACTGGAACAAGGTGCATAAAATAGGCTCCATATAACGTCAAGAAGAACACCACAAATAATGTCAGCATCCAATTGCAGGGAAATGTATAGCGCGTCACCGGACAGCAACACAGTATGGACATACAGATAAAGGCCAATATAAGCCACACATAACTAGGCACTGGACATGCCTCGTCCAAATTAAACTCGACGGCGGAAAGTATTATCCACGGTATAGCCGAAATTAAGATAAAGATAAAGGAATATATGTAGACTTGACGCTTAAATATCGATATCACTTCCGGATCGATAACAATGATCACGGGCTCTTCGTCATCTTCGTTTCGGTTCCGTGGAAATCGGTAGGGGACCGGGCCCTGTTGACGTTGCTGCATGGCTTCCATTTTGTGAAGGAGTTTTGGAAACAGGAATTTCGAAAAGATGTTTTTGTGTTGACAACTGAAGCCGAGTAGACTAAGGCTAAGTGCTAGATCGGTAGCTCACTGGCACTTCTCAGCGTTTCAAAGATCTTGGTTGGGTCAGCTCTTCCAGGCCCAGCTCTGATTTCACTCAAATCTAGTTAATCCGCCAACCAATTAATTTTGATCTGGCTCATTTTGGAACTCATTTTCTTTGAGCAACTTTTTAAGTCTCACTCCTCTTCCTTGGTTACTGCTTTTGCATCATGTGGTTGAGCATCTCCAATGGTTGTAAAATACAAAACACAACAGAAGAAGATGAGGGAGTGCAAATAGAGCGTGAGTATGCACACCATCAAATGATTACGGGGTATGACCAGAACAAGTTTCAAGCGACTGTGATTGAATTGCGCCTGTATGGGTATCGCCACTATCAGCATGGTGAATAACGTAGCAACAAATGCATCCAACGCCCATCGACTTCCGGTACTCAAATGTATAATGCACAGAACAACTAGCACGACGAGCAGCAATATCATCATGGAAGTGGAACATACACCTCCTGGCAAGATCTCTTGCGGACATTTTGCGCCCGAAAAGTTCAGTATTAGCACTACAATCGTAGTCAGCACCACCATCAGCACCACCGTTAGCAAACTGAAGTCGTAGACCAAACAGCACCCGGCCAAAGTTGTACAAATTATCACAATTACGACCAGAATCCAATTGCAGGGCGATGAGTAAGCAGTTTGGGGCACACAATTCATTAATACAATAATAAAGAAGACAACGCCTACCAGGACGTAGGGAGATATTTGCAGGAAGTCCAGCATATTAAATTTGACCACCGATATCACAACCCACACGAATACGGTGAAGGATATAAAGCCCAGACCATAGTTATAGATATTGTGAACAAATGAGGAAAGTTCTTCTTCCTCGCTGCGTTCGGTGGGCGTAACTGCAACTGAATATCTGCCCTCAGTGGGATTATCTCTCTGTTCTACTAATTGAATTATGCGTACCATTTCCATTATTGGAATGAAGAATTATGAAGAACAATGACTGTTTGACTGTGTGTTAATATTCTGGGGAATTCAGAAGACAAGTAACTCCTGGCATTAGTGCACAAAAAAAAATAATTGGGAAGTATATAGATCCTTTAAAATAGGGGAATGTATATAGCAGTGGTCGACTCGGATATAATTTTACCAAATGGAATTTCCAATTGGATTGGTAGAGAGCTGGCATTATACTTTTTTTTCAGATTACAGGAAAAAACGAGAGCGTAAGTTGAAGTCGGCCCTGCTCGACTTCGATATACCCGTTACTCAGGGTATCAACATGCCCAAATTGTGGGAGATATGAGGTTTTTTCCAAATTGCAGGGGTGGCAACTCTTCTATCGTTCATCTGATCAGAAAATGATGTATGGCGGATCGATAGGTAATGATGCATTAAATATATGTCTAGAGGGTTCGAACTATATATTTTCAAAATTGTGAGAGATATGAGGTATTTTCCAAATTGCGTGTGTGGCAACTTTTCTATCGTTCATCTAATCAGAAAATGATGTATAGCGGATCGATAGGTAATAATGATTAAACTATATGTCTAGAAGGTTTGAACAATCTATTTTCAAAACTGTGGGAGATATGCGGTTTTTTTCATATTGCGGGGGCGGAAGGAGGCGTGACAAAAATTTTAAACAAACTTGATCTGCGTGCAGAAGATACAAGTCTACACTGAAAAAATGGAAGCTCTAGCTCTTATAGTCCCTGAGATCTAGGTGTTCATACAGACGGACGGACAGACGGACAGTCAGACATACGGACAGACGGACAGACGGATATGTCTATATCGACTCGGCTATTGATGCTGATCAAGAATATATATACTTTATGGGGTCGGAGATGCTTCCTTCTGCCTGTTTCATACATTTGCACGAACTTAGTATACCCTTTTTACTCTACGAGTAACGGGTATAACAAGCTTTTGTTCAAGAATATTGTAAACGAAAGCGTAAGTTGAAGTCGGCACTGCTTGATTTTCGAAAAAGTCGTTACTCAGAAAAAGGCTCAATTTAAAATCTTTTATTTATATTTTAACATCAAATGTCAGTATTAAGATACAACATTCACATTTTATGTTAACATAACATTCTCTGTTAATTAAGATTAACATAAAATTTAAAATACAGTTTAACATAAAGTTTAACATAAAGTTTAACAGAAAGTTTAACATAAAGTTTAACAGAAAGTTGACTGACAGAGCGCACAGTGGGATCACTGTATGAAAAAAGTTATAATTTTTATATCTCCGCCAAATATTATCTGATCTTTTTAAAAATTGCACAGATTGTATATATTAAGCATATATATAAATGCTAAAGAAAAGCTTGATATCTGTAAAATTGTAGGAGTTATTCAACATTTTGTATTGTTTTCTACTTTTACATTGAAAAAATTTTTATAATAATATTTTTATGTATAAAAAGTTAGTTAATAATCAATACTCTGTACACTCCGGTTTCTGTGTACGAGTACTCAGAGAGGGAGTAGCAACAATTGTTAAATGCAGATAAAAAGAGAAGCAAAAATAAGATAAGCAAGAAGGAAAACAACAACAAAATTAACCGTTATACTTTCATTTTAATTTTATGCGAGGTGCAGGTAAATAGCTGCACTGTATAATTTCTCATTTTGTGTTTGCTTAGCGATCTTTTCGGTTGTGTCAATATTTTTGATAATTAAAATTGACATTTTTTTGCGGAATGAAATAATATGCCAAGGGGAACTGTGCTTTATATTATATCCACTAATTAGACTAAAGAAATATTAAATTAAAATAAATCAAAGTTTTCATCTAGATTTTTGTAAGACATTTTTGCGGATGAGAAAAAATAATTTGGAAGTTCCTGACTGGTTTCCCACCACTGGAGAGATTGGAAAAGATATGAAAAGATTCCCATGAGTTCACAAAGATATATTTTGGAGGTGGTTCTTTGGTGGTTTGCGATGCGGTGAAAAATCTTGGATGGATCACTTTCTTTCTGTTTGAAAATGTCATTGCACCGAAAACACTCGTAGGGGGTGTTGTTGGAGACTCCCGGATTCACTCTAATAGGGAGCGCTCCATAAACGCTCACAGGGAAAAAAGCTGTGGAAGTCTCTTTTCAATCCAGTTTAGGAGCGCTCCGCACTTGATTAAGTTTTAAAGAGTGCTCTCTTCCCAGCACTACGCAGGAATAGAGGGAAGACGCTTTGCTCCATGGCAAACTAAGCATAATGCTCAATCAAATATAAGCGGTTACAGTCTTGAGCTAAGGTGCGAACGAGAATATGGTGGATCCAATGCGATGGAATTATACAAGCTCGAGTTAAAAATCTGGTGTGCCCGAAAATAAATTCCGCCTTCAGCTTTCTGGTATAGCCGCCACAATTTGATTAGTTGTCAATAAGAAATCATTTGGTTCCATGCCATCAAATAGGTCGGCCAAAAAAATAATGTTTAATATAAGCAACTGACAGAAACAAGATAGTAAAATCAAGATACAATGCCATGGCCAAACAAATTCGACCCTTCGAGGGAGGCGGTTGTAAGCGTCCGTGTATATATTGCGCATGGTAAGGCACAAGAACGATCAGCAGCACAATCAATATAAAACTAATCACTAGCATAAAATATGATTCTTCTGTGAACAACATCAAAAGGAAGAGCACCATGACTACACCCGAAGCCATTATAGTCACGACAGTAACGCAGACAAACCAGGGAAGAAAACGTTTTGGCATAAAGGTTCCATATAAATGTAACGCGGCAATGACTATTGCAGCATTTAGCATCAGCACCAACACACTCCAGTCATCCAACTGATGTACAAACTCAGCCATAGCCAAGGTCAGGCTCTCTACTACAAGGATCACCAGCAACCAATTTAAGGGAAAGCACGTGCGTGCTACATAACAAATATTTAGTGCGCTCAAACACAACAGGAAGATCATTAACCAGAGCACAAATGGAACCGGTAAGGCAGCGCTTACATTGGGCACGAACTTGCTGATACAGAACCATTGCAAAAAAGTAATGTCAATGAACACGACGCCCACGAAATATATCCAACAGGGATATATACGAATGGTTACAGTCTCTTGAGGAACGTTATACACCTCGGTCGTCGAGTCATGCGATCGCCGGGGAGTTAATATTTCCAGGCGCAGATCCATCATATATGCAGGAGCAGTATACTGGTGGGCGCATTCCGACTTTGACAATGTGTTTTGTTACAAAAAAATATACAAATGAAGTATTTTGAAAAGAAGTTTATATTACGGCATATCTGAGCAACTCTATGGATCTATTGTACAAGATAAAAAGGAACCTAACGCATTGGCTCTGATGAGATCACTTACAGAAAGCGTGTTTCGAAATTCACTTAATAAATAATTTTACTTTCTTTAGAAACTTCCACAGAAGGTATATGATTCAAACAACAAAAACAAAATTGTGCCATACTGGGACAACTCAACACCAAACGTTGACCATAATGGGTTGATCTCGGAATATCGAAAACTCTACCTTACAGGTACAACTTTTTCGGTTCAAAAGCAGTTCAGAGCCATATCTCAGAAAAATTTTAAAGCTATGAACTTAAAATTTGGTGTGTAGGTCAGACATTTATTTCACTGTTTGATGTTTGGTTCCGAACCCGCTTAACCGGTTCAATAATGGTCCAAAGCCATATCTCAACCTATAAAAAAATTGCAATATCTGTGAAATTATTTCAGATATTAACTCAAATCCTACGAGAATATGGAGATAGTTACCAGAGCGTAAGTTGAAGTCGGCCCTGCTCGACTTCGATATACCCGTTACTCAGGGAAATGTTTATTTAAGAATATATTATTAATTCACAAAATGCCCAGCGTAATTATTAGATTTGCTTAGAACTCGCCGATAGTTCATCTGATAGTGAAACGGTGTATGGCGTATCGATAAATAATGATGATTAAAATATATGTCTAGAATGTTCGAACAATCTATTTTCAAAATTGTGGGAGATATGAGGTCTTTTCCAAATTGCGGGGGTGACAACTCTACTATCGTTCATCAGATCAGGAAATTATGTATGGCGGCTCGATAAGTAAGGACGATTAAAATATATGTGAGGAGGTTCAAATAATCCATCTTCAATATTGTGGTAGATATAAGGTCTTTTCGAAATTGCGATGTGGCAACTCTACTATAGTTTATATGATCGGGAAATAATGTTTGGCGGATCGATAAGTAATGATGATTAAAATATATGTCTAGAATGTTCAAACAACGTAACTCCCAAATTGTGGGAGATATGAGGTTTTTTATATTGCGGGGGCGGGAAGGGGCGTGGCAAAAATTTGAAAGAACCTTGATCTACGTGCAGAAGATACTAGTCTTCACTGAAATGGTAGCTCTAGCTCTTATAGTCTCTGAGGTTTTCATACAGATGGATTGACAGACGGACATGTCTATATCGACTCGGCTTTTGATGCTGATTAAAAATATATATACTTTATGGTTTCGGAAATGCTTTCTTCTGCCTGTTACATACATTTGCACGAAATTAGTATACCTCTCTCTACGAGTAAAGGGTATGAAATGTTTGTTAATACAGCATGACTTGTATTCACGAGGTATATTTTAAACTCGCACGAATGCACACGCACAAAAGTCTGTGTTTTTCACGATCATGTCGTGAAAGGTCGTTTAAATTCACGTCACGCGCGCAGCTCTATTTAAGACCTACGGGAATATGGAGTTAGATATTTTACTGATGTCAAATGGTATCCGTTACAGTTTGCGGGAAGCGATTTGAATACTAATGGGATTCCTGAAACTGATTTGCTTTTGATTTTGATTTGCTTTTGATTTGGTGAAACGGCTGTTCGCAGCTGATCCATACAAAACGCTCAGTGTGACCATAAAACATGCAGACAATACGGCTACTTTTATGTTTGTTGGATGGCCACACTGCTCCCTTTGTATGGAGCAGCTGCGAACAGCTGTTTCACAAAATCAAAAGCAAGTCAGTTTCAGGAATCCCTATACAATTGTGATAGAAAAACATCATCACAATGTTTAAGGACCCGAGCTCTAGAGTGTTATGAAAATTTCTAGCAGTTTGGAGATAACTAATGAACTATCTAGAACTTTCGCGAAGCTCT
Organism: Lordiphosa mommai; assembly: GCA_018904225.1. Lineage (NCBI taxonomy): Eukaryota > Metazoa > Arthropoda > Insecta > Diptera > Drosophilidae > Lordiphosa > Lordiphosa mommai. The sequence continues at coordinate 354,395 of JAEIFT010000179.1, forward strand.
AGATGTGAACAATTAATTGGGTATGTAAGCTAAACAACGCCTTGCAAAAAGTCAAGCGCTGTTGAAACGGATATGAAATGTGAAAAATATTTTCGAACTGAGTCAAAGGATAAATTAGTAAAATTTTTTGAGCCCGACCAACACCGGGTGTATAGCTAGTTACTCATAAAAATAATTCGATATCTTTATTTCTCGCACAAGTGACAGCCTCACCACTTGTGCACCCACATGAGGTAATAAATGGCCACGAAAAACAATATCAAATGCATATAAACAGATACCGCACAATTCACATATTCCCTGAAAGGCAGGCGATACCGTCTGCCATGCACCACCTGGGCATGGTAAACGGAGGTGGGCACCATAACGAAGGCCAATAGTGCAAAATATATGGTCTCATATTTGGGCTCAGCCGTGGTAATGTACAGAGTCAGCACAATGATGCTTGCCACCGTGAAGAGAATGAGAAAGAAGCACACGGTAATCTCTCCGGGTAGCACTATGCGCGGCACCCAGGCTCCAATTAGATAGCACACCACGAGCACGGTTAGGGTGACAATCAGACTCAGGCAGATGTGCTTCAGAGTACGCTCGGGCAGCAGCAGCCCCAGCCCCATGGACGCCGTTGTCACGAACAACCAGCCAAACATGCAACTGAACCAATAGCTTTGACGCAACTTCATGCAAATGCTGAGCACGCACAGCATGATGAAGGCGCACAGCAGACAGATAAAGCCGGCCAGGAGATAAATACCATTCGGATCGAGCAGGCGGGAGAGGATCATCCACTGCCAGGCGGTAACCACAGTAAAGAGGCCAGCCACCATATAGCAGCGTCTCATGAAGCGCACCGCAGCTTCATTCTGATCGTCGGCATCCGTGGAGTCGGGTACTGCACTCTGATGGACAAATGGCGGCTGGTTGCGGGCACGCTGAGCTGCTTCCGCTTCCGGTTGCACATTGAGGAGCTGCTGATCCTGCGTTGGCGGTGGAAAGTGATGTAGCTGCTGGCCGGGATGCTGCCATGTGTGCCAATATCGTCTAGGAATGGGACTTAACATTTTACGATAACACAAAATTTTGATTATAAAAACGCAGCACTTGCTGTCTGTTTCGGTTGCATTTAATAGATGAGCCCTTCCATTCGTGGTACCTCCGGAAAACTCAGTCAAGCATGAAAGAAATCAACAACAACAACGACCACAAAAGGGAAAATGCTAAGTAGCAACGATCAAAGCTAACAAAACAGCCACAAAAGGATGCCAGCTCCTTTCTCTCCCCTCGTTTTACTCCCTTCTGCCTATCGCTGCTGCCCCTTATATTGTTTGTTGTTATTTTGCTCATCGCTTGAGTGCCACGCAAAAGGATACAATCGACAAAGTCTTGCATCTGCGGCCTCGATCCGCGATCACTTTCACAGAGTCCATTGTCTACACACCGAATGACTCAATCTCAATCAGCTGGCTATGCTTATCCTTGATCCTGCTAAAGACATGCAAATGCGCTTTGATCAGGCAGCTGCAGTTTAAGTCATAGAGATAGATACTACTTAGGGAGGGGGACGGACCACTCTAAAGAGTCAATCAAATTGTTCTGAGAAAACTTACTCAAGTTTAGGGTGAACTAATTTCGCTCTTACGCAAAAAGAAGCAAATTTTTGTCAAACTCAAATTACCTTAGTATTTAATGTCACCACAAAATTTTATGTTATCTCCAGCATTATGTGAAGTACTGCAATGTGATGGATCTACTGATCTTAGACAATTTATCGGATGAATCGTTGGATCAGGTCCACAGCAGTAATAGTTTGTCTTTCAAACTTTTTCCCTTTTGGATATATTTGGTGGGCATCCTGTTTATTGATCTAACCCTTCTGCAGTGGTTCTGTCTACGTAAGTGGGTCACCGATGTGGAGAAGGCCATACCCGTACCATTTGTGATTTGGCTGATAATATGCTTGGTTGGTTTGACTATTCTAAGTATTTTTCAAGCAGCACGCTACTGTTTTCCCCTGAATTGGTTGCTGGTGCTTCAAGTGATTGAGTGCCTGACCTTGGGTACGGCTGGATTCGTACATCATTTGGATGACTGGGATGTGTTCCTAGTGATACTTATTGCTGCATTAGTTATCGTTGTACTACATTTGTATGGTGCCTATATGCCAGTTCTTATGCTACCCGGATGTATCTTTATCGCTGCCCTCTTCATATTGGCAGAAGGTGTGATTCTGACATTGTTGATATTATTGGTGTCCACTCAAGAAGCGTTAAATGTGCTCGCCATTTGCCTGATACTGATCGTGCTGATAATAGCGCCCTATCATGCCCAGTACTTAACCGAACGTCAGCAGCCGGTTCCAATAAGAGGTCGAATTTGTTGTGCCCTAGTGTTACATCTGGATTATATTATCTTCTTCTTGTCTGCCTCTTATATTAAAAGGTATAGTGCCTAGACATATTAAATTATGCGAACGAAGTCTGTCTGATGATTTTTTGCATTAGTGTCAATGTTTGTTTTGTTAGCAACCAACTTTAGCAGTCTTTTAAAAACAAATCATTTCGAATTCATTTGCAAATTCGATATTCTTAATGAAACCATTTACCGATCGATGAGATTATGAACATACGAATTCAATTATTTTCAATTTAAATTTATAAATATTATTGCTTCGATCAATTGTTGGTCTATGCTACTTCTTTTATCAAAAGAATGCCCGATTAACTAAGACTTATAACTTTTTTTTGAACCGAACCGAAAGTTTTGGTTCGGAACAGGTTCAGGTTCAGCTACTTTTTTCGCGAAAGGTTCGGTTCAAGGTTGGGTTCACAGTAAGAGAAAAATCGGAATTTTGGAAACCGTCTTGATAAAAAGGCACTAATACCTCCAGCTAACTGAGAAAAAATTCAAGAAAATTTCGTAACAAACTTTTTCGGTTTGTTTAAATACACCACCCAAACAGTTTTTATAAGCAAAGTCATATTGGAAAAGAAAGCAAGTAAATTTTTCTGGAAAAGTTGCATTAAATATATTCAATATTTTATTTGTTTTAATAATGAGAATTGCATACTAAAAACTATTCGCAAAACCCACCGAAATGTGTCATATCAACCAAAACCAGTGTTGCAACCTTCTGGCAATGCGCCAGTACAGATTAATCATAGATTTTTCTCATCTCGTATGGTCACACTGGCTCGAGAACTTTCTTCTAGCTACACAAGCCGCGCGACAAGCGCGCTCCATATTTTTTCATCGTTTTAATCAGGTAATAATACCTGAACCCGAACCGTTAACCGAAATAAACCGTTTCAAGCTTCGTACCGGTATCGGTACCGGAACCGAAATCCGTTAAACGTTATAATAGGAACCGAAAAAAACACCACAATACCAAAACGCTAATACCGGTACCGTTTCGGTTTCTTAAAATTTATCTAACTGGTTTATAATTTTTAAAAATATATATTTTAGCTAGTGAGAGATCAATATATATATAATACTTAAGATAACAAAATTTTAGAGATAGAATTTCTAAATTACGTTCTCAAATTTAAAAATATTACTTTCAGTTTTAAGAATGTTTTGTTTTACCCCTTTGACTATTTTACGACAATAAGGGCCATATTGGAATGGAATGCGAAAGATTGTTTTTAACAGGGCATCAGCAGATTTTAGGGTGGATTATTTCGGACCAAAATTTTGATATAATTTAGCTATTATGTTACTGCGATCAAATCATAAACAAGATACAATACCCCCACGAAAAATATTTTAATCTAATTAATTTTATGTATGTATATCTTGAAGCAATTTTTGAATATTTGAAAAATTGTGCTTGTACCGGTACGTACGGTATACCGAAATAAAAATTCGAGTACCGTATCGGAACCGAAATAAGTTAAAAACCGATATAGAACCCTTAACCGAACCGTACCGGAACCGTTACCGGAACCGAAATTCGTTTCGGGATTAATCCCTGGTTTTAATAGCTGTGTTACAAATAAAGTTGAAGTTGTTAAATATTGGCTCGTTTTATTTAATATCGCTCAGTGTAACTTATGGGAGATTTAATAAAAGTTATAAGAATGAAGTTTTTGACTCCAGTAGATAGCTATTTTCAATAAATCAATAATATTCAAGATTTTTTCTAAAATTGTCAAAGAAAACATAGATATGTTTTCAAACTTTGAAAAGGTCTTAAATCCTGTTCTAGATATTATTTGTACGAGCCTTTTCTACACTTAAGTTTGATCTTAATAATCTAAGAAGTTAAAAGAGATGCACAGATTCAGAAAGAAACAATGTCTAAACAGAAAACCATCGGAGATATCCCAACTGGTGTCAAAAATTGATCGATTCCAAATTTTGCCAAACCAAGTACGAATAGATTCTCCAATCCCAGAATTCTTGTTTTGAAAGAGCTCGAAATTGGTTTCTTTCAAAAACACGGAATTGATTTTACAATTTTTTCTTGCTATGACGTGAATATCATGATTATTCCAATCTACTCAAAAGAGAAAAGAGTCATAATCCGAACTATTATTTTTGTCTTAGTGAACCGAGCTTCAAAGCAAAATCTGGGGTGCAGGGGTTTCAGGAACCGGTCAGCGAACCGAACCCAAAGATTCCTCACGGGTTCGAACCCCCCGAATCGAACCTCCTCCAAAATTTTACAAGTTTGCAGCCTTGATTTAAAGATTGGTAGGTATTTTACAGTCGGGCTTCACCGTCTTAGAAACCAATCAATAAGTAATAAATTATATAAATTTAATAAAAACTTCCTTAAGAGTAATTTGACAAGTCTTTAATTTTAAGTGATTTATTAAATATTCCCACTATACCGAATTACAAACTAAGGTTCTAATATGGTACCTTAGTCAAATTATGATATCTTTACTCTCAGTCCAGGTCAATGTACGGCCAGAATTATTAACCGAATTGACAAAAAGTGAAAGCACTGGCAAGTGCTTGACATCCACATGCAAGCGAATGCAGTGAAGCAGCGCAGCGGAGGAGGATGGTGGGGGCCTCCATATGCTGCCTCCAGCTGACACACATGAAACCAAACTAACGGCTAGAGTTTTTGGGATTTTGCATGAGGCACAAACCAAAAAGCTTACGGAAGCGTAACGAACAAGAACAGCCCGAGATGAGGAGAGCCAACTGCTGTCGGCCGTGGGTCAGTGGAGAAGGCGGCATAACACAGCACAGGTTCTCCAGCTCAAAGCTGTGTGTGTACGTGCCATGGGTACGATTTATAATATTCTATTAGTTCCACGACCCGAGCCAGAGAGACTCGGCCCAGCCCGGCCTGTGGCAGCGCAGTTAGCGCAGATAATACATCCGTTTCCGGTTAAGCCCATATTTTTGTGTCATTTAGTGAGCAGCGGGAGCAGCGCTTGAGTGGGAGTGGGAGTGGAACAGACAGCCACAGATGCTGATGGGCTAGACAGACAGACGGACAGACATAGACACAGGCCACAATAATAATGCCAGTGACATGCAGCAAGGCAGAGAAATGGGCACGGGTTTGGGCATCAAGTGATGCGACAAGTGCAGTAAACGTTGGAGCGGAATTGTCAACGCTTCCGCATATTTCTCATTTCCACAATTAAACATTTGTAAGGGGTTGCTGGCAGCTGGACTCGGAGTTGGTTTCTTAGATAAATCAAAGCCAAAGCAATTAATAATGCATTTTTGGGTGGTGGCGGAGGTTGGTGGTGCCTGCAGCTGGAACCGAAACTGGTGAGTGGCCTGCCAATTTGCTGCATCAGAAACGGAAGCTCAAATGGAGCTTGGCATCTAGGAAAGTCTCGTGTAATTATGTGCGCCTGAACACCGAGCGGAAGTTGTGCGTTGTGTGTTTTGCATGGCTTTCTCTGGCATTTCCCTTATCTCTGCCCGCTCCACTCCTACCCCCACCCCGCCCCGCCCACATGCAGCTGTTAATGAGCATGTGTAATGTGGTTGCCTGTCCAGCAGCTGTAGCAGTTCTTAACGAGTTATTGTATAATGCCCCGTACGTTGTGTGTGTTTCTTTCCTAGGAAGCTTTTGCACAAAAAAATTTCCCCAAAAAAAAAAGCTGTGCAAATAAACAGTTGACACACCCTCGGCGATGTTGTTATTAAATAATTAATATTTTTTATTATTTTTGTACCCTATACAAATAAACAAAATGTTGTGCTGAAATTGTTTTTTTCCGTTTTCGCTAAAATCATTGCGGGTTTTTCATTAGGAGCGTTCCAAATGTAATAAAACAAAGTGTTTGGTCAGTAAATTTCAGTTGATATTATTGATTTAATGGACAGTATATATCAGGGATGACCAAACCATTCTTTTTTGTCATTTGTCAAACAACAACCACAAGAAAGAGTTGGTGAAAAACTGGTTAATGCCAGTTGCTGTGTTTGTATGATTATATGTGCGTATGCCTATGACTGCGTGCATTACAACATACAAGCATAGGCTGTGGGCAACTCTGGTTTATATGGCATTGGCTAATCCAAGTACTTCAATTGTAAATTACTCTTTGGCTTATTTCTACCTGTAAACCAGCTGAGGTTCTACAAATTTTGGCCTTTCAAGCATTTTCTCTTTCTGAAGACAGGGAAACAATTGCTGAAACTATCGATTTTTGCAATTTTGCGGCAATCTCGATTCTTTTTTAGCAAGTCAATTTAAGTAAAACAAATTTTTCGGAAAATGGGGAAGTGCTGGTAAAAAATAATTCATAAATGTATTAATAGTAGATAAGTGCACTTTACTTAAATCTTTGCTAGGCACACTGGGCCAGATTTTCGATTTTTATACTCGTTACTCGTGGAGTAAAAAGTACACTCAGATTGTAAAACGAGGTAAAAAAAAATAATAGACACAACTCGTTGAATAGGAAATGAATATTCCACCACATTATTCTGTTAGAATCTAACATCTCTTTGCTCTTCAAGTACTCTTTATACTTGAGAAGACGAATAAAAACGCATCTTAGTGCACTGCACCATCGTACATGCTTGTTGTCACTCGTCTAAGATAATACTTACAGGGTACTCCATATTTTATTAACGGAAAAATATAACAAATTCATGAACAAGTCATTCATGAACATGGCCATGACTTTAAATTGACATATTTTTCTCTGAGTATAAGAACTACAGCTACTGAATTTTCAGTGTACACTCCTATTGTCTACAGATCAAATTTGTTTCAAATTTTTCTTCTTACTCTTCCTGTGAGGGTGTTTTGAAGTCGGTAACTTACGCTATCGACTTGAAATAAATTCCTCAAATTTCTTCACACATTCTATCTTGTCCCATTTAATGTGTAATAAAAAGTTGAACTATTGGACCAATCCGACCACCCATTTATGGTTAAATTGCTGCTGCTTTTAAGCAATAGTATTTTTTATATAAAACTCAAAACATTTTGTTTTTTTTTTTTTTTTTTCTCAATTTCATTTAAGTTCTCAGTGCTTACAACATTGAGCTGCTAAAAAATTCAGCCTGAAACTGCACATACTTTTCGGTTTATGTCAATCAAATATTGAAATAGCGTCGCATGGCAAAACTAAAACTTTGGTGCAAATGTCAATAGAATGTGAAAAAGCCGCAAAAAGTATTAAAATCACGGTTAAAAATACGCTTTACGGTGTTATTTCATATACAGTGGCCGACAGTTAAATGCGAATGGGCATTATTATGCACATAAAAGCTTCATAGCGGACGGTAGACATCAGCGTTGCATGCGAAACCCTCTTCTTTTTATTTACAAAACAAAATTCATTACCTACTAGTTCATATACTCTTTTTATCAATAAACTAAATTGCCGATTTCTCATCTTCTTAAAGGGTGCTATGTGTCAGATAAACGTTAAATATACTTTGTTATTTGACATGCTGTGTAGGAGATGAGAAATCGGCCCTAAGAGCTATAGCTTCTAAAGCCTTAATCAGATAATCATAGCTATTTTAGTCCACTTAAGCGAATTTGAATGGTGTGAGAATTGATTAAAGTAAAATGATGGAAACAATACTTCTGCTTCAGTCCGACATTGAGGCTGATTTGGGTCTGTTTTTCTTACCATAGTCTGAGAAACATGTCCTTAATTAAAAGGAGAGTCAATGGTATACAGTACGAAAGCACTCTACTTGAAAATCTCTTCACTATTAGTTGTTTTGTTATGGTTTTCTTTTTTAGTACATAACAAAATAGTAAACAGAAACAACTTTTAACAACATGCAACTAATTTATTATATTAATATTCCATAAAGACTATAAATTTTTGATTCGATCTAGTTATGTCTGTCTGCTTCTAATCATTCTCGTAAAACATATTACGGAAGTCTTAGTAAGAAAAACTTTGTTATTTTGAGTGAGAGCGTTCTTAAATTTTGAATATTATATGTGTTTAGCAGATCTGCACGACTTGATCAAAATCTAATGATTATGTCTTAAAACATGATTGGTCGGAAAGATGAGTTTTCTGTTTAAGAATTCTTAAAACTCAGCAGGTTTTAATATTATATGTTCTTAAATGGCTCAGCCAAATTTGGTCCATATCGGATGACTATATCTTAGTTTTTTATATAGCTGCATACCGACGATCTGTTGTAAGCTGGGTCTTAGGGGAAAAAAATATATTATTTAATGTCGAAGAAAACAATCGGGAGCTTAAATAATTCTGATATTTCAAAAATCAGGCATCTGCAACCTGTTCACACAGTGTATTCCAAGAATAGCCGAACTTTATATTTAAGTCATGCAGCATGCAGCGCCAGCTATTTAACATTTGAAGCAATTAAAACATACATTCATCCTCTTTCAATTGGACCTATTTTCATGTAAATCGGATGACAGATGTCAAAGTAACAGCCATTTTAATAAAATAAAAAGTGGGCTAATAATACAAAAACAAAATGGGCAAATATAAAAATTTGCGTTAAACTTAGAAAAAAATCGCTATGACATACGAATTGATGAGAAAAGTTAATACTAATGATTGTTTGAGACGTACTCAAGTTTATACGTAATTTACACGATTTAAAAATGGTCCTTTTCAGAAGTCTCGAATCAAGACAATGTTGATTACTTCTTATGATTCGAAGTGTATTGTCCACAAGAAATTTGTTCCGGAAGGTCATTTGTTACTGGAGAACACTATTTGTGCGTTTTACATTATTTGTGGAGAAGAATTGTTCGTGTTAGATCTGAGAATATCCAGCAGGAAGACGATAATGCACCAAGACCAAAAAGTGAACGAATTTTTTATGGAAAAACGGATTTCTCTGATCAAAACCAAGATAAAAGGAGCAATTTATCCCAGCCATTCATGCAGCCGTAACCGAGGTACTGAAGAATATTCCTATAAATGCCATTTTTTGCCAATTTACAAATAACTAAGATTGTTATAATTTGATCGGGGGGTGTCCCAAAAATCTACAGAGATTTCGTATAATCATTTACATATATAAATATTTGAATTTATATGTGAAGTGACAAACTAAACACGATCTTAAAATTCGACTAAGTTCTATAGTTCCAAATCTGATAACAAAATTCGTATTTCAAGTTCGTTTCGTGGTTATAAAATATCTTAAACGGATTATAGGAAATTTTCTAAATTATTATTACTATTATAATTAATTCTTGCCCTTATGATTTAAAATTTAATATAGATTCAAACGCAAATTAAGAAAAATGAACCAAACAATCTTCATATTTTAAGAAGAAAACGTTCCAAATTAAATCACAGTCATACCTTAATTTTGAATGGAATTTTTTGCTTAGTGTACATATATCTAATACATCCTCGTGGGTTGTAAGTTGTAAGTTTTTATGACACATATCAATCTAGACGAGAAGAAATCGCCACTTAATATAACAAAGATATTAACTAGTCATGAAATTAATAAAATTATTAAGTCTAGCATTTTATTTCCATTTCTTAAATATTCACAAGAATGTGTGTGTGTGTTGTGCTTTTTGTGTACCCTTAACCCAATTCACCTCAAATTTGGCTGTCAAATTCGTCATTCTGACAAACCTTCAGAAAACTGTAGACACTGAACAGAACACACCCCATAATTTAAATTCATTTCGTATGCAGCTCAAATTATGTCAGATGATTCAACAGAAAATTATACATATAAAATTTCTACTTGCAGGTGCATTTTAGCCATATTTAATGCCAACTAAAGCTAAGTTTTTCTAATTAGTAGCCACAAATTATTTATATGTTTGTACAATAAAAATACATATACATATATATATATATAATATGCTGCAATATATATGTAATGAAACAATAGTTTAATCATTTTCCCCATGTTTCCGTGTATGAAAATTGAACGAGAAAAAAAAAGAGAAAAAAGGAAAGGCCCAACACGGCGTTACTAATTACATTTGTGCTAATGTAAATTTGTAACAATTTCCGGAATTTCGCTAATTTATTTTTTTAACATTTTCATTAGTGGCATAAATTTTAGCTGCCTGTTGTTTGATGTTGTTCTCTCTGGGGTTGAGTAGAACTTCCTCTTCAATTGTTGAATAAATTTGCATTTTTGTTCTACTAGTAAATGTGCATGTTGAAGGGCTCATAAATGGTTAACGAAATGTATAGAAAGAGAGTGGAGTGGAGTGAGCGAGTTGGTGGTTTATTTTGAAATAAATAAAACATTTTAATCATTTATGATCAATTAAGAGCCGTAAAAAATCACTTCATATTGATGCATCACTATCACTTTCTCATAGTCTACAACTGACCCACTGACGGCCCTAAGACGCCCTCGCATTCCCATTCTACCCACGCACAAACACACAAACAAACAAAGACGCTATTCATAGTCCAGGCTAGACTTTCGGATGAAATACCATTTTTTTCGACTCACTTTTTGTTCAGCCGAAGCTGGCAAAATATTTCGTGGGTGTTTGAATTTATTAGCAGTTTATGCGTTACGGCGATTTTTGCACTCGACCAGCGAGAACCCGCCTGACATGCCTTGAATTTTTGATTGATTTTCAAGTTATTAATATTTTCTGCTTTTGGCCACGAGTATGCATGATTGCAAAATGTTGAAATAAACACGTTGTATAGCCGCTGTTAATGGCCGCATAAATTGTTGTCAGATATTATTATTAATATATATATATATATATATATATAAACACACTTTTCCAACTGTTTGTTTATTTATGGTGGCTTGAGAAAAAAAAAGCCGCACGTGCCAACAATTTTAGGCCTAATGCGTGCATTAGGGTCCCCCAAAATACTTATAACCATTAATGCCCAAAAATCGAAACTACAAATCGGTTGCAGGGGCCTTGGGCGAAAAGGTTAAAAGCTTTCAGCCATTCCACCGACTGATGCATGCGGCATAAATTGTGGTTCCTGGCTGGCAGGTTGCCATCAGCACTGAAATGCGCAAGGAAACCAAGTCTGTCCACATCCTTTGCTCAGGCACAGGAAAACGAGACACTCGCCTGGTTGGGGGGGTCGGAGTTTGAGCAAATTGTTTGCTTTTAGTTACACGCGACTATGGATACCTTAAAAATGGTTAGGGAACAAGTCATTAAGTATTCTAACATTTTACTGATTATGTTATATAGCGAAGAAAGGCAGATATTATGCAATATCTGCAAATATTTTGGAATTTAAATGAAAACAGAAAGTTAAGACTTTTATGGATGTTTATAGAAGGAATGTCCGTCTGCCTGTCCGTAAGAGAGCAAATTTCCCCTAGATAGTAAGAGTTGGAGGATTGAAGTGAATGGAACATAAGCTCCTTATATTTCCTGGCAGATCAAGGTTAACTTAGGATATTTGCCACGTCCCCTGCAACAATTTCTATTCAAGCATTGTGGAACGGCGAGTCTTATATGACTTAACAAAATGGTAAAGTCAATTTCAACAGACAGATTGTAAATAAACAACACACTATAGAAAGTTCCGCGGATAATAAGAGAAGGCAGGTTGAATAAGAGTAATCTGTGTTCGTAAGGTGAAAGATGGATGGTTGGATCCCAGTTTAAGCCGCGGAGACCGAAAATTTAGAACAGCTTTTGAACCGATTCAAGTTGATCTTGATATTTATGATAATAGGAATACCAGACACACGACCCGTATTCAAGAATTGGTCTTACTAGGGAAACGTTCAGTTGCTTAGGGACACAGCGGTCATTATATTCCTTAGACCATCTTTTGACAAAACCAAGAACTCCCATAACCTTGTTTGTTATGACCGATATATGCGTTCATTAACACCTTTTCTTGAATTCGCCTTTAATTTTTATAAAGGTAGTAAGACCAAAGTTTGGAGACTAAATGTGACCAAAAATAAAGGAAATCGGGAAACAGGGACAAACTTGGTTTAACAAATTGAAGAACTCGTTAATTTCATCACAAGAACGGAGTAATTAGCTTTATATACATATAATCCAGCGACGCACATATTTTCAATACCTAATAAAATGTACATAGGTCGGTGCCAGTTGTTTTGTCTTTTTCGATTGCTTATTCTTATTCAGATATTAAAAACAAGATCAGGTTCACTCACACACAATACAATACTTTTGGATCACAATTTTTTTCTTCTTTTACTAAATTAATGAGAAACCAAATTGGAGACGCTTTTTCAGCAGTACGGCTTACAGTGATTTCTCAATATTTTATAAACGTAACCGAAACCCCAATAAAAAGTGAATAACCCGTAACCCGTTACGTAACCTATATTCCATAACCGTAAGATAATCGTAAACGTAATAGAGCGATTGGCTATAACAGGCACCGTTACCGTAACCGATATTCGTTCTAGTTTTAATCTGTGATTATAAGCAAACTTTGTCAGGCTTAGAGTTTAGCACAGTAGAGCTTGACCGTCCTTCTCACTTTTTCTGTTATAAAAGTCTTAAAATGCGTCAAAAATAATGTTTACCATACTCAAAAACATGTATTACAATTTGGGCTTTAGATTTTCCATGTAAAACCCATAAATTACAAATCTCTTTTACGTTATTTTCTGTAAAGGATCAGGCTTACGGTATTAATCATATTTTGTTTGGACGTTGACGTTCAATACACAGTACGGTCAAGTGGCCCAAGCGATACCAAGCCGAAGCCTGTTACGCGCGAATCCCAGGCAAAATAGCAGTCCACCTCCCGCCCAACTGACCGAGGGGAGCAGCCGCTAACGTGCGACACAAAATCACAGTGGAAAATTGTATAGAATAGAACAATGGCAGTATCGTTCAAGCGTTCTAATGGTATACCATCAAGTGCCCAGCTGGTGTTAGCTTCTATAAAATGTCATAACCTTACATTTTGAGCCATTAAGGTTTAGAACAGGTGTGTCCAAAGCCTATGCTCTAACTACTCAATTGTTGTTGCAATGCGCGCAGCTATAGACACCCAGACGAGCACACACACACAGCACCCGACAATTACCGGCTTCTCTCTCATGTGATTGTTGTTCTTTTACAAATGTTTTTCCTTATATGTATTGGTGACAGCTCTGTCGTAAGCGGGCTATGGGCAGCCCTAGTATTGAAGATTACCTTAAGACCAAGTCTGAACCGCGACCAAATCTTCTTGCAAAATATAGCGAGAGATCATGTTAGAAAAATCATGGCATCGACGGAGAAGTTAAAAGTAATGGACCCAGGTGACTACCTTGAGTTACCCCAGAGGTTTATTGGATACATTTAGAATATGAATACCATTTGTGTTCTATCACTTAGGTACTGAAAAATCCAATTCAGAAGATAAATTGGGAAAGCGATGAAACGTAATTTAAAAAATTTAAAAAAAGCTGCACAACTGACAAATTTTAAAAAAGGTTCGCTTCGGGGAATCGAACCAGTAAGAGATCTTTGGGTTCGTCTCGCGGCCTATCTTCTGGATCCTCTAAACCACAGGATTTGGTTCATACCTCGAGTCACTTAAATAAACTATAATATGTAGCTTATTTTTCCGATTAATTTATAGGTTTTAATTGGATTGATCATATAAGATCATATAATTTTCAAATAGAAGTCAAGCTCGATTGTAATTTAATTAAATTCGAAGGATTGAAACAATCCTTAAATTCTTGTATCAATCCGAAAAGTCTCATTTCAAGTAAGGATTGTACTTGAAAATCAGAAAATCATGCACCACGATTAAGGTAAGTACGAAATAGCAATTTCATAGCGAAAGAGCGAAAAGAAACCGAGAGTGAGTTCGGAATTTTATCTCAGCCACTCTCTTCACGTTGAATAACAAACTAAATGCAATCCCGTGAGTTGTTGAAATAATAAATTTCGGAATTACAAAATTCGCACTTAAGTGAATCCATAATCCGAGATCCACCATCACAAGATTTTGACTAGGATCTCCGATTTTTTCGTTCTTGTAAGCAATTTATCTTTCTGGAGCTGTACATTTATCCTAGCTCTTAGATTAGATGGAACAAACTTTAGTGAGTGAAAATGATCGATAAACTAAGTTAGCGGAATATTTTTTTTAAGATTTTTTAAACATTTTAAAACCTTTTCGATGTATGTTCTCTTAAATAATTTTCGAAGGAATTTATAACATCATTGATACATATTATATTTGATATTGGTTCATTGCTTTTCATATTTTCAGTCAGTCATAAAGTCGTTTAAAAATAAATTTAAATTAATCATTCCAAAAATTTCTTTCGTCTAAAAAATTATTTAATATTGTAAACCGAACCTTTTTTTTGAATAAATGGTTCGGTTCGGATAAACCCGGTTCAGGTTCAAAGGAATAAAAAATTTAGTATGTTCGTCTTATGGTCCGGTTCGGGCAATTTAAAAATCCCGAACAGAACTGGTTCTTAGGGGTTCGGTTCCGGACCGGTATTCAAACCTTGATTGTAATACACTTCCAAATTTAAAATCTGATTGTGTACCGCTAAATTTGAAGGACCTTCCATGAAAACAATATAATTGGTTTTACAAAATCCATTTTTAATCTGATTTTAAGGCCGCTATATAATGTAGTAGTCCGACTTTGAGCAAATGTTTTAGGCTTTCAGACATAATTTATAATTGCTTATTAGCATCTCGAATTCAGCACTCTTCTAGCCTACTTGTTCACAAGAATCAGTAGTCAATGGCACCGCTGCCGCCTACCATGGTTCATTAGAACCCATTATGTGAAGCAAACTAAACAATGTAAACCCACCGAGAGCTGGAGTTCCAGCTACTCATAAAAATTTCGCAGTTCATAAGCGCCAAAAATAAAACATACAAAAGTGACCCGGGACACACAGAGAAAACCCAAGTTGAACGAAGCGTACAAAATCATTTCCTACTAAAATGAACGGACATGCCATCTAGATGGGGGCGGGGTGCCGACTCAAAATGCGTGACTGCGACTAATGACCCGCACGTGTTCAGGTTACCAGCGACGCGCCGACTATGCCAGAATTGATTACGATCGCTGGACGCATATTAATTGTGCCATGTTGCACACACACACACACCACTCTGAGGCCTATGAAAAGGATACGCGAAGGATATGCCGTGGAGCAACTGCGACTGCGCATATGATTAACAACTTAATGGATTCTCGGATGGATATTGGATGCGCTCAGTGCGTGATCAACGTGCGTGTTGTTGCAGGTAAACAGCGCATTTGTCTGCTCCGCCCTGCCAGAACCAGAGAGATCCAAGATCCAGCCGAGATCCAAGTCGATCGCCAGCCACACACCAAGCCAAGCTCAGCGTGGGCAATGGGAAGGAGAATGACCGAAAATTTGTCACACCACCGACGAGTAACCACGATGAAGAGAAGAGCTACACTGAGAAAAATTTAAGCAAAAACGAGAAAAGAGCTAAGAGCAGTGAAGTCAAACCATTAATCCTAGAGTATAATAAATTTATTTCCTTCAATCAGAATTTTTCCAGAATTTTGTACCTTCTTGACATTTATAGTATTGAGCATTATTTATAGATTACAATGTGTGCCTCCCGCTCCCTTATATCTCCCATAATTTTGAAAATATATTGGTCGGACCTCCCAGACATATATTGTAATCAGCATAATTTAACGATCCTCCAAGTTTGAGAACGATCAAATGAACGATAGTCGAGTTACCAGCAAGTTTCAGAGATTCAGAATAATTCTAAAAATGTTTTAATAATGTGTTTCAAACAAAATTAATTCGTTTTTCTTTGTGCAACATCAGCTTACTTCATTTCAAATTTTACATCTGAATTTTTGTATATTTATTCAAAACTTAAGTTCGATTTTGTATATTTTCAGATTTAGGTAAACTATTTTCTCTCAGCGTATAAGGGACCCCCTTATGAACGCCTATGAATTGTCTCAAGCCTGTTGCTACTCCTCGTTGTCGCCGTCGCTTTAGAGATCTTATCCGTTACATTGGTGTCCGACCACGTAGCACGCTTGGCAAAGAGGTGTCCAAAGAAATGTTAATTAGCACTAATTAAATAATTTATTATCCACAATTTTGACAAGTTTAATAATCTGAAAACGTATTGCATTTATAATGACAAGAATCGCTTCATAAGTTTGGATGAGTCAATGAGTCAGAGCCCACAAATGGGAAATAAATCATAATAAATGGGATTTGAAATTGCCAAAAGAAATATAAGCAGTCATTTGTTTAGACTTGTGATAAATTAATATCATAAATTAAGCAAAATTTGTATTAAAAATATATTTCTTTTGACTTAATTTAAAACAAACAAAAATCGTGGAGGCCTACCCTTATTAACGTTTTGAGGCATTATTTTTTGGGTAGTGTCAAACAAATATTGTACTTTACTTATGACTACTTTTTCGGCAATAGGATATAGAGGTGAGATATTTCTTTTAAATCATTAAAAATCTGATTTTTGATTAGAATCTTGATCTCGCTACCGCTATCTGATCGATCGGTTTTGGCAGCTTTGGGATTCGACTCCGAGCTATTTTGCAAATCTGTTTGAAAGCATATTATATTTATACTTCCTGATTTTGAGAACGCTATTATCGAAAACAAAAAAGTTTTTCTTAGTAAGACCCATTTTCCGACCGATCGGTCCTGTGTATCTGAAAGCGTCGACGAAGTTATCATATGTACGATAGTTTTATCAAAAAACCACATGAACATACCTGTGAAAGTCTTTGAGCATGCCTATTTCATGGTGTAAGCATACACGGTGTGGCAGCTAATCAACATGTTCTTTTCTAAGATTACATATTTTCAGTGTGCAGCTGACACTTGATGGGAAAGGTAGTTTCAACGCTGCTCGTCGGCTTCCAAGCGTCAAAAACACACACACACATGCATACAAACTAGAGGTGCTAGTGTGACGTGAATTAAAACGTGTATGGTTGGGTCACGACGTGTTACTACACAGAAAAAAAAAATACAAACGGGCTTAAATCAATCCGAAAAGGCAATAAAAACAGGGAAAACTCGGTTACTCTTAAGCCTATCTGAAAAAGATCGAGTCAAGCTTAAAAAGCTTGAGTTGTACACAGTATCCTCAATAATGAGCTTGAATTTTTAAGCCCATGACAGGCTTAAACTACAAACAAAACGAATGAATTTATCTTCCCGTTTATTTTCTATGTATGTAATCGTGAGAAATCACAGACTTTCGTGCCGGTGCATACATAATACTTGAGTGATTCGTGCGTGAAAAGTAATACATCGTGAATAAGTCAAGCAGTATTCACGAATTGTTGTCTCTTTTATAATTTGATTAATACGAGTATTACTAAACTGATTTGCTTCTGGTTGCTGCTGCATATTAAAGGCGCAGTGTGGCCATAATTGAATGAAGGTCACACCACGCTTTGAATTTGATTGTTCGCTTGATCGCCAAGCAAAAATTGGGGGTGTTTTTCGTACAACGCTTAGCCACACAAACATTTACATAACAAACGGTGTTTTTCTCACTCTCGCGCTTTTAGCAAATCCTCAGCGCCACTCTAGAATGTGGCAAGTTATTTGGCATTTATCTGATCAACTGGTACGGGCACACTGAAATTAAAGGAAGACAACAGATCCACAAATCAACAATTTTGTTTGCGTTTCCACAAATCTGACTTGAAATATGTAAAAACGAGAAGGCAAAGCTAACTTCGACTGTGCCGAAGTTTTAATACACTTGAAAAACTTTACTCCAACTGATTTAACCAGTAAAATATATATAGGATATAGATATCAGATATCAAAAAATTTTAAATCATTGATAATAAAAATAGGATACCAAAAAAAAACTTTTCTTAGTAAAACACATTTTCTGACCGATCGGTCCTATGGCAGCTATATGCTATAGTCATCCGATTTTTATAAATTTTTAAAAAAATTTTTAAAAGCATATAAAACTAATATCTACCAAGATTGGTGACGATACGATGGAAAATAAAAAAGTTTTTCTCACTAGAACTTGTTTTTTGGCCGACCGCTTCTATGGCAGCTATATGCTATAGTGATCCGATTTTGATACATTTTTCCAGAATTATGTGAAATCATATAAAACTATCATATACCAAGATTAGTGACGCTAAGACGGAAAACAAAAAAGTTTTTCTCACTAAAACTTATTTTCCGACCGATCGTTCCTATGGTAGCTATATGATATAGTCATCCGATCCGGCCGGTTCCGACATATTAGTTCCGTTCAGTAAAAAGAAGACTCTGTGCAAAATTTCAGCTCGATAGCTTTAAAACTGAGAGACTAGTTCACGTAGAAACAGACAGACGGACAGACGGACGGACGGACAGACGGAATTGAACTCAGCTCGTCGTCCTAATCAAGAATATATATAGTTTATGTGGTCGGAAATGAATATTTCTATGCGTTACAAACTTCTGGGCAAAATTAATATACACTTTTCAAGTGTATAAAAAAACTTCTGAATAGAAATCAAATGCATTTTTATCAGGGATGAAGGCCGCTCGGAAATAAGGAGTGGTTCGGTTCTGTGGTTCACAGAGATTTTAAACCATCGGTTCAGTTCATGATATGGTTTTTGTACCAATCCGAGCCGCGGTTTTGGTTCAGTTCAGTATATTTTCAAAACGGGATCAGGCGTGAGATCCCGTTTTCAAATCGCCGAACTTTCGAAAAAAAAAACTTAAGACACTTTGCATTTATTTTTAAAAGGGATTTCTTAGAAAGCATTGAAATAACTTCAATTCTCAATATAAATATATTAATTATATAGAAAGAAATGAGGTACCTCGCATAAAATCCATTATTGCCTTGGCGAGCTGATTTTGTTATAAATGTTCTCATTGTTATACCTTATATATAAGTCGTAAGGGCTCTGTAAAAAAGTTCAAGGATTGTGTTGACAAGCAAAAATGTAATATATACCATAGTACTTCGAAAACGGTGCGTATCAACTGGATTTCCAGCTACAATGGCTAGCATAAGTTATCGTTAGTCCATCCTCTGAATGAGAAGAACGAGTACTAATCTCTTAATAATCATTTGATCAATTGATTAATGAGGAAACACTACTACTACCTTAGGAAAATTTATAAATTCACAAGTGCAATCATTTACATCATTTAACTCATCGATAAGCTGAACCGAACCGATCCGTTTTAAAAGGCGGTTTTTGGTTCGGCTCAGCATTTTTGAAAGAAATTTTGGAAGCTGACCTTTTTTTCGAGTTACTTAGATTAGCGCATTCATGTTCTGTGTGCTATTTTGTCAATCATAAGAAACCATTATTGAGTAAATCAATTTTGGACACTAATTAAAAAAAGTTCTATTAACTTTGAGAATTTCGTAATAAATGTGCGAAACGTAGAATAGTCTGGAAAATTGTATTGACTTAGACTGGATTTACATGATGAAGCAAACTTCATGAAGTTTTCTAAGTAGGCGAGAGATTTATATGTATTTCTATACTATTCCTTTAAAAGGTCTGAAAGATTTGCTTTCAATTCGACGCCTACTAAGAAAACTTCATGAAGTTTGCTTCATGGTGTAAATCCCGACTTAATTTGATTTTATAACCTTTGGATTTGATATTTTGTATTAAAAAAAAAAATTAAAATCCAGCTACCGTAACAGAAACCCGAAATAAAATTAGAACCTCAAACGAAACACTTCTATCGGGACAAACCAGAGTAGGGATTGATCCCTAAGTAGAATGAGCAACAACTTTGCCTAGTTTGCGTAGCTAGTTATACATTTTCAAAATAATATAGTTCACCTAAATGAACGGTTATTGGATGATTAAAAAAGCGACATTTAATATAAGCTTTCCATGTCCATTGCACTTCCGTTGCATGGCAGCACGTCTGACCACTTGAGCATTCTGCTGTCCAAAATCAGAAAACGAAAACCCTACCCAAAGCTGCACCGCAGTTCAATAACTCAAAACGCAAACAACTTAATTAGCAAATAACGAACAAAACAACAAAAAAACAGAATACCAGACGAGCTGAGTAGTAATTAATTTCAAGCGCATGCCAATCCTGTGGCTGTCCACCCCGCTGATTATTATGTGAGGCCCAATCTCTCGGTTGGGTGAGAACGGTGGAGGGGGCACTGGGATTGGAGCTGGGCTCGCCTACATACGCGTTGGCGGCGGTGCGTGCGTTTTTTGCCTAATTAATGGCGGCAATTTGTAAACGTCGCGAAATGCGCGAAAATGTATTTGCCAAAGGGTGCCCGGCTGGTTCTGGCTGGGGGTAATAAGAAACTTGGCCGGAATGCACTGGGCTTTTTAAGGCGTTGATTGATCAGCAGCCACAGACCGATGCGTTGAGGCGATGCATGCTGATGAATGGATCGTTGCCACGTAGCGTGAAAATATTTTGCGATTATTCGACTGGCATACACAAGCAGCACGCGAGCGCCATAATCCATAATGCCGGCAAGTGTCGATCGACGATCGGCGATCTTGCCTAATAATGTTGTCGCGTCAGTTCAACGGCTTGTGACACATCGGGCGAAGGAATACAAAAATCACTGATGATTTACGATCGACGCGGATGGGACTAACAATGCCAATGAATAAGCTTGATCTGGCCCGACTCCTCCAGTCGCACCGAATTTATGGCCCACCATAATTGTCATAATTCCGTGTAGCTCCCGTAAGGGAATGGTGCCACCAGCTGGGCTACCGTTTAATTTGATAAGGGACCCCTCCAAACGCCACATGTGGCCAACTGCCAACTGCCCGCTCCCAGCTCCCATCGAAATCTCTGCAACAAGATCGCAATTAATTCACGCGGATAAATCTTCAAGTGCTAACTACATGACAACAACAAAGTAGTTACACTTCTTTTTACCCACACAAAATCACGAACACGAACTCCAGCCCCAAAGACTCCTCTGATTGCATTCTGCGGCGGCTGCGAGTTCGTTTAATTTCAATTTGTTGCCGCTCAAAATTTATGACGGTTATTAGCAAAAGACGTGCGGCCAACACATTCCTCATCACACCCCGCCGGCCCCGCCTGCATTTTGGTTTCCTGTCGGCATTTGCAGGATCTCATCTCATCTGCGGTGGCTACCGAAACCCCATTTTCTGCACGCCTGCGCAACTGCATGCTGCATGCGGTGACGGCCAACAGCGACAGTGGCAATGTTTACTTGGCCCAGACAAATTTCATTGTAACTTGAGTAACTTGGTAGTGCTTGGGCCCGAAGTCGTCTGCCAGAGTCGTCGTCGTCGTCCGACTGTGTAGTGTGGCATGTAGTCGCCTTTGTTGGGCGGGAAGCTGCCGTTTGTCTAGGCAATTGCGTTTATAGTTTGTCATGTTGAGGATGAACTTGGCTTCTGTTATAGTTTTATTTAGATAAAATGTCGGAGATGGCAGAGTCTCATTTACTGATGGCGCTTGTTTGGGAGTCTTATCGAGGATCTAACTGATGATATTTGTGGATTCATTGGAGTTTGTATGCTAGTTGCGATGTACTAACTCAAACGGGCGAATAGAGCAAATGCAAATAATATGGCATATCCCTTGATATTGTACATTTTGTTGGATGTTTGTATCACTCAGAAGTAGAGTTGGGCGAGAGTCGTGTTTTTATTTATGACCTAAACAATCATGACGTGCACGTGCGTGTCAGTTTTAATCCCTTAAATCACGAGCACGTCGACAAAACACGACTAGGTTCAAAAAAGTTTTTGAAAACGGAAAAAATGTCTCTAATAGATTAAAATTGTTTAATTTTTTTATTCAGATTCTCTATGATTCTAAGAATCAGAACATGTCGTTCGTTTTTGAGTCTCGTCGTGTTGAAAATATTTGACACGCGCCCATCTCTATTCAGAAGGTAGCATCTCTGATACTAAAGTGAAAAACAACGAGAGCGTAAGTTGAAGTCGGCCCTGGTCGACATCGATATACCCGTTACTCAGGGAAAGGTTTATTTAAAAACATATTATTAAATCACAAAATACCCAGCGCAATTATTTGTTCTGCTTAGATCTCGACTTAAGTTCATCTGATCGTGAAACGGTGTATGGCGTATCGATAAATAATGATGACTAAAATATATGCCTTGAAGATACGCACAATCTATTTTCAAAATTGTGGGAAATATGAGGTCTTTTCAAAAATACGGGGGTGGCAACTCTACTATTGTTCATCTGATCAGGAAATAATGTTTGTCGGATCGATCGAACTCTACTATCGTTCATCAGATCAGGAAATGATGTACTGCGTATCGATAAGTCATGATGATTAAAATATATGAATAGAAGCTACGAACCAACTATTTTCAAAATTGTGGGACATATGGGCTCTATTTCAAATTGCAGGGGTGGCAACTCTACTATCGTTCGTCTGATCGGGAAATAAGGTATGGCGGATCGATAAGTAATGATGATCCCAATATATGTCTTGAAGGTTCGAATAATCTATCTTTAAAATTGTGGAAGATATGAGGTCTTTTCCAAATTGCGGGGGTGGCAACTCTACTTTTGTTCATCTGATCAGGAAATGATGTATGGCGGATCGATAAATAATGGTGATTATAATATATGTCTAGAAGTTTAAAATAATCTATCTTCAAAATTGTGAGAGATATGAGGACTTTTCCAAATTGCGGGGGTGGCAACTCTACTATTGTTCATCTGATCAGGAAATGATGTACGGTGGTTCGATAAGTAATGATGATTAAAATGTATGTCTAGAAGGTTCAAATAATCGATCTTCAATATTGTGGGATATATGAGTTGTTTTCAAAATTACGGGGGTGGCAACTCTACTGTTGTTCATCTGATCTGGAAATGATGTATGGCAGATCGATAAGTTATGATGATTAAAATATACGTCTAGAAGGTCCAAAAAAGCTAGCTGAAAAATTATGTGAGATATGAGGTTTTTTCATATTGCGCGGGCGGGAGGGGGCGTGCAAAAATTTGAAACAAACTTGATGCAAGTCTTCACTGCAAAAATGGTAGCTCTATCTCTTAAAGTCGCTGAGATCTAGATGTTCAAACTATTAAAACTATTTACTTTATAGGGTCGGAGATGCTTCCTTCTGTCTGTTACATACATTTACACAAATCCAATATACTCTTTCTACCATCGGTACAGAGTATAAAAATATAGTTAAATGACTGAGGTTCACCCCAGCAGCATTTTATAACGTAATTTTTGTTCGATAATGTCTCAATTTGTGGTGAATTAATCGGATGCACCTTTACAATGTTTTATCTAAGTTTTAAGTTCTTTGTCTTTTACCTTGCGAACTTTTTGTGGTAGATATTGCAAACAAAATGTTTATATTTTCGACTGAGTTAACATGAAATGATCCAAATTGGATTGGTCAGTTGTGACAAGCATTTTTCCTGAAGAAGTTGTTAATAATAGCGTGCTCAAACCTCGACGTTCCGAACTTCTAGCAAACTTAATCGAAATCCATTGATATCCAGTTGTTGTATGTAGAAACGATCTGTCCCTAAGTTATATTTAGCAAGAAAGTTCGTTTCAGTTTCAGTCAATGAATAGAATTATAATTTTTTTTTAAACCAATTTGCAAAAAAAAAAAAAAAAATTCACAAATGCCGAAACCCGGGATTGAACCGGGGACATTTAGATCTTCAGTCTAACGCTCTCCCAACTGAGCTATTTCGGCAGTTGGTAAGCGCATGGCAAATGCCCGTGTTAAGCAGATAAGCATAACACTGGGTAGTTGGGTCTTATCAGTAGCCAAAAATATATTTCACAATCACTCATGAGTCATGACCCATGCCACTGGCTGACTATTTAATCAATCGAAATCAAATTTCTTCGCATTTAGTTTGTTATTAATTTGTATATTTGATAATTTTATGTTTTAATATTACAAAACATTTGAATTACAAAGAGTTTTAGTAATGCATTCACCTCAGCCCCACCCCCATTTTGTACCCTCCTTTCAACGCTTGACTAAGTTGTCAACCTGTCTGCCAGGTGCTGTCAACTTGGCTCCAGGCATTTGTTAGTCAGCTGACTGCCTGTCCGGCACTGAAATGAATATCGCGTGCTGTTCACTGGGCCATGAACCCAGAATAATATCAAAGAGGCATTAAAGATGCGCTCTGACTGTCAACGCATTTGCTGTTGTTTTGTTGTTGTTGTTGTTGATGTTATTTGTTTGTCAGTGTCATTTGTTGTAGATCTCTGAAATGGACATGGCATAATTAGTCGCTGGAAATAAATCAAGTTGCCTTCCCCAGAGCTCTGTGTGACTATTTCAATTTGTTTGAAAGTTGTTGTCGCATCGTCAAGTGAGATCAGCTCTCTGAAATACTGAAATGCATTCCAAGACCAAAAGGTCACTTGATTTGTTTTGGGTCGCCTAAGTATTCGAGTTTTTATCTACGCTTGTCACTAAGTTGATTTAAGTGGTTTTCCCCTGATGTCTAAACATTTTAATGTCTCAATTCAACTAGGAGAGGCCCTTTTTTGTAGTCTTTTTCAACTGAAACAGTGGGATGAAAAAGGGAAATTTTTTGTATAAATTTTTTTATAGAAGCAGAGGTTTGATATGCTTCCACTGGGTGGGAAAGGGATTCATTAAAAGATGCGGTGTCTTTATTTTTTAATTTTTAAATGTGTTTCCAGAACTGATTATGTACAGGAGAGAGAGAAGGAGAGCTGTATTCGATCTTAAAAAAATTTGATTTGAACTTGGAATGAAGTTTTAAGTTCGAAAGACTTGGAACAATTCCAGAATTCTTGTGTCAATTCGAAAAGTCTTATTTCAAGTTCGGATCCTACACTCAGGAAAAAAAATCGAGAGTTTTGTACTTAAATCAAGTACAAGCGGTGTCAAGTACGAAAATACTTAATACAAGTACAAAATACTTGGATCAATTACGATTTTTCAATCCCGAAATACTTGATTTTAGACCGTTTCGGGATTTAATATGTAAATTTTGGGCAGTTCCAAGGTTTTTAAAACTTTATTTTTAAAAACGAAATGGTCTTGAACCAATCCCGAGTCGTTCTTATTCGTACTTAGTTTAAGAACGCCCAAGAACGAATCATACTTAATATTTAAGTACGATCTAAAACGTTTAAGTACAAAAATTCTTGGAATTCTTGAAACTTAAGATTGATTTGTACTTACTTTTAGTACAACCATGTGCGAAATATACTTGAAATTTTAAGTACGAAACGGTATAAATTGTATCCCGTTCATTCTAGAACGATGGCAGAAGTTTTTTTCAGAGTGTACTTGAAAATTAAGTTCAAGAATTTCAGGATAGGTATCCCAAGTCAATCCTTTTGTACTTGGTTTGAGAAATTCAGGGATCGAACTACTTCTGACATCGTTTAGAATTGATTTTCAATAAAATATCCCAGATTTTTTTTTCTGTGTAGTTGAACATAGCTTTATTGGGTGTGATAGTGGGTAATATAGGAATTTTTGGGAAGAAGAACAGTAGGACAAGAACATCAAACTAGATAATTCGCTTTACTTGTCAAGGACCGCAATTCAGTTGGTGTTAAAAGTCATGACTTCTGATTGAGAAGGGAATTAAGACAACATTCTTGGCATTCTGTATTAAAAACTCAAATATTTCCCTTTCCTTACCCACTGTGCGGCGCTTTCTTTCTATGGAAATTTAAGAGTTTGTTTTTGATTTCTATTAAGTGCTGTCGCGTGTTCCCCGATTGTTGTGCCGCATTGTTTCGATAAGATAATCTGTTTTTAAAAGCTTGTAAAATGTGCGTCTAACCTACCTTAGTCTGACTCCCCTCGCTCTTTCGCCACTTGCCGCAATGCCACCGCCACTTAATGGGACATCGTCTGTTATCAATAAGCACATTAATTTGATTAATAACCACCTGCAAATCATTTCCACACCAAAACCGCTCACACAAAAGACACTTCTTTACCCGCTGATAAAAAAAGAAAACTGTACGTATAACTCTCTATCCCCTAAGTAGCAAAAATGTCAGCAACAAATGCTGATGCCGTTGATGTTGATGATGATGATGAAAAAATGCCATTACAGCAAAGAAGCCGCATCAATGCCAACTCCTTCCCCCCACATTCTCCGACACGGTGTGAGGCAATTTACGCATCGACATCGACTTGGCAACCCTTTCGCTGCTTTTATACATAAATCGCTATCTTTATGGAATTTTTATGGGCAATCTCCTCGCAGGCATCCAAAGCACACACAGAACTAATACAGCGCTTCCGTCGTCCTCAACTGAAATTGCCAAAGCAAAAAGTTCGAAAGGTGCACGCGACACTTGGCGCAGCATCATTAGGTGGGTGTGTAAGAGGGTGTCCGGAGGTGGGACAGGTTAAGTGGGGGTTAAGGCAACGGGGTGGGCAAAAAAAAAAAAATTTCCGCCTGCTGCTGGCAGTGCAATTTGTTTTGATAACAACAAAACTGCCTCTGTCAATCCCCACAATCGTTCTCAAGGTGAAAGGTAAGGGCAAACCCTTTAAGAAACTCAACGCTCTCCCAGCTAAGATTAATATGCGAAGATTTTCTCAAGATTCATATTTTTAGGGATATGTATTGTAGGTCCTAAAAATACGATTTTTCATCAAAGAAAGCGCAATTCACATTAAAATTACTGGCTTAACTGGGAATGAAGTAGAAAGTCTTTATAAGATTGGACGTTGACGTACAAAGCACAGTGCGACATCAATCCAAAGACTGTTACGCGCGAACTCCTGGCATAATAACAGCCCACCTCCCGCCCAACCGACCGAGGGGCAAAATTAAAATAACTCAAATTCAAGTAAACTACTTGATATGTTGCATATTTTTAAATAATGTTTTTAAAGCGAATAAGCACATCTTCAAACTAATCGCTCTGTAGAGTTTAGTTAGTACTAAATGGTTTCAAATATTAAGAATAATGTTCGAATCGATCTATTTTTGTCTAATCACCTCAGAAGAGTCCATTTCTTCATTAATCAGTTTGTGCACAAGGATTACCCCAAGCTTAATTCTACGGTAAATTAAAAAAGTAAGGTAAAGTAAAAAGTCAACTAGAGTACGATCGCAAACGGAATCCCAGTTCTTACCTAAAAGGGAAAACAGCTAGAATATTGGTTGAATATTGCGAACACCATACTCACGATCCTAATGATATTTATATTAACATAAAATATTAATATTAACATAAAATGTTTGCCTTAACATAAAATGTTAATTTTATATGTTAACACTAACATATGATGATAATTTTAATATTTTGTGAGATTAACAAAATGGATTTTAATTGATCCTTTTCCTTAGTAACGGGTATATCGAATTCGAGCAGGGCTGATTTGAACTAACGCGCATGACTTTAATTAAAGTTGTATTTATTGAACTGCTAGATTTTTCAGACACCAAATTTATTATTTATTTATTATTTAGTCTTCGAACTTTATAAATAAATGAATATCTGGCTTTACAGCCCAAAAGGCCAGGCCGAGCTTCTCTGAATCTCTTGTCTTATGTGCTTTTGAAATTAGTTTAACTTCGAATACGAACTGAAAAGTTTAAGAAGCATTTTCATGGCTAGCTGGTGAAAGTGACCGGATGTGTAAAAGCTTTAAAGAAAAATTTTTTTATTAGATGTTGCGGAGGCGGGATCGAACCCAGACCTCCCGCACTGTAGGCGCACTCACTACTTAACGCACCACACACGGCCAATTGAATTTTATGCTTTTTCAAAATTGAGGATGGATTCCAGTCTACTTTCCGGTCAAAACTGCATATCTTCCTTTTGCATACTTGGCATATTTAAGAAATTTGCAGGCCCACCGGTAATATACTCTGTTCCCGACAAAGTATGTATCTAACCAGGGAATCATACACTTAGAAAAAAATCCGTTCTAAATGTACCGAAAACCGTGTTTTTCGTTCCACCACCGTACTGAGTTAATATGTCGTACCTAAGCACAGTGTTAAAGAAATTCGGTAATTTTTCAAGAACCATTTAAAGAAATGATTTTCTCAGTTCGTTCGTCGATTAAGAACGGATGGTATACTTTTGAGAACGTGGGCTTATTTCAAGAACGAAAAAAATGAGAACGGGCCGGGTATAAAAGTAAGAAATTTGTGCCGGTTCTTATACGTACCGTATCTTATGAAATGTCAAATGCACTGTTTGCGTTTCTAATAACATTACCGATCTCAATTTAACCCTGTAAATGCACAAAATGGAAAATCCAAAAAAAAAGTTCTTACATTAGCTTTGTTGATTAAAGCATAAATTAAAAATATTTGGAAAGTATTGAACCAAAATAGATACAAAGAATAAGATAAAATTGTTGTTTAGATTGAAAATTGCAGTATAAACTGTGTAAGTTCTGCCCATAACGATTGCGGCCAGTGCTGCCCAGTGTAATTATTTGATTTGCTTATAACTCGAATATCGTTCATCTGATCGGGAAACGGCACTCGTGATGGGCAGCACTTACACAGTTTGTGTGACCCCACACTTAAAATTTATCAGCGATATACAAACTTTGTAAGGTACAGTCGCTCTTGACCGACTTTCTTACTTGTTTTATTTGGATTTGAGCATACAATTTTGCTTTTAACCCTCTTCATGTAAAAAAAAAAATTGGAATTCGGTTTTTGGACAAATTTTGCCCAATATATTTGTGCTATATATTTCAGTTGTGGAATGTAGTTTGCACACAAATTCATTACAATGAGTGTTATTTAGTGCTTCTGCATAAGTTTGGGCAGAAATGGCAACTCGATATATTGACATTTCATTTATTTTGGATAATTATATTTTTGACAGCAGATGAATGTGTCATCGATGTTTTTTTTTCAGTTCATTGAGAACCTATGTCTTTAAAAATAATATATACCTAGTGCATTCTGAGATGTCGAGTATATTGACGAACAAATTATTGGCTCTCTCTCTATATTTGTATATTCCTGTAGTAGTACTGTGTGACAAAAGATACACACAACGATCATTTTGGGTACGTAAGCCACAAGTGTTGATTTGTTCTAATGATCAAACTGAAACTCTACATGAAATACTGTTTTTTTTTTCCATATTTAGAAAATGTGGTTGTAAGTTTTCTTTTTAAGATTTCAACGCGAAGATCGTAGGACGTAAACAAAATATCGCTAGTTACATTGTGACCTTTGAGTCACACATTATTTCACATTATTCAATTGACATTCCAATGCAAAATATAAACTCCCGCACATTAATCCAAATTAGGCACTTAAAAATGTGTCGTTGATATCTTTCCACTCGTCATCAAAAACTTCCTGTCCTAGAGAAATAATATATATAATTAGGTATAAGCTTAAGTTTGAGCTACGCGCTGATTGTCACCAATCGCTGCGCTTTTATGAATATAGATAAGTCTACCTTATACTTGGTATATGTAGTTCGAGAAACTGCGTATTGGGTTTTGCATGGACGAGTATGCCCATCCTTCGAATAAAAAACAAGAGCAGGCTTCTTCAGAATTTGAATCAAAGCTTCTCCATTGTCAATGTTTACATAAGTGTCTGATTCGATTTCTGATAAGCAATCAAACTCTTCAGGTTGGGTTCATGAGGGTTAATTGCACAAATAAATTTAAAATATTTATTTATTTTTATTTTTCATTATTTTTGATTCGCAAAGTTCAATGTTTAATTCGCCTTAATTTCCATTTTCGACTTAACTGGCATCTGCCAAAATGCAGCCAATTGTATATGGCGAACAGCTGCTACTTGCTGCTCCAGTTGTGTCTTTTGATGGCAATCTTATTCCTCAAATCTAAATATATTTTGCTTTGTTGATATGAATATTATAATTTAAGCCATGAAAAATTTGGCCACTAATTTTTTGCATTTTATTAGGTTGATTAGGCCGCAAAATCGCAAAATGAAGAGCACAAAATTAGCAAAAGTTCTTTTAAAAATACATTCACCCTGACTTACTAGGATTCAAGTTTATCTGAAATATAATATGTAATATCATAAAAAAAAGATGTTTGCATATTTTGCACATCTTAATATTTTGTTTATGCAAAAATGTTTTAAGCGGAGTTAGAACGTTTTCAATAAAAATAAGATGCGTATAATCAGAACTTAAATCGGACAAGCGTTTCAATATATGCCAAATCCGCTGTCTACTCATTTCTTATGAATCCATTTCTTGAGAAATAAGATTAAAAGCGCTTTGAATGCAACTTCAATTGACTTTATAAAATTTTATTAATTAAAAAAGCAAAGTGTCAGAACCTGTTGGGAATTAAAAGTGCAGTAATAAATTTTCTTTTCTATTGCATACTTAAGGGAGCTTTGATTTTTGTAGAATTCTTAAGTCTAAATGTAAGCATACACACATGAGTGTTATTAAAGGGACTCAATATTTTGATTGCTATTATTCTAATTTGTATGTTTGATTAGAAATTTCCACCAAGCCATTGACGTAGTATCGAATTTCTTGATGAGACACCAAGTCTACAAGTCTCAATTATGTATGTTAATGACCAGCACAAATTAGATGATTTCTATTTATATAAAAACTTAAACTGAATATTAATTCGGTTGTTTGATTCCAAAATTAAATCATCGACCTGTCTGTCAAGAATATAAAGAAATAATCTTACTTTATCCAGGGACTATTAAGCTTAAGTGCGGCGCCATGTGACCAAGAAAAATACCAATTAAACACCAACGCCAAAAACAAAGCATAACAAATCAAAGCCACGAGCTACCAGTGCTTAAAACAGATCAACATGAACCCACGCAAACAAACTGAAAATGTCTTTCAAATTAACCAGATGCCACAGATGCCATACACACATATCACATACATATCAATAATAAAAGCTGGTCCAAAGCCGGAGCCAAAGCCACTGACTTGCTTTCCAAAGTTCGAAGGCATCGACAATTTATGCAAAAATCAACACTTTAGGCTAATGATTTGCGACTAGCCACCAAATCGGAGACAGGCCCCGGAATTATCTGACAGCCGATATGCATTCAAATTTCATGCTGGCCCAGCAAAAAGAAACCGAATTTCCATATTGTGGTGAATGAGCCCAAAAAAAAAACTCGCTCAACTGGAGCGCTTCATGAATGATCTTCAAATTCGATTGTTGCATATTTTTAGCTATTTTATGTACTTCTTTTATACATATTTAAATTTAATAGTTGGTTAATTATTGGCAAATTATGATGGTTGATGATGGAATCCGTCGAGAAGCTACTACACATCAATGGCCCCAGAAACATCCATAAACTGTGTATAAAATCTTAATTCCAAGACGGGTTGATGCTGGCCTTTAGGACAGAATTTTTGTAAACATAAATTTTACTTATGAAGTTGTCGCTTGACAGCAGCAGTGAATGGACTTAAATACTACAAAAAAAAAACCACGAGGGGACTAATCAAAATTCGATTAGTTTAATGTAAATAAGCAAAAAAAAAACATCTGTTTAGTTTCTGTATTTTGAATCTTTATTCTTTTTTTCAAATAGCTACTTTTATATTCAATCTAAAAATCCATTCAATAAACATTCCAGAAAATCTAACAAAATCTACAGAAATTATATTTTTTTTTAAATTTTTAATTACCAAAATTATATGAAATCACGGGAAATCCAAGTAAAGTATACTCAACAATGAGGAGTCTAATAACACTGCCTTTTTTTCAACAACAAAAAAATTGAAGGCTAATATCGGCTCGGCAGATGCACAGTGGCGCCATTTGAGTTGTTTCGTTGCAAAAATCATAACTTTTGAACCTTATGAGATAATCCAATAATTTAAATGGCATATTATAGATAATTGCTCAACCTTTAAAATAAGTGTTTAAAAAACTTTGCTTAGATGCTTACCAGTGTTGCCAACTTAGACCTAGCCATTTTGTAAGGTCGAAAACCGGAGACCCTTCAATTTTGCCGGAACCTGCATTTCTAGCTATTTTAAAAATTTGATTTTCCGTATTTAGCTATTTTTACAGTGTCACATTTTTTATTAAGTAGACTGAAATTTTTATTTTTTTTTTAAATCTATTTTGAACTTTCTCTGATATTTATAACATCATGCTATTGATACTGATACAAAATAATCATTGTAAACTATACCATCCCTATTTATCGAATGTTTTCCTTATTACAGATAGCGATAAATCGGGCTAGAAAGTACAAATTTACGTTTTGGCCAGTTTTTCAGTGAATTTTCTCTTTTTGATTTACGGCTCGAAGAGTCATTGAGCAATTCCACTTTTTTCGCAAAACTTTAGCTAAATTTAAAATTATTTTTTTGTTGCGTTGAATAGTTTAAAAAAATTTTCTTCACTAAAAAATGGCCTAATGAAATTTAAGTAACGTAACGTCAGTAACGCCACGTCCGATATAAAAAAGCTAATAAAAAAAGAACGTGAAATGGTTTTTATATTTGGTAAATTGGTAAATAAACTTATATTATTCTGAAAACTACTGAAAAAAGTTTCATACAACAAGAGTTTCTCAATTCGCAGAGTTTTGCAATTTTGTAATCCGAGTCGAAACCCACTTCCGTTTTAAGTAACGTCATATCAGGACATATTTTTACTTATATCTTTGAATCCTCTGGGTCGATTCTGGTAATTCTTTTTCTAAATAAAGTGCTATTAAATTACTACCGTAATATAAAAAAATTTTTAAAACTGGTCTCTTTAATTTTTTTATTTTTATATTTTATCGAACGAATGTCACGTCACGTCACGTCAGAAAAGAAATGCCCATATGCTTATGTAAGGTGGGCGAAATAAGACGCCTTATGATATTTTAATTCATATTTTATGCTCAATTTCGTCTACCATTTTATAAGGCAACATCTGTAGTTTCATCTACACTTTCAGATTCAAGCATCGATCACCTGCATGCACGAATTAATTTAAAAGAGATTTTTGGCCTATAAAAGAAGTGAGTTTTGACTTAAAATCAGTAGATATATGGAGCCCTAACCTCGAAAATAACGTAAGCAAAAAAAAAAAAAATCAGGAGAGTTTTTTTTTTTTAGATATAATTGACATTGCTGATCATATTCGCATTAACAGAATTATAATCGAACGGCGCTTACGTTCCTCCTGTGATCAACATTAATTCAATAAGATGTCTTAAACTCGTTATTACTAGAATATGGAGCTAACTAAAATATCACCATATTGAGAAATGGGGATGCCTTTACAAAAAACATATAAAACTTATATATACCAGTATTGCATTTTTATTCAATTTAAATTGTGTAAATAATAAAAACATACCAATCTAATCCAAATGGTTTAATAAAATAACAATCTTAATTGAATGATGTAATTTTGTGAAAAATAATATAAAAGTACTTCAGCTTTGGCTGAATTCTTTAGACAATTGTTGCCTTAATCAGTACTAAATTTTTCTGATCAGTTAAAGCTTTTGGCTAACCATCTAGAGGTACAGTCTGAAGTCTTCAAAACCATTGAAAAATGGTTTAAAGAGATGAAGCATTCACATCATATGCAGTTTAGCATTATTTAATAATTTGTACTAGCTTGAGTTTACGTCAAAAGTCGTCGAATTTCTTGCTGCGTCGACAGTAGATTATTCTCTGACCCTTGATTTTTTTGTTTTTTTTTTCATCTCCTTTTCGATTGATCTTTCTGAAGTTTACTATACAATATCATAAATTACGATTTAGGACTATGAATTTTAAGATATTTAAGAGAAGAATACCATCTTTGTATTTTTTTATGCAAACTAAAAATTACCAGCTTAAGTAAGTCCACTCGTAGTTAAGACCACGATCCCAGTGGACAAAATTCTTTAAATACAGAACTTGAATTATAATTATTGAAGTGTTTCTGTTCCATTTGTCTGTCATGCTTGAGAATAAATTGATACATACGCACTCTCACCCTCTCTTGGAGGGTAACTGTCAAAACAAATATGAGACCGAAAGTGTCAATAAAATGTCAAAGGTTCGCCACCCCCGCTAATTGGTTAATGTAAACAACTGGCAAACTGATCACCAGACGGAAAAGTAGCATCAGCCGAGGGGAATGTTTCAAATTTCAAGTGTTGACGCGACACAAGAACAACCACAACAACAACAACCATGAAAAAATAAACAGACAACAGGCTGTGGCGGCGGCTTCGACATAAAAACACACGCCGAACAAATACTTCAATTAATAAACAGACACGCGTCCATCGATAAATAAGTATGCAAGTAAGTATGTAGTTTTGTGTGTATGTACTTAGTAACAACTGCCCTCTGACCCAGCCTACGGACGCTAACCCTCTTCTAGGACTGTAACCAAACACCATTCAAAGGCGGCGACACATGACAAGGCAGTAGCAGAAGGACTGAAGGAGTCGATTGAAAATAGACAAGGATTTGGTTTCGTTTTGTTGTGGTGGCGTAACTAATATCAATAACTTTTGCGTAGGACATAAATACCCATGTCGAAGTGCCTGCTGGTGTATTAAAACTGACAAATTTGTTTGCTGAACTTGAGCAATGGAGAGTTAAGGAAATTTCCCATGTTTACCATATTTAGCAGTCGGAACGTTGAGAACTTACACAGTTTGTGTGGCCCCATACCTACAAATTTATTTGTTATATACAAACTGTGGCAGGTACAGAGTATATTACAGTAGGGCTTGATGGACTTTTATTCTGACATAATATAAGTTGCAAATTCGGGTCTTTAAATTGAAATCTAAATATAATGCAATGCTTAAAGCTAAATAACTTTCCCTTCATAATTTTGTTCAGTCTGATAAA
The DNA here is from genome assembly GCA_018904225.1 of Lordiphosa mommai. Classification (NCBI taxonomy): domain Eukaryota; kingdom Metazoa; phylum Arthropoda; class Insecta; order Diptera; family Drosophilidae; genus Lordiphosa; species Lordiphosa mommai. The sequence continues at coordinate 389,558 of JAEIFT010000179.1, forward strand.
TCACAAAATTTTTTCTACATTATGATTTTTATTTTCTACATTTTCCTGCAGATTGCAAATACATTAACACTTTTTTATGGTCCGGCTTTGAGACTCCGGCGTCATTGCATTGCGGGTGGCTGGCGAAATTTTTTTCGCATCATTTGTTGCCGGGCATGTTTGTAGTCTGAGAGGCCACATTAGAGCAGTTGCCAGATTCAGTTTCAGTTTCGGTTTTGGGGCATTCGTGGCCATAAGCTTGCGCATCATTGATTTCAATTTGAAGCTCGAGTTGTTGTCATCTTGGCAGGAGTTCGGGGATATACGAACTATCAGCATTAAATGTTATGTGGAAACAACGTCCGCTGCAAGCGTCCTTCTGCCACCATATGTCCGTGTCGTGTCCGTGCGTTATCTGTTTCCGCAACATGATGTTGCGAAGAGTGTGACGATGATGATGATGATGATGGGGGAGGTTGTCGTGTTGCTGATAATGATTATTGAAGTTGCGGCTCTGATTTTTTCCTCACACACACACAAATATGATATATGTATGCGATTTGGTCCAGCTGAAAAATTTCAACGCATAAAAATATCTTGGCCGTCGCTCCTGCTCCTGCTCTTGCTGCTCCCGCTGCTGCTGTCGTCGACACTGTGAGCAAGATGGACTTCCGGTTTCCTGTTTCCGTCTGTCGAAGTTCTTTACTTTTTTCAATGCTTCAGCTCACATACACACACACACACACACACCCTGTCATATGTATGTAGAAACATTTTTATATCGCTTCAGCTCTTGTTGTTGTTGTTTTGTTAGTTGCTCGGGCCTGGGCGTGGCATTGGTTTGGCCATCCGCCCATCGCCCATCGACATTTGATGTGTCAGCAGGCTGCTTGCCTGGGTGTGAGCCCTGCTTGGGCTCGGAACATTTAACGCAGTTTTATAATAAATCGATAAGAGAAGAGAAAACGACCAGCAAATCGTACTAAGATTTTACCCTTTAATGCACCGCTTGTCAGGAAGGAGATAAAATCATTTCAAAAGCTGAGCTGCGATTTGGAGAAGGAAAATTGGCGCAAATGTTTAGATGTGGATGGAAAATGCTAGCAGGTAAATAAGTCATTATCAAATATATATTTTTAGTAATATGAAATGGTTATTAAACAATTTGGCCTCTATATAGCCATATTTCCAATGTCAAATGACAAGCTATTCACAATGCAAATCAGGACAACATGAAGACCTACTAGATTATCTTGTCTCATGCGTCGAACAGTGTAAACTCAGCCTGCTACTAAAGATTAGATTAATAAGTCTATGAAACAGTGACTGCATAGCGAACCTGCTAATTTTTTGGTGCTAGTACTAAGTTGTTTATGTTGTCAGTAAACTCAACTACCTGACCTCGATTCCGCAAATTGTGTAATTTATTTTTGAAAAAAAAAAAACGATTCGAAGTCGATGAATTAGACTTTTTTTTTACTTTTCTAGATCTTGTAGAACGAATTTTAAATATATCGATTCAAAAACAACATTGAACTCTTAACTACTGCTCCGCTCAAAGATAAGGTTGCCTTTAATCTTCTATTGCCCTACCTTCCGGTTAGATTTTCCTAGAAGGGAAAATTGATTTTTTTTGAAAATTTATTTGGCCCATAGAGCTAACAAAACGAATTTTATATAGATCGGGTTTTAAATTACAACCCTATTTTCCGATCTTAAGTATGGATCTAACGAAATTAAAAAACTATTTCGACTTGAATCCACCTCTGTCCCATTTTCCGGCTTTGGTAATTGATTTTCCCAAATGAGAGAAATATATTCCCATTAATTTGGTTAGTACATAGATTGAGTTATGAAGAAGGTTTATCCGTTTAAAGCGTTTCTTTTTTGAATATTAAACAAAATGTTTCAATAGTAAACAGGGAATACAGGAACCGGAACCGTTAACCGAAATGAACCGTTTCAAGCCACATACCGGTATCAAAACCGGAAACGATATTAAATTTTTTTAAGAACCGAAAACCGGTTTCCGTTTTAATAGGAGCCGAAAAAACCGGTACCATACCGAATCGCTTACACCGGTTCTGTTTCGGTTTCATATTATTTATGATTATTTCGAAAAAAAGTATAAAAGTAAAAAAACTATAATCAAATTCTTTTTCTAAAAAGCGGAAAAACTTTTCTTTGGAACATCTAAACCCGCTAATTAAAAGTAAAAGATTTCTAAGTCTTTCTTCCTGTAATATAGAAATGTTAAAACATTTTTAATATAAATTAAAGAAGGTTTTAAAGATTGTTAATTTAAGTCCAGTTTCGCCCTCAAATTTAGATATATTATTTCCTATTTTTAGAAAGTTTTGTTTTAATATTTGGAAAATGTAATGTAAGGGAAATCTCAGGCAGATTTTATATTTCCAACTTTTTTATACGTTTTTTCAGAGCTAATATACCCCTTTGAGTATTTTACCAACGTATTATGGTCTATATTAGACCTTAATGTAATATTGTGGGTTAAATCTATCCAAATGGCAAAATATCTGTATTTTTGGCACTGACACGGCAGACTTTAGTGCCGATTATTTCAAACCATAATATGGAAACAAAAATTTAAGCTTAAGTCTGATTTCTATCTGTCACATTGACTAACAAACACCGGAGTCAAATTAAGGTTTATCTGACACATACATTGAAGATGAGAAATCGAAAGAAAGATCAACTTATAATTTACTCTGTTATTCGAAAAACTACGTGACAGGTAGTTCTATGTGGAAGATAAGAAATCGGACCAAAGCAAGCTTGTCTGGCGACAATAGAACAGAGAATTTCTTAATTCAAGGTCGGATTTTTTGAGTGTTGAGATACCGGTACGTACCGGCATACCGAAATAAAAATCTTGTTACCGAATCGGAACCGAAAACCGAAATAAACTGAAAACCGAAGTCCAAACTCAGCGCATCTGTTTGTGGACATACCCATTGCACCAAAATGAGCTTCGTCGCTGAAGAAAATTTTCCGATGAGAAACACATTTCTCACTGAGCACGAATTTTAATAATAAAATTCAATAGAGGGATTCCTGAAAGTGATTTGCTTCGATTTTGATTTCGTGAAAGCAAATCTAAATCAGTTGCGCACTGATTTGATTTAGATTTCGTTAACATCTGATTGACAAAATGCCGCTAAAGTAAATAAAGTTAAGTTAAAGCTATTTTTGTCAGCCTCCTAAATAATAGTTTGTTAGCAGAGCTAGTAGTTTCAGAATGTTCGCAGCTTTATAAAGCAGAATGCAAACAAACGCCAAGTTTAGCCGCATACTTTTCTTCGAAGAGTACGGTCACTCTAGAAAGCAAAACGAAATCAGCCTCGAAACCGATTTCGTAAAATCTTTTGGAACGGTCTTTATTTCCTTACTTTTTCTGGGCACACTACATTTTTAGTATGGAGGAGCTGTGAACATCTGTTCTACGAAATCAAAATCAAAGTCAAATCGCCTTCACGAATCCCTCTAATGATTTGCAAGCGTATTCACGGTGAAATGGCAAACCTATCTAAGCATTTCTGCTGTTGCCACATGTTACGAATCACGCGTGAAAATAAAGGCGCTTCATAAACCGAGGAGAAGAGATGAGCGTGGTTGAATTGGCTTTAAAAACTTAAGTATGTAAGGGGAAAAATTTCAAGTGTTAAGGTTAATTATTCGACATTATGACAAAAAATAGACAGGGCAAACTGACAATTTCGCATTGAAGTCGAGTAGTTTCTATCCGATTTACTTCTTGCGTAAATTTATGGGAAACTAAATTCACACCTACATGTCAAATTCATTACCGGCCTAATAACCAAAGTGTTTTCCAAATCAGATCAATTTCGTGGTAATGCTTGATATGATTTCAAAATCTTGTCACTTTGACAGCTGATTTTCCTTTTATGATTTCTTATATCGCATCATGCACCTTGTCAACCTTGAATTTCCAATTACCAACTACAAAATGCAACCCTTCAAAGTCGCGGCTCACTTCAAATAAGCGCTGTGCAAAACTAATGACATTTCGTTTCGAGCATCATTAGAGCCATGACCATGACTTTCACAAAAATCCAGACAACATGACGCTGTCGAAAAATGGAAAAATGTATCCCACAGCATCGACACCTGCAACTGCCAGGGCCGCTTGGGCTGTGCATGCTGTGCAACTGTGAAACTGCAGTCCAGTCCTTTTGCTAAATTTATTTTAAGCAGGGCGTCTAGCTGTCTACTAAAAATACACTCAAACTGTGCAACGACCTTGGGTATCGTATACGAGAACACGCTGTGCAGAACCAAAACTGCAGGATATCTAAAACTAACCAGATGCTAAAAACAAATTTTGCTGTCAGGGCTAGACAGAGAGTCGTCGCATTGAGGGGAAGTAACAGGTGGTAACAAATTTTTTGAAATAACACTACACTCTGACTTACTATAAAAACCTTTTAATAGAAAACAAAGCGCTCTGTTCCCATTGCTTATCAGTTAATGCTCACTAATAGATCATCATAGAAAAGTCATAAAAATCGAAAAAACTCATTCTAGCTACTACTTATAGGTAGCGTTTTTTTGTGTGTCTGACATTAGGCTGACTTTATAACTTATATTCGTTTTTAATATGCAGGCATTGTTTGAGTCCCCACCAATAGGTGAGATAAGCAAATTTTTTTATCAATGACGATTTTCTATGCTTCATTTAATTTGTATTGAAATTTTTTTTATAATATTTTAATGACCCTTAGAATATGATAACAACTGGTTGGCACGTAAATACATGTATACACAAATGCACATACATAACGAAAAAATGTTAAACGCTTTTTATTGATTTTTTACGATCACACTCTTAAATTCCGGGCAAAAAGAATTATCTACTCATGGATTTGCATAATTTTGGTCAGAGCATTAGAGTCAGTTCGGAGACTCGATCTCTATAGGTGGGGTTCGGTGCTAAACGATTTGTCCGCCTTGTGTCAGGCGTGTGATCGTAAAATGAAAGAAACAAACATATGTCGACTAAAAAGTCGTAAAATCATATCAAAAAAAAAAAAACTCACAACAAACGCAGAGCAGGTTTCGAGCTTTTTAGACATTTTGCACCTAAAGATCGGTCAAAAACTTTTTACGACTTGACCCCCTCTCTCTTTTTGGGCCATAAAAAATCCCTAAACCTAACTTATGTGACATTATTGATCGTTTGCCTTAGGGAAACCGAGTTTAGCGTAATTTTGTAATTTGTTTTTATATGTGAATTCTCTTATTTCGAAATGCTACTTAGAATGATATCAGTCTAGACAGATCCGTGCTGGTGGTCCCACTACTCACTCATTGTTGCATCTACGATTTCCAAATTTCGTTCAATAAAAGTTAAAACAAACATACGGCTTTTTATGGCTATCTGAAGAGTTGAGCTTTTATTTTTTATGATCGAGTTTTATGAGGTGCGATGACTTAGATATTGCCTTGAACTCGATTTAGAGTTTATTTTTGGGCGGGCTTATAACGGCACTAGTTTTAACTTTTGATTGTAAATATGACATGTTGTTAATGAAATGCAACTAGAAAGCTTATTTCCAGTTAATGTAGATTGGAGCCACGATACGTGTCTATTTAATGGGCCGCATGCATTAGTCGGTGGCTAAGTGGGGCCCATTAAGCGATATTATATGGGTGATGATAGGCAGGCCAAAAATAGTTGGGGCAAATTTACTGCCAAAACGGGTAATTCGTTTGGAAAGTGAAGTCCGACAATGACTTGATTTTAAGGGTGATGCAACCATCAATTTCGTAATTTAAAAGAACTATCAACTTGATTATGTAGCTTTGAGTATGAAACATCGAGAGCCAGTCTGCTTTTCTTTTACTCGCAGGTTTTTGGGTTATCAACCTGATGACTATCAAGCAGAATTTTAAAGAATTTTTGCACTTTTTTTGTTTGTCTGGATGTTAACATACAAATAACCCAACCCCAGTCAAAAAAAAAACAGCCCACCTCCTGCCCATCCGACCGGCATACAAACGCGTATAAAAAGAAGATTCATGCAGACATAGTTAGTAGTACAACGTTTTAGAGATAAGGGGATAAAGTGTAGAGCCAGTCTAAAAGTAAGACTAAGATAAACTTGACAACTTTATCAACTTTGATGAGTCGATTTCACCATTTACACGACACGACTGTAACACGAATGGCATATTTCAAACACGATCAAGTCTGTCCATCTGTTTGTTTCTACGGGCTGTGAAGTAGAACTCCAAGCATAGTTCTACGATTTTTTAGGGAAGGAATGTTAATTAAAAGTAGTCTAATAGAATAGGACGGAAGACTTACATAAGGTTCTCAATTAAGACCACTTCGAGCTAACAGTAGGAATTGCTTTTGTACAGACTCTAAGCGCTCTTGATTCCTCTTATATTGAGGGCACCACACACATGAACCATATTCCAGTATCGGACGAACAAGAGAAGTGTAAAATGTCGTTGAACTCCTTAGACCAACGCTTGATAAATCCTAGCACACTCATGGCTTTGTTAGCTGTTCTGCAAATATGTTCGCTAAAATTAGGTTTACGATCGAGAATAATATCCAAGTCGTTCATTTCGGAAATACGATATAAGCAAGTGTTATACAGGGAGTATGAAGCTAAATGAGGCTCCGTTTTATGAAATGTCATTCACATGCACTTCAAACAGTTAAGGTTCAGAAGATTTACATTACACCAGGACTGAAAAACTTCCAGATTTGATTGGAGATCAGTGAAAGAGTCGACTTCTTTATAAGAAAGGCAAAGCTTAACATCATCTGCATACATTAGTATGCGAGAATGAGCTAAGATCGAAGAAAGGTCATTTATAAACAAATTAAAGAGAAAAAAGGAACTGACATGAATCTGAATCACTAAACCAAAACCGAAGCCACGTTTTGGTAAGCCTTTTAAAAACATGTTCTAAGCCAGACTGGTGGGGGGTTGCAGGGATTCAGGAACAGAATAGAATATGACACCCATCATTGACTTCGAGCGATGTAAGAAAAATCAAGTAGCCTTTCATATTTCCTATACACATAGTCAATCTAGTAGCGTTTCGCTTGATTTTTTTAAGGCTGCATTGATGTATGTAGTGTCGCATAAAACTCAGAAACCTACAAATTTGTGCATGGTGTGACCTCCATTATTTTCGATAAGCTAAAAATAATGAAAAATGGATTTTCCGCGATATCTTGAAAACAAGAGCTGATAGAGAAAAATCGAGACTAGTTTTGGAATCAGTGCACAAAATTGGAACAGAATTTTCCATCGAGAAGGCTGGAGCAAAATGGCTGTTGGCCTGTGTTATTTATCGATCCACAATGTTTCGGACTGCTTATATGAACGGTGGTCAAGTTATAAGCATAGTCAATAATTCAGTGTAACAGGATCACCATTAGCAGCCACAATACTCATTGCGTCACATTTCGTCACACCCAGGCACAGGAATATTACAGTCGGACTTGACCGTAGTTCTTCTTTGTTATTTTTGGTTAGCGAAATGCGAGAATTTCCACTATGAATCCATCTGTGCTTCTAAAAAAATAATGTTTAATTCGTTTCAAAAAGTCAACTAAGTGAGGTGATGTGATAGATGAAGATATCACTCAAAATATTACAAAAATAGTAAACCAATCCTGTCTTAATTTGTGTTAACTGTTATTTTGTAAATTCTTTCAAATCATTTGGACACACTTGAGCACACACTCAAGCGACTCCTTGACAGACCTTGGTAACAGACACTTCACACATTTCTCCTCACACTTCTCAAGTGTCCAATATTAATTCTATTTGCTTAAGGTAAGGTCACATCAGGGTCACAGTCTGAGTCGGGGGTGTCAAATGCAAATAGACCATAAAACTAGAAAATATTTTTTTTATTTGGTGGCCGTGCGAAGGTGTCAAGTGTTTGGTGAAAAGTGTGGAAAAAGGTTGCAGGGTAGCCACGCACTTGACAATTGTGGGTCAAACCAACAAACTTAAGTTGACTGACAGTCGAATAAATAAGATAATTTTACAAGGGAAGGGAGAGAGAAGGTGGCACTCAAACAGATAAGTAGATATTCTTGCTTATAAGAAAAATAAATATTTGGATTGAAAAGCACCGAGAGCCTAAGACGATCTTTGTTCTATATCTTTGCGTACTTTTAGCTACAGTTTAACGCCGAATTCGAAGTCAAAGATTGAATAGGTTTTTCTTGGCTAATTACTTAACAGCTGATACCAATAGCTGGCGAAGGTGATTGGTTGGATACTTATTTTTGTGTACTTGGAACTTGTCAATAATATCTAAAATTCTAAAAACTTCACAATTAGTCCGCATAAAATGAACCTTTAAAATCGTTCGTGAATGAACAAAAGTTGCCGATGTGCGTTTTTCCTGGATACTCTATCTCTTTTTCATCAGCGATATTTCCCCATTGACAAAAACTTGTGACTAAGAGACATATTTCCTTTATTCCGTTTGTTTTTGTAAAATAAAATTAAGCCTTTTCTTCAGCAGAAAGTATTATTTAGGTCCCCCCATCCACCAATTTATTCCGTCTGTGTGTTCATTGGGTGCTACTCTAATATGCATAAATCGCTTTAATTGGCATTTGCCGTCAACCAAAATGCTCATCAAAGGATAATAACCTGGCGGTGGGCAGCTAATTAGGCGCACACGCATTCCTCCTTGTGCCTGTCAAGCGGATTTTGGCCAGCATTTTGGTAACTTGATACAAATTAAGCAAATGTTGCGAGGCCAATCAGTTGTTGGCAGTCGTTGCCAGGGGTAGCACCTACATGCTTCCACACACCCACACTCACCCACTTAGGCACTGCGACCCCCGTTGTCAAGGTGCTCCGCCAATTAAATGGATTTTGTGCAGAAGACGCAAATGCGCCCACTCCTCCGCATGCAACAAAATAAATCGAGAATCGAGAAATATATATGCCAAAACCTCAACCAGTCGTCGAGTGCTGTGGTCCACTTGAAATTATGCCAAGAGATGCTCGAGTGGGCACAGCCGCCAATAACCACGCACAACACTCATCGAGTACCCCAGACCAGACCAGACGGTCGACCACAAACAACCCTCGATGCCTCGAAGTACAACCTTCTTCGTTTAGGGGTGGGTGGGGTTGGAATTCATCGTCCTTTGCCAGCGATCCTTCTACTTGGCTAAACGTTTCGAGGGATCTGCCGCTCTTTGCGGCCTCATCTGAAATTGCCAGCAATTAAGTATTCCATTTCCGTTTATTTTTTCATCGGTTCTATGCTTTGTTGGCATAATTATGGGCTTAGCGTACAAATTATTGGCAAGTGAGTTAGAAAAAAATGTGTTTTTTCTTTCTTTGAATTGGGCCACAGAGAGGGATTACTATTGTGCGTATTTGAACTATGCTCAATGGGCAATGAAATGTAAACTTTGACCAAAGGATGTGTGAAAATATTTAAATTACAGAAGAAATTATGGGATTTTGGAAATGGGACTTTGTGAAAAAGCTGTTTAACCTTTCCGCTATATTTGGGTTAAATTACCCAATGTTGTGGAAAAAAACATGTTTTATTGATTCTTAATGCATTTGAACGACCGAATCCTTTTTCAAATTTGATAATAAGATTGAAAACTCATTTTTGACAAAAAAACATAAATAAAACAAATAACGTTAACCGCTTATACAGGGTTTCTATGATTTTGCGATACTTTTTGCATATGTGGGGGATCAATACACTAAAAGAAAAGTGGAACGAATAAGCGGAGTATGAATGCGTTGTACTTCTTAAGTAAATCCCCCTTTTTTCGTTCGTTTATTTCTTTCTGAAAAGTAAAGAAAAAAATTTTAATGGCAGCTTTGCTTCGTCGACCTTACCGTACACTGAGAACTCGAACGCAAATGCATTTTAGCGCACCGCACCATCGCACACGATTGTCGCCAAACGTCAAAGATACTACTAATATCTGTTTTTGCGGTGATTGATTTGGCATGATTTTCTATGTATAATATGAAATTCAGCAAAAGGGTTATTAAATTCTTCAACATATTTTTAATATAAAATCACAAAATTTGTTTACAATTGAAACGCAATGAAGCAAACTAACAAAAATCGTCAGTGGAAAAGAGAAAAGGTTGAGTTACAAGGGGATTGAATTGTCAAATTTTTTTTATACTACAATATGTTTTGAACATTTTTATAAAGCTTAAAGCCAATCGAAATAGAACTCCAGGAGATAGATCTCTTGTAATTAGTATCATTAGGTTCATAACCGGCAGGGTGCATTGCTTTGGTAGCGCTTTTCTCAAAACATGGTTCAGATTATCACAAATGAACGACCGATTTCAATGCACAGCGTCACTATTTCAGAGAGTTGTTTTAAAATCATGTCTAGTCTAGTCAATCGGTTGACAAATGTGCAAGTTATTTAATTAATTAATTTATTTAATGCACAATGATTAGCATCGCATTCATATGATTTAATCGCAGTATTGAGTAAAGTAATTTTTATTTATTGAATCCTTACCCTATAATTGGGTTCTAAAACGAGAAGGCAAAGCTAACTTCGACTGTGGCGAAGTTTTAATACACTTGAAAAAGTTTACTCCATTAAACCAATTAAATATTTATAGGATTTAGATATCAAATATTTAAAAAATTTAAATCATTGATTTCCGACCGAACTATTAGAACTAGTTTTTGGACCGATCGTTCCTATGGCAGCTATATGATATAGTCATCCGATCCGGCCGATTCCGACAAATGTGCAGCGTATTTGTATTTAAAGACTTTTTGCAAAGTTTGGTCAAGATAGCTTCAAAACTGAGGGAGGAGATAGCATAGAAACAGGCGGACGGACGGACAGACGGACCGACGTACAGACGGACAGACGGACAAACGGAAATGAACTCAACTCGTCATGCTGATCAAGAATATATATACTTTATGTGGTCGGAAATGCTTCCTTCACTGCGTTACAAACATCGTGACAATTTTAATATACCCTCTGCAAGGGTATAAAAATCATTGACCAGGGTTGTGCCCAGTTGGATAGAATTAACAAATATTATTATTTTGTGTGTTGTTTTAAAATGTTTATACATACTACTTTTACGGTTTCAGGGGAACGTTTGGATATCTTAAATCAAATCGGTGTTGTACCGACGGGATTCATGTATCAGAACATTCAAAATTGTCAAATTGTTATTAATCAATCATTTTTACTATGTAAACAATTCATCTTCATCTACTTGAATCGTTTTTTTTTATAATTCGCAAACTATAGACACTATTGACGTTTGAACTTGATACTTTGTTTGTTAAACAACTAAGTATTAGCAAACGCAACAGTTTAATTAGTTTAAAAGGCAAATAAAATAAATGATTGAAGCAAGTAAAATGTATATTTTTTCACTCGACGATTATTCATTACAATTCAAACGGTTTGGTAAATTCTCCAGACCAATTTTAACTAATTTAAGTAGAAATTCTACAGATTTCCCGCCAGTAAGCAAGCAGTAAGCAAACTATTATGGCCCCTACTCAGTCTTACATACATTTGCCTCTTGTTTGTCTCCCATCTCTGTTACAAATCTTTGCAACTAAACCATTTGACTACCAATTCGATTAGTCATTTATGGCTTTACCTCTCTCCAGAAATCATAAGTAAATACAAATACAACAAGGTGCCCGCATCGACCATATTCCCACTCAGTCCTCCAGTTGGGATCTTCTTTTTTATTTTTGACCGTCATTGAGGAGACAACACCAACACACACACACACACACACTCACACCAACTCCAACTCATACAAGCGCAGCTGCTAATGATGTTGCTGCCAGTTTGTCTGGCCGGGAGTGTAGATGCTACCTACCCAGGCACACATACATACAGGCTCCGGACGACTACCTGCTGCAGAAATATTTATCGAACGTTATGAAAAATTTACTTTCGTTACAACGGCGGCACATTAAGCGAGGACGTCATGAAGTCTGAGGCGGCCAGACACCAAGAGTCAGCCGACTGGGACTCCTCCAAGCCATCCGCACAGCATGAGGTGTTTTGCCTTCAACCTCACTCGAGAGAGCTGCATACGTTATTTTTATAATTTTTATGGCCTGGTCAGGTATTTTTCAGCGGTGAATGAGCATGAGCCTCGTAAACTCCTGATGAACCTCATAAATAATATGAATTTCGATTTTTATGCCAGTTGTTTCACACTTTACACACACGCACACAGAGACACAGGGGCAGACATAAGATCCATAAAACCCATGTCAAAAAGTTAACACACATTTCGATCGGCAATGTCAATGAAAATATTGGATTGACTTTTCCCGCAGGCGTTGGTTGGGTCCAGCCTACTTAACATTTTCAAGCAATTTCCCTTAAAAATAAAAAAGAAATGTCACCCAACTTGGTTAAATAAAATTTAGGATCGCCTTACGTAACCCCCCGGTGAGTAGGGAACCAGCTGCGCAATCTGCCTGCACTGGACACGAGAAGTTTAACATATTTATTATTATTTTGAGACCAGTCAAAGCAAAAGATGGTTTTAAATGGGTAAAAGGGTTAACTGGGAGACTGGTTTTATTTGCTAAAAATAGATTCTTATTTTGAATCAATTTTTAATCTTAAACTTTGCCGAAAGCTGGAAATGAAAACATAAGAGATTAGGTAAGCACGGATCGGAAAAATAAACATTTTTATTTCTTGACACGGGTAATTCGAAATATTATCAAATATTATTATTAAAAAAAACAAATTTTCAGAATCTTGTTGGCAACCCTTCATCGTCAAAGCTAACTCGACTTTGACGAAGTTTTAATACACTTGAAAAACTTTACTCCAACTGATTTAACCGGTTACCAGATTGGTGTCGCTGCGATAGAAAACAAAAAAGTTTTCTCACTAGAACTAGTTTTTGGACCGATCGTTCCTATGGCAGCTATATGCTATAGTCATCCTATTTCGATCAATTTTTCCAAAATTGTGTGGAAGTATATAAAACTAATATATACCACGATTGCTGATGCTACGATGGAAAACAAAAAAGTTTTTCTCACTAGAACTAGTTTTTGGACCTACCTTTTCCAGAATTGTGTAGAAGTATATAAAACTAATAGTCACCACGATTGGTGATGCTACAATAGAAAACAAAAAAGTTGTTCTCACTAGAACTAGTTTTTGGACCTACCGTTTATATGGCAGCTAAATGCTATAGTCATCCGATTTTGATAAATTTTTCCAGAATTGTGTGGAAGCATATAAAACATATATATACCACGATTGGTGTCGCTGCGATAGAAAACAAAAAAGGTTTTCTCACTAGAACTACACCGAGAAAAAAATCCGTTCTAAAAGTACCAAAATCATGAACATCCGTTGACGAAAGTCTATCATGCACGTTTGTTCTCAAATCATGAACATTGGGGTACGATTTTCATGAACATTTTGTTCTCACTTTGGATTTTTTGGGCTTGTTTCGTGAACATTTTGTGCTTGTTTTATGAACTGTTTGGGCATGTTTCATGTACATTTTGTTCTTATTTTTAAAAAAAAATTTGCTTAATTTTGCCACCCCCATCCACAGCACCACAAGTCTTTACAACGGTTTTTGGGTTCCCTTCTCCTCTAATATAGGGCGGTGGTTCCTCTCCTCTCTGCTGTTCACGCACCCCAAAGAAAAAACGATGAGTGTTAGTTAGCTATTTGCCCCGTCTGAGATTCGAACACGGGACCATTACCTTGCACTTAAACGCACAAACGGATCTGCATCTTAGCGCCCTCTACCATCGCACGCTTTCGTTGCTACATGTCTAAGATGCTACTTATAGTTGTTCTACGATGGTTGAGTTGAGTTAAAAATTCATGAACGGAAAAATAGAACGAAATCATGAATTTTTTGGTCATTTGGTCATGATTTTAGAACGTCATATTTTTCTCTGTGTAGTTTTTGGACCGATCGTTCCTATGGCAGCTATATGATATAGTCATCCGATCCGGCCGATTCCGACAAATGTGCAGCGTATTTGTATTTAAAGACTTTTTGGAAAGTTTGGTCAAGATAGCTTTAAAACTGAGTTAAGTGATAGCATAGAAACAGACGGACAGACGGACGGACGGACGGACGGACGGACGGACAGACGGACAGACGGAAATGAACTCAGCTCGTCATGCTGATGAAGAATATATATACTTTATGTGGTCGGAAATGCTTCCTTCTATGCGTTACAAACATCGTGACAATTTTAATATACCTTCTGCTCTACATAATAAATTATTAACAACGCGATTTCATATTTTGGAAATTGCGGAAAATTGGCGAAAAGTCCTAGGGATTAAAATATTATTCTTTTTTTTTATTCGATCGGACTCAAAATTCTTTTTAAAGCTCTATAGAAAATTTTATAAAAACTGTATTCACTTTTGTCGGAAAATTCACCCACCCGAGTGGAAATGTTGTATAGATTTTCAATTATTGACCGATTGAAGCAGATCATAATCCATGGTGCACATACAAAAATATAAAACACATTGCTTTTAAATTTTGGGAAAGTCGGAAAATGGGCAGGAAACTGTAGCATGAATCTCTTTTGGTTTTCATCCGATCAGCTCCAAATTTATTTTTAAAGTTCTACATAACAAAATGTTTTCAACGGGATTTTAGGACTTAAAAAATCCGCAAAATTGGTCGGAAATTGGATGGAAAAATTTAATTATTTATTCTTCGGATTTTTTCAGGGTTATTTTCAAAATTATAAGATAACGTTGTTATTATTGTGTTATGTCGGTCCGTGAAAACATGCTTGGAGCTCATGGCAAGATGAACAAACAAGAACAAATAGTTTTTATAATTGGAAAAGCTTGGTTATAATTGAATGCTTATTGGGTAACTTATCAAGGAAAACTTTATTTCTTTTAAATACTTATATATTTACACAAGTGCGAGCGAAGCCGTGGGTATAAGCTAGTATAAAATACGAAATCACAATATATGTATAATCTTGTAACCTTTAAGCATGGGTGTGTGTTTGTTGCCTTTGCCGTGTGTCGAGACATCAACCTGTCCTATAAACCATTTCAACAACAACCGAATGACAACTTGGCCAAACAGCCAGCCAATTAATATGCATAAGAATTTTGTTACGCAGCGTCTATAATAAAAAAAAAACACACAAAAACTTACATAGTCACCATCAAAGTTCCCCTTACCAAAAAAATACACAAAAAAAAAAAGTCCAACCCAGAGCACTTACCTCAACCACTTCAGTGCGCACACAGCCGGAGGAACAGGCACTGCTCGGCACAGAGTGGAAGAGGGCGAGGGCAGAGAGTGGAATAAAATGTATAACAAACGTAACGAATTGAATGTGGTAGGCATGGCTTGTTCCTCTTCTTCTTCTTCTTCGCCTGCTATTTGGTGTGTCCATCCGAGTTTTCTGAAAATCACAAAAAGTGTTAATTCGTCATGATGACGTCACGGCAGCCAAATTGATTACATAAACAGCCAGCGTATCCTTTAAGCAACCCCCAGAAAATAATCTAGGATAGCATATGGGTTGGACCCTTACACTCAAGTGGGCCAAACAAAACATAAATTGCGGCCTATGAATAAACATTTTGACAGATTTTTGGTTTTAAATTTAATAGTTTGTGGATTTCTTGTCGCATATATTTAAAAATTTAAATTTGTGTTTTTATGGGGTTTGTTTTTGTGTGTTTTAAATGATGAGTTAGGGAACATGCTGAAAGATATAAATAAGCATTTGGACATGCATATGCATGGGGTTTGGTTTTAGGCTGATAGATGGCAACAACCTGGTTAGTATGTGTAATGTGACACCGAGCCAGAGATTAAGCACATTTAAAAAAAATAATAATATATATAAATTGTAGAGGATCTCTCATGACTCACCCTTCCCCATTTCAGATTTTTCCCACACTCTTTTATCATGATTTCCATATTTCATATCAGTTGAAAGTAACAAATTTATGCGCCCACACAGCGCCCGTGAGGATGATGTTCTGACATCTCTGACTGGCGGCTGCTGTCCAACATAATCTACATCAATATGGAGAGGAAAGCAATGTGAGCACCAAATTATCGTCTCGCCCACAATACATGAGTGCGTTTAGGACACCTGAGTCTGCATTTATGGCCCCAAGGTCTGCCTGCCTGATGTTGATAATAATGGTCTAGCCTCTGCTGACACTCGCTGCTTTATGTTCCTTTTTTTTTTTTGTTATGCTAATTGGCATTTACTCAGATTTAAACCCATCCCCTTTTAACATACGATCCTGAAAAGTGGTAGACACAGACTTTAAAACGCTTAACCAAACAACGGCAAATAGTTTCACTTTTTTTTGTGTGTTGCTGTGCGAATGCCAAAGGAAGCCCCCCAGCCAGAAGTGAGAAGTGAATGTTGCCATTTTGTTGGCGTTTGTATGGATGCGAAATGTGCGATTGAAATGGGAATGTAAAGTACACAGAGCGCAATTGGTAGCAAATAGAAATTGTAAGAGAAGTCCATATATACTAACAGAGTTAGAATTCTGTTCGGAAAATAAGTTTTCGTTAACATAAAGTAAGAAAAATGTTGAGAATAAATTTATAAAATTTAAGTAGCAACAAGCGTGTGCGATGGTACAGTGCGTTGAGACGCCATTCCATTCGTTTTGTGCAAGCTCCAGAGTTCGAGTTATGCAAATATGACAATAAAATGTCAGTCAGATCAATGCCAGATCCTATAGAATAGGGGAACCATCACTTCTAAATATCATTCCCAATAATGATGATTGTTGTTCCCTTATCAAGCTAATTTTTCCTTTCAGTTCTTGACTCAAGCATGATATTTTCCTAGATTAGGTTTAAAATGTTCTTGAAAAAGTAAAAAAATCAGCTAAATTTAAGTTTTTGGGTACTCAAAAGTTAGAATTTAGAACATTTAACTCCGAATGAGAAAACATTCTTAAACAGCTTTTCTGCCCATCTTGATTCCCAATTTTCTTAGTTTTCTTTCCTCTTCGTGAAGGTTTTGCTAGACCCGATTCCGCGCGTCTCCACCCATTTTTTATTTTCCTAAAAATTTCTATGGGTTCCGAGATTTCCATGGATCCCTTAATAATAAAATAAATAATAAATAATAAATAAATAAATAAATATTTTTTAACATTTTCCCGGTACGACTTCGCTCTCTTTTACTTATTAAAAAGATGGAAAAGTATTAAAAATCAACATGAAAGATGCTGAAGCAATAGTAAAAAGAAAACGTATTTATTTACACATTGTGACAGCTTTATAGTCGAGTATTCTGCAATCATATTGTCGTGCTTCTTATCTCTCTCTTCAAAAAATTTTTTTTAATCAACTTCCCTCCTTTTCATCATCCAATCTGAAAATTGGCGAAACATCGCTTAAAAGTTACTAAGAAGACTTCAATGCGATTCTTCTAGAAGAGAGTTGGAAAAAATTATCCTAATCTCAAAAAAGGACCCATTCTTATCCTACATAAGAGACTTTATCTTATCCCGAATAAAAATTTTCCTATCTCTAGGAAAAATAAATTTCTACTCCCTCAAAATGCATTTTTTCTAATATCAGTGCGGAGACTTTTTCGTATTCTTAAAGTGGAACGCTTTCTCCTATACTTAAAAGAGACATTTTCGTATCCCCCAGAAGAAACGCTTACTAATCCTTCAGAAGGCACTATTTTTTTTAATATAAGTGGATTTTCTTATCGCCAGAATGAAATGCTTTCTTATCCACAAGAAGAGACTTTTTGCTATCTCAGAGAGAAAAGCCTTCTCACCTCCCAGAAGTATCCCACAGAATGCGATAGGAAAGCGATATTGCTAGAGTGAAGTAATACCTACTGGAAGAATCGTATTCTTCTCTTCCGCGACAAAAAATGTTTGCTGGGTAGCATAACATAAGAGAACCAAATACAAAACAAAAATCAAATAAAATGGATCAGTTGGAATTAAGAGGTGCTTACTTTTACTTTTTCAATACAATTCAACATTTTGTTATTCAACTAAAGACTGAAATGTTATTCTAATTCCTCAAACAATTTTTAAATTGATCAAAAAATTAAGGAACGTTTTCTTAATGGCATAGAAAAAATGCGCTGCGACAGCGTTGTCAGCACACCGATAGTAAAAGCTCGTTGCGCTACGGTTGAATCACACCAAAATTAGCCGATTTCTGTTCAGCGGTCAACTTCGAGTCTGTTGTGACGCACACATACGTAAGCTAAAATGTGTTATGTGATTTTGACAATTTCTTTTTGAACAAATTTTATAATTGTCGTTTTGCTGCCGATTAGGCAATCAATGGCCGTATCAAGCAATGACGTGCCCCATAATTTGACAATTTCTTTTTCATTTCGACGACCAACAAGTAATTCAATTTTAAGCTTGACAAACTTGATCGTTTTGCCTGTTGCGAATATGGCCCATAATAATTAAATAAGTATATAAATCAAATTTGGCAACTTCTATTCAATTAAAGTTTCTGTGGCCGTGAAATTAAGAACAGCTTTCCTGTCTTGATTTTTTTAAACGCGTTGGCCAAAAATAGCACTTGTTAGCAGAATTTTTGCGGTGCATACATGCTCAGCCCTTCTCGACACCCAATTCTTCTTCCAAATTCCAAAGTGAATTATGCCTATATTTTAAAGGTTTTCAAAATTCTTTAGCAGAATTTCAGCGGTGCATAGAAAAAAATGATATTTTGTATGATCAAATTGATCATTTCCATATTCATTTGGACTGGATAAAAAAAAAAATTCGTTTTATCATCCATTTAAGATTTAATAATATTAAACTGATCTTAGTTTAAGATATAAAAATTTAAATTTTATATAAAAAAAAACAATAATAAAATATCCAATCCAAATGGATCTTAATAGGCACAAAAAAAAAAAATTTGAGCATTATTTGTAATGACATTCCTTTCTTGAATAAAGAATAAATTAAATTAAAATTAAATAGGGCTGCAATACTGCAGAAGGTTCGGTTCGCCAACTTGTTTCCAAAGCTTTGGTGCATAGATTTAAAATACCTTTTAGATTGGTGAATAAGTTGTGCCGATATTTTCGACAACTTTCAGGGAATAAAGTGCTCCACATTATTATTTTCTTCTTTCTATTTAAGGCCCCTGTATGCAACCATATCTCCTTCTATTCCTAAAATATCCGTGTTGGAATCAAAAAGGATTAACGGTCTCCAGTTATGTACGCCAATGCAGAAGAAAGTGAATTGTTCAAAAAATGAACAATTGTTTGGCCAGAGTATTTCTTCTTCAGATTTTGTGGCTGACGCTTTTGTCGCCGATCGTTTTCAATTCCAATGTATAAGAAATTCATGAAATCATGAATACATAAGATACTTTACAGACGGATTTTTCACAGTTTAAGTTTAGTGAAAAATTCAGCTGTGAAAAACTTTTAAAAAAATGTAGCGAGCATTTTTTGCTTAGTGCACATCGTGTGTCAGTAGTTTTGGCCCCCAGTTCCATGTTTGTGTTGGCTGTTAAACTCTGTGCTATTAAAGGCTAAGGCCGACTTTTTGTCAGCCATTATGGTGCACACACACCTTTTGTGTTGCTGGTGTTGTTGTTGTTGTTGTCGCATGTACTAAGTTGGCAGTAGTTTTCTAGGGAAACCCTTACGCACACAATCGCAGACTCGCTGGCTTGCTCACTCACTCACTCAGTCGCTCACTCACCCGCTCACATTCATGAAATGTATAGCATAATAAATCTTTACCTACACTCCGGAGGACCAGGGACATTTTTTTTTTTTTGCCGCTCCGCAGGTAGCGTTGAGTTTTTGCCACCTTTGCACACAGGATGTAACAGGCAGCGTGTAGGAGTTGGAGGGTTGATCCATGGCTGGAGGGAGGGTTGTTCCCTCGGTTCTGAGAACTAACTACAGTTTGGTTTTGCTAGAGCATTTTTACGTACCATTTTACAATTTTGATTTTTATCATCGTTTGTTTTTTGGTTCCTCTTTTTTTTTTTTGCGGTATTTGAATTATGAGACAATGCCCACGTATGCATGGGTGATCATTGCGTTTGGACTACTGTGTGCTCGGCGCTCGACGATCTTTTTTGCGGTTCGTTTGATTTGAAGATCTCGCTTATCGATCGATTGCATCGTCAGGCGATAAGATTAGCTGTGCCTCAGACTGCCTGTCGCTTTTTTCTAGGGAAATATGCGGCCGGGAGATAACTTGGAATTGGCCGGGGAGGTCTGCGTTTAAATGTGGTTTTTGTTGTGGGTCAAAGGCGTTCATGAGGGCACCGAGATAAGCAAATCAGCGAGAGAAAGTCAGGAATAATGTTGAGAAATTATTTTGCAGAATTTTTGTACATGAAAACATATTCAATTAATTAGGGATGTTTATGAGAAAGGGGTTGCGTGTTGATAGGGAGTTTACATTCCATACATGCCGAGCCTCTGACTCTTACCATCTCTGAGATTTGTGCATTTATACAGACCAACAGATATATAGACGGACAGATAACGGGCAGATGGATATGGCTATATCGGATATGACTATGCATACTTTATTGGGTCGATGATTTATCCTTCTGTCTGTTAGATACATTTAACAGCCTCAATATAGTATTTGTACTTTTGGTACAGAGTATTACATCTTTTAGAAAGAGTTTTATACAGATACCGGGAATCGTTTAAAAATAATTCCTAATAGCATTTTTTTGCAGAATAGTCTTAATGTTTAAGCAACAGTGTTGCAAGAAAAATATTCCATCTACAATGTTGAACCAACATTTGGAAACAGTGTTGCAGCAACATTCTTTCAGTATAAACTTTGATCAGGATTTATATATCAGAAATCTTTCTTTTCAGTATATTTTGGGACGCTGAGTACAAAAATGTATACTTTAATTTTTTCTATAGTGTAGTTCTTCAGATATTGCCGAATCTATGTTTTTGGTATCCGTTTTACGTTTTCTTTCCTTCAAATGCAAGATAAAAATTGTTCCACACTTTAATCATATATTAAAATTTCATTGGACATATAGTCACATCTGTACAGTGAAAATACCGAAAAATAAATTAAATTTTTGTCAAAAAAAAATCAAATTTTAATTTAAATAGAAATGGCGTGTTTCACACTTTTGAAAATTGGCTTTTCTTTTGATTATTATATTTGGTGGATTTCCAAATTTTTTTTAGCTATATCCTGACAATATTGCCCATGAATTGTTGGTTACATAAGCAAATTATTGTAAAAAGCCCATTTCCTAAACATATTCGATTTAGTTGTTATATTTGTCTTTTTAAATCAATTTACTCGTTGTACTCAAGTAAATCAACTAAAGAAAAATCAAAAATAATTTTTATTATATTTAATAGTAATATTCCGAATTTGAATATGATTTCCAAACTGCATCTCCTACCGACCCAGTGTTATGCAAATTTTTTTTTCTTAAAAAATGTATATAAAATTTTAAAGTAAGATCGAGGTTTTTTTTTTGAACCAGGTTTGGGGGGTCATAAGTTTAGAAGGTTCGGATCATGGTCCTGTTTGAGGGACCAAAAAAAAATACAAATCGGGTTTTAACGTTTTTTTACGGTTCTACGGAGTTCGGTTCTAGACAGAGTTTTTTTTTTGACAAACTAACTGATTCAGAGACGGTTACAGTTATAATTTATATTTAAAAGGCCACATTTTAGAGTTATTTTTAGAGTTTTTTTATTGTGCTTCAAATAACAGTTATTAAGGACATTTATTTTTTGACTCCGTAGAGAACAGTTAATACAAAATAAAATTTTACCACTCCGAGTAGAAGGGTTATTAAATTCTTTTTTAATATTACTCAGTTAATAACAGTAGTGAAAAAACTTTTATAAAAATGGATTTATTACTTAGAAAAAATTGTTATCAAAACACTTTTATTATTCAACTCTGTAAATAAAACTCAGTCAGGGAATAATATTTTGTAATCACAATATAAAAGTCTTCTTTATTAATCGCAGGTACTGATAAGGTACACCCAATCAATCATTCACGCGGAAGCTATGAAAACGAATAGACTTTTAAAGTATGATTAAAATTTAAAAGTCTTTGGAAAAGTTTTATATACTGAACTTTATATTAAAAGTCTTTTCATATCTGTTATTTTTTTGAGTTATAAAATAAAAGTCTTTAACAACTGTTATGTTCTGAGGAATACAACAAAAGTCTAAAGAAACTGTTATTTATTGAATTTTTGGTAAAAGTCTTGAAAAAACGGTCATTAAATCAAGTCGTTAATAACTGTGTAATTATAAAAAGTCTTTAAGAACTGTTATTAACTGAGTATTATTATAATTATATAAAATAACTTTTATTTTTGATCATTACAATAAAAGTCAGAAGAAAAAAATTATTGTGGATATCGATGGCGAAAATAATAACCGCATGAGCTTCATTGATTTATTTCTATAAGAGATTTATGAAAATAACTGTTATATTCCGTTCCTGAATTGAAAATTAAAAGCCATATACCAAGTTCTGAAAGCATCTCCATGCCTTTGTTCGGTCGGTGTTGTTTGGACCTACAAAAATACCAGTCAATGATCGATTTTTCGATCTTACTAGTAATAGTTATCGAAATAGCGCGGCATTTCAACAAACAACACGTAAATTTAAAAAAAATTTCAAATTTTGGCAACACGTGTATTTTTGGACAATTGCTTATAGCATTCAGGTATTGCATCCAATATCTCCATTGTACAATTCAAAATATTTTAAATATTCGTTATGAGAATAAAAAAAATAATTAAAATATTTTTGGTTCACACCGAATTCATTTAGATTCAGATAAAACCAAAATATGACATCGGCTCCTCCATGTTCCAAATTTGAGTCCATTTACGTGAAAGCATTCGTTCTAGAAGTTGAAATTTGATTTTTGAGCTAAATACTGCAAACTAACCTCAAAATTGTTCTAGCAGTTGAAACCGATTGAGCAAGCAAAGTGGTGCATTTCGAGCAAAAAGGTCTCCGGCATCTAGAAGCCAAAGATTTGCTTGATATAAATTTATAAAATTTCAATTCCCAAAAGAAACGTTTACACAAATATCTCCCAGTCGATGAGAAACTGGACCGTATATCTAGTTTTACTTTTGTTTTTCCAAAAATGCATCCAACTCAACAATTTTCCTAATCCCAGGTCAGTTAGCAAAGTAAGTGTCACTTCACTTTCTCATGCGACAGAAATACGTCAGACCTACGACAAACTAACTGTTCTAGAAACATTTTCACTTTCCTAACTCAACCGCACAGCTGAAGCTGCAGCAATTTCCACATTCGAAGATCAAAATGACAACCCCATAAAATTTATGAGTATTCAATTTTCAACAACTGGCCAACATTTTCGAAATTTTCATCGATACGAGGCCAAAACCAGTTTGGACATGTGTTGTCAAACTGATCCATCGATTGAAAAAAAAAACAACAAACTAAAATAAATAAGCGCGTTGATTTTTAAGTGTTGTGCATAATTTTAAATACGAAATTTTTTGTTGTTCAAATTATACTCGAAGAATTGTTGACAGGCAGGTTTTGTTCGACGCGCAGAGATTGCAAACTCTCCGCTGGTCTGTGATCTGCCGGCTATGGCGCTGCGAAACCGTTAACACCCATAATAAGTACCGCTATGTACCCTAATTATGTGAGACGATGTCGCAGATGAGCAGCATCAGCAGCGGCGGCAGCCAGTTTTTAATGGCCCCCGAGTATGCATAATTTCGACTTGCTATGGTTGGGCCAAGGCGGGGGGCGGGAGGTGAAAACCTTTTAGAGAAATCGAAATCGAAGAAGTTCAACAGCGTTTCTCAATTTCCAGTTCCAGAGATTCCGATTCGATTTGTGGCAATATTTCTAGTTCATTTGTGAAATGCAATCAGCGACGCGTGACTCTCCGAGCTTTTGGGTAAAAAAAAACTTTTCTCCTCGTTCCTTTTGGGGCGAGACGAGGGCGGAAATTATTTAATGGCGCGTACATGGGCGACATCGTTGGGCGGAAATCACGCACAGCCCGCAAAGCCAATGTCTGGGAAGCTGCGTGAAATTTTTATTTAATTTTATACGTTCGTTTTATTATTTGAGGAAATTTTATTAGCTGAGCTGAAATGTAAAATATGCGTTGGCAAATTATTTTGCCAGACTCGTCATTCTCATTATCCCAGCTTCCTTCTCCAAGTCAAAGTGTGACACCTGAACGACATCAAGCGGTAAAGCGACAACTGCAAACATTGAGAGACAACGCTGCGTATGAGCAATGCGAGTGTCGATACACACACACACACGCACACTCACATTTGGAAATTGTTTGTGTAATTGAAATTGTGGCGATGGCAACTTGAATTGCCCACTTGAAAATTAGTTGCAAATTACCTACTTAAGTTTTGTTTGCCATCAGCAAGTCAAACATATGGACATGTGGACAATTGTTGTACGTTTTGGGGGCGACAACTTCTTGTCCGCCCAGTTAGTTGCTTGGCCAGACACGCCCACTTAAGCACAGTGTGTGCGAGACAAAAGTTTGTCTTATGCATTGGCACTTATGCAAGTGCAAGTGCAATTGCAAGCTGTTGGACAGTTTGAGGACGGCAACCTGTTATCACACACAAATCAACAAGTGCAATTAGCAGGCCCTGGTTATGGACAATGCGCGTGTGACAGAGCAAACAAATTGTTAAACAAAACAAACAAACAATTGCATTGCATGCAACTGCAACTGTAAGTGTATGTGTGTGTGTATGTATGTGAATGAGTGTTTAGCTCAGCCAAGCGAACCAACGTCTTGGATTCGTTGGAGAATTCTATAGACAATCCCCCTTTGTCAGCATATCAATAAAGCCATTGAAAGTGGTCGTCCCTAGCCCAAGATCTTAATGTTCCAGCCAAAATGTCTTATGCAAAACCGCAAGCCTCATTCATTCAGTCTGTCTACAACAGAAGCAGGAAAATGACAATTATTGGTTACTGAAATGAGCATATGGCCGGGTTAATCGATGTGTGTTGAAGAAACGTGACAAATATTAGAGCGCTAGAAAATGGTTGAGGAATTAAAGAAGATATTTTAAAACAGCTGAAAGTCAGGCACAAAATCGCAAAAATTTGAATTTTGCTTTTTATTGAGTCAATTGTATTTAATTACAATTTGTATTGTATTTAATCAAATATGGTCAATGACCATTGGTTATACACTTAAAACTATATTATTTATTTGTAACCATAGAAAATATAAAATTGTCGTAAAACGAGAACTCAAAGCTAACTTCGACTGTGCCTAAGTTTTAATAGACTTGCCTAAGATCGGGCCAACTAATTTAACCGATAGAATATATTAATGATATAACTGTCAAATATTTATAAATGCAAAATTATTAAGAATCTGATTGTTGACTTCAAAATTTGATCACGCTACCTTCAAAAACAAATAAGTTTTTTCTGTAAGACACATTTTCCAAACGATCGGGGTAGCTACACAGAACGAAAAATTGATATGATCTGGAGCTCAAAATTATATTATCATAAATTTATTATATCAATCAAAAGCCGATATGATTCACTTAAAATCAGGGAATAATATCGTAACCGTAACTGGAACCGTTAATTGAAATATACCCTTTTAGGCCACGTATCGGTATCGAAACCGTAACCGATATTAAAATGTTTTTGTGAACCCAAAACCGTTAACCGTTACACACGTACCAACAAAAGCCGGAACTATACCGAACCGCTAATACCGGTACTGTTTCGGTTTCTATTTGTTATTTTACTGATTTATGATTATTTCAAATATATACACTTAGAAAAAAGTCTTACATTTTAAAAGTTCGGTCTTAATAAAAATTGCTTTAATATTTTTTTATAAGAGATATTGAAAAAATTTATATAAGATTCCAATATCTAAAATATTCTAAAAAGTGGTCAAATTTTTCTTTGTAAATAAAAGCTCTCTAATTAAGTAAAGGATTTCTAAGTCTTAGAAAATTCTCCCTTAAATAAAGAAATGTTAGAAAAAATATTAATATAAATTTAAAAAATTAAGTTTCGTAATTTTAATCCTTTTTTGCCCTCCTATTAGAACTATTCTTTTCTATTTTAAGAAAGTTTTGATTTAATAGTAAGAAAAATGTAATGTAATAAAATGCTAAGGCAGAATTTTATGTTTTCCACTGTGCTAGAGCGATTTTAGAACTGATATATATATGTATAAACTGAGAAAATGTATTACATTTTAAAAATTCGCTCTTAAAGAATAACTAGAATATTGAACAAAATGTTCCATAAAACGGTAATACTTTTCTTTGTAAATATATGATATTTATATAATTTGTAAAGAATTTCTAAGTCTTAGAAAAATTCTCCCTAAAAATAAAATTGTAAAAATAAAGATTAATATAAATTTAGGAAATGAAGTTTCTTAATTTTATGAAATTTTGCCCTAAAATTAGAACTATCATTTCCTACTTTGAGAAAGTTTTGATTTAATATTAAGAAAAATGTAATGTTAGAAAAAGCTTCAGCAGATTTTAATGTTTTCCACACAGAGAAAAAAAAGCTCAAGATCAATTTAATCTTTGCTGGTTAAACTTATCTTTTAAAAATATATTTTTTTTTCATACTTAACATAAATAGTCTCTTAGACGTTTGTCCATAATCGTCTGCGTTGGTTGACTGCGTTGAGGCGTCGTTCCATTTGTATTAAATGTAAGGTCTCTAGTCCGCCTTAGACAAGGCAATGTTTTTTTTTTATGTAAAAAAGATCGTATTGATATTTTTATCATATCAAGTTAATCTTCGTCATATCGGAGTGAAATTGATATGAAAAAATGTGGAACTGACTGCCATTTCATATCAATTTTTTTCTCTGTGCAATGTTCTATACCCCTTTTATTATTTTCCATCTGTTCAAATCTATCCAAATCGCGAAAGATCTCTATTTTTGGCTGGGATACTGAAGATTTATGGGCCGAATATTTCTAAAATAATTATTAAGAAATATTTGTATGCTTTTTAGAAAGTTTTTTTATGAGTTAAAAAAGATAAACTCCCAATTTTTCTGTTATTTATAAGGCTACGTAACAGCTCTCTGTGGGAGATGAGAAATCGACCCTAAGTCGAGCTTGTCTGGGCGACAAATGAATAAATGAAATAGAACCTTTAACCGAAATTCTAATTTCGGTACGTACCGGAACCGATATTCGATTCGGGACTAATCCCTACTTAAAATTGACCTGTTCGAAAATATCAAACTGATATATCGCACATATCACAATAATATTTTTAAGATCAAAATGGCTTTATTTTTTATAAAATTGGAAATTGGAGGCAGATAACGTAAATACCCTATATATATATTCCAGTCAGAATTTTAAAGCTTATTTTAAAACGTATGGTAATATTGAACTCAAAGCCGTTCTGAAAAGCAAGGAAATTTAACCATTTTTGTAGTTAACAAACATTACATTGTCTGTGAAAATCGAACTTGGAACCACCTTTGACTTAACACGAATAGACTGACGTCTCAACGCAGTGAGCCACCACACACGCGAGCAGCACAACGTCTAAGGGACTATTAAAATTTATTCATGGCAGCCTTAGTTCTGGAAAAGTTAAATTTTTTGTCTCTTTTTATTTATAATATAAAATAAAAATAATAATGATATAAAAAATAATAATAATAATAATAAAATAAAATAAAACAAAATTAAAATAAAATTTAAAATATATATAAATAATAATAAAACAATTGTAAAGTAAATCAATCAATTAATGTAATGTATTGTAATGTTATTCAACAATGTCAAATTCGTTATTGTAATTGTCAATTTATTGTACTCTTGTATTAGTTAAGCGATAAAAATTAAAACATAATTATATTAAGTTTATCAATGTTCTTAGTAATTAAGTACCATTAATTGGTCTACAAGTTGTGACTTGCACAAAAACACAAGCTCATTAGAACTTAGTGCAAGGATGTCAAGAAATAAATCTAAATCTAAATCTAATCCTATCATTTTGATATTAGTACGATTATTTGTATATTTTTGTTCATAAAAATTATATGAAAAAATATATATTTAATAAAATATCATATTAATCAGGCAATTTTTTTTTTTTTTTAATTTTAATTAGTTTGACTTTTTAATAATGTAACCCTAATACAAAATTTTTTACATTTTACTGTTACTTTTAAGCAACTTATAATGTAGTGAAAATTAATCAGCCAAGATTGAATTGATATTTGATTTTTATTCTGGAGTTAAAAACAATTCTTAAAGTAAGTCCACCAATTCCAGAAAAATCCATGATATCTTTGATACAATATCTTTGATTTAAGTACGAAATGGGAGAAATAGGAGGAGGAATGTCAAGCCGACAAAGTATCGCATAAATGCAAATTTTTAGTACACAAATCTGACCATAAAATTCCTTCAGTAAAAATTTCTTAATTATTTATCTTAATGATTATTTCATTCAAACAAAGTCAATGGTCAACTAACATCAAAGTCAACGAAGGTGTTTTTGGTATTGGCAAAGGAGAAAAGGAAGAATCGTTAAAGACTGGCTGCATTTTGAACAAAACCGAGGCGACTGACCCCTAATCACTTATCACCCCGCTTCTTGTCTTTTTTTGGGGGTACCGTCTTGAAGAACTTAATCATACACCTTAGGCTTGGATGTCTGTCCACAACAGAGCCACCGGGCCTTGGACCAAAATTACCTTTTCCACCTTCTGTATCATAACTCAACAAAATGCTTCTTCAAAAACGCATTAGCAACTTCACACCCAAAACGAGCTGCCGCCAGACACATTTCCATTTAGCCGGTTGGTATACCAACCGCACGTCCCTAACATAACCCTTAGGTGACTCTCTGCGTATTTAAATGCTATGCCAATTTATTGTCAACGCGAACATTTCATTCATTTTTTCTCATTGTCCTGGTCTCGGTTTGGTTCTCGCATAATCCTTGAATGGGCAACATGCCCCTGAGCGGTTCCTTAACACATTTGCCTCTCATATCTCTGCCGTCGTCGTCGACGAGGTGTCGACCGCCTAACGACTTCCGTTTAAGCTTTGCGCACGCGCGAATTGCCTGGACTCCGTCTTTTGGATTTGGGGATCTGGGACGTCTCCTGCGCCCACAGTTTTTAATGATAATCTCTTGAGTTATGTGTTTTTAAATATAATTTCGTTTGTTGGCGTGCAGACGACGTAGCCATAACTCACATAGCGCCAAGACCAAGTCACGAACTGTCAGGCGAGAGTCGGGAGAACGGAGTACTTGGTGGTACATGACTTACATGTTTGCACTCCCACGGCAGCTCATTAAATTGGCTCATAAAATAATGACTCGCAATGCAACAAATTCCCAGCACTCTCTTCACTTTCCACCGGGGATTGCGTGACTCTTGGACATCCATAAGCGAGCGTTTAACTTTTCACAACTTTTGTGCGTTACATTTGGCACCCAATTTATCAAACGAGAGCATTTGTCGCCGCAGGTTTCGAGCCGGCAGATTCCCAAGATTGCCAAAAGTGCGTGGGAAAGCAGCCAGTTGGGTGGTGTGTGTGTGTATGCAGAGGTGTGCATAGAGTGGGTCCTGGGCTGTGATTGGGTTTGCCACCAGTCTAGCGCTAATAATGCGAATTACTGTCCGTAGCAGCTGCGGCCGCAGAAACACGCTGTAATCCTACGGCGTAACGTGAGCTCAAGTCATCCAAAAGGGTCGAGCTCTGGGTAACAAAAACCACCCCCCGTGGGCCACATGCTGAGGCCATCCATCGAGAACTCGTGCTCAGTGCAATCAAATCAAATGAAATCAAATAAAATTAAAATCCACTTTGAGCCTATTAAAGTGTGCCAGTGCGGAGTTCCTTTCCTACCCATCCTCATCCTCCTCAATCCGAGCTGTCGCTGTGGCTGTCACTCGCCGTCGTTAGTTTTAATTGACATGCAAGTCAACGTCCAGCCGACGGCGGCCTGTCAATCACCCGAGAACTGCAGCCCACCCTCCCCCTCCACCGCCTGATCACGCCTCATTATGTCGCCTGACGCTCTGCCTCTGCGGTTTGTTGACACACATGCCCCGCCTCTGGCTGCAGCTGCTCCTGCTGCTGCTGGTCTTGTCCATTTTTTGTTGACCAATTTTTTAAGTGGTCGTTGGGTCTATTAATTGGTATGCTCATTGAACTAGGTCTTTCATCCGCTAACTATAGTTTTGCTTAAGTGATTAAATGCCAACATTTGGCAACAAGTTGTAAGTGGTTGAGCTAATTTCATTTGGGATCAGTCAAGTTAATTGAATTTACCAATATAAATCACATTTGTCAGCCAGTGAATCACATTTTGATTCTTTTTAGAAATGGGAGCGAGTGGGTTTACCGCGAATCCCAAAAAAATTCCTCCCAATTGGATTTGTGGAACAATTTTCAAATTATAAAAGTGGATTTAGTGTTTTATATGCTGGTCGCTCTGGCACAAGAGGACCGAAAATGAAGTACAATAATTGCTGATACTAATAATGAAAAGCAACCCATGCTAAACGATTTCATGAAGAGAAAAGTGCTATCAAAATTGATCAATAATCTAGCTCTAGAGCAGATTTTCATTGTGACAACCCAGCCAACCATATCCGGAGCGCTCTTAAACTGGATTGAAAGGGACTCCCACATCGACACCTAGGAGTCCGACTTGAGCATATTCACTAGTCCAGATAAAATGGTAATTGGTAAAATTAACACACATAAACTTGTAAACGAATCTCGCGCCAAAATTGTTTTTTTTTATGTTTGAGATATCGAAAAAAGTTTAAATGCAACTTTGAAAATGTAAAAACTTTGCATATTAATCCGAAAGAAAAAAGTCTGGAATAATTGGTTCCACACAAAAGGGCTATGGTTCAAAGATCACCTTTCGAACTCGATTTTAAGGAATTCACAGAATAGGGCATTTTAATGTCATTCGCAATCGTTTTTTATGAATTTGACATACTTATGCGAATATGTGTTAATTTAAAGTAAAGCCATTTCAAAATTTAAAGGCCCTAATTTACGATGACGTAAATAAAAGACATATGTGAAAAACAAAGAAGACATAGAAATTTTGAATCAATTTGGAATAACACTGACGAAATGATTTTTAAATATGTAAAAACTTAAAATTTCCAATTGTTGCATTCAACATTACATGAATGGATACAGTTTTTTGAATACCTTTTACATTTGTCCTACAAATTGCCTATCCGAGAACATTTTTCGAGAAAATGCTGTCGTGAAAAGTGCAACCTCGATATTCTACATAGAATGTCAGGAAACAAATTTAAATCAAATGCCAAAATGTAAAAGCTAAAGAAGAAAACTCAAATTTAAGTGATTTTTTAGAAAGTAGCGATGAGGAATAAAGAAAAATGTTGAATAAAAGAAAAAATTTGTTGTGTTTTAGAGTTTTTTTCTCTTAAATAATCTCTGAAATCTAAAAAAAAATTGTAAAATTTTGCCCGATTATTCTTACGGAGATATTGGATACTCTTTATATTTTAATAAAGAATCAGTATGGG
Source organism: Lordiphosa mommai (assembly GCA_018904225.1). Classification (NCBI taxonomy): domain Eukaryota; kingdom Metazoa; phylum Arthropoda; class Insecta; order Diptera; family Drosophilidae; genus Lordiphosa; species Lordiphosa mommai. The sequence continues at coordinate 421,156 of JAEIFT010000179.1, forward strand.
TTAGTTTTTAACTTCCTATGTTAAAAAAAAAATTAATTCGCAAAACCAGGCAAATATTTTTATATTTTAGTTCTCAAAAATAAAATTTTCCACTAAAGGGCATAGCCAGGCTTACTATTCGTATAGGCCCCAATCCTATCCATATTTCAAGTATGCATTTTTAAAGTACATCAACTGAAAGAAATTTTGTGATTTTTTTTATACTTCTGTTACCAACCGTGAATTTTATATAACTATTTTTATCATTTCCAACACAAGCGTTTTTCGGGCCAGCTAACCATTCTAAAAATTCCCAAATTTTTATTGCAAATGTCAATTATCCACCAGAATAATTTTTCTGATATTTAAAATGCAATCCGCGACTTATAAAATTCCGCGAAATTTTTAACTCCATTTACATTTAACATGGTTAATTGTCATTGCAAGATACGATTTGTATAATTTTTGCAGTATTTTTGAAGTTGTGAAAGGTGACGATAAAAAAAATATTCTGGGGGATTGTTGACATGCCAGCTATTGCCATAAAAATTTGGGAAGTTGTAGAATGGTTAGTTAAAATGATGATACTTAAAATATGGATAGGCTAAGCCCTTTATGTAACTTTACAGTTTTTTTGTAATACTTGAATTCTTGAAGATGGCTCCGCTGAATTAGTCCCCGATTTTGGCTTTTTCGCCCCACTGTGCGGGCTCGAAAAATTACCCAAAATTATTAGTTTCGAATTTTCTGTGATTTTATCGATAGCTGGAAGAAAAATAATTTTTTATTATTTCTTTAGGTATGGAACATTGTCGATATACCATTTTGAGATATCGAGGAGCATTTGAAAACATTTTGCCATCAATAATAGAATTGTCCAAGAAAGTTGTAAAAATTATCACTTTAAACACTAAGGATTCTACCAAATTGTGCAACTGTATTTTGAGGCACACTTTATTTTGATTACTTACCGAAGTGTCATGTTTTTCATCAGGCGCGCAGCCAGCCTGGAAAATCCAATCAAAGCAATGTGAAATGTGACCATAAATATTGCAGGTTTTCTTAATCTGTTCACACTCTCCCAAAATAAAACAATTGACACTTTTGGTATTTTTGTTTTGGCAGACATTTTGGTAGATTGGATACTAAGCTTTATACTTGAGGGTCAAAATACATACTTATTTATTCACTTATATATATTTAGCATGGTAGCCCCAAAGGGCCAAACCGAGCGATCCGCAATCCCTTGGCTCGTGTGTCTTTTTATTTTCGCTCAAAAGAAAGGGACCTACAGTTTACCGCCGATTCCGAATGGCAAAGTTTGTGAAAAGCTTTTTTATGGCTTCATACTTTCACAGCTGGCGCAAATAGCTGTTAAAGGTGACCTTATGTGAACATTTTTGTAAGGAAAAAACCTTGATAAAGATGTTCGAGGCGACATCGAACATACAACCTCCCGCACTGTAGGGACGCACGCTACCCACTGAGCCACTCAAGGCCAAAGTGTTTAATAATTTTTCACAGAAGTTTGTAACGCAAAGACAATATTTATATATATATAATTTTTTTTATCGGAACCACGAGCTGAGTTGTCTCATTTCAAACTTTTCTGCTTTCAATAATAGCGTTCTAAAAAAGTTCAGTTCTACAAAATTTGGCTTAAATCGGATGAGTATATCATATAGCTGCCTTAGATCCAATTGGTCGGAGAAAGTGTCCAACTGAGAAAACTTATTAGTTTTTGATGGTAGCGTGACAAATTTTGAAGTCAACAATCAGATAATGATTTTTATTTTCTCAATATCGGACATCTATATCCCATATATATTTGATCGGTAGCAGTGTATTTAAACTTCGCCACAGTCGAAGTTAGCTTTTCCTTTTCTTTGTTTTTATTTAAAGTAAATTTCCGCTGAGAGTTATCAAATTCACTTAAAAACTTATGAGAATGATTATGCCACCTGAAAGATGGGGAAAAGTCTTAGCTGACGATGAACAAATTCCATCCGCTTCTCAAAATAAATCCTCAAACTTGTACAAAAAATCCTTTAAAACTTATTTGCACATCCCATATATGTGCGTTGCAATATTTTGGGCAAAATTTATATACCCCATCCGGGGTATCAAACGCGTCTCTTCTGACTCATTCGCCAAACACGTTCAATTAAGTAGCGAATTGATTGGAGACAAATCTAACCGCCGCTATAAATCGTTTTCTTATCTCATCAATCAAGAAACTCTTGGCTAGAAATCTTTGTCAACTCTCTGCGATGGCTATTTAATTAAATGACCTGAAGCTGGGCTTCCAGTTGATGGGACAACTTCAGTTATCTCTTAAATGTTGTCACGGCCTGATCGAAAGAAAGTTGAAAATATTACAATAAATGATAAATTTAACATTTAAAATGCGATAAAATACCCTGAAATCCGCAGGTCGGTGCCGTTTCTCGTTAGTTGTAGAGAAAGAAACCGTATGGAGAGTAGAAGAGCCCAAGAGCCCCGTCGCGTTTTGTCATAAACAAATCAGCCGAAGCGCTGGGACCATTGTTGTCCGCTTGATCCCCCCACAACGACGACGACACAATCTGAAAACGGTATTTTGGCGCACGCTAAATTATTAGACTTAATTTGTTATATTTTTTGTTTTATTATAATTTTTTTTCGAATTTCATTGTTGTCAAGTTTTGTTTGGTATTTAAAATATTTTCTTGTCAACGCTTTGTCTGTGCTTTGTTTTATAGGCCTAGATGTGTGAAAACAGTTAGTTTGATTTGTTGATTTGTTTACCACTTTAAATACAACAATTCTAAATATATGAGCATTGATTGTTTGGGTCATTTCTGTTTGGGTCTTGAACTCTTAATTTATGTGCGATCCGGTAAAGTTAAGTAAGTCAAGGAAAATGTGTTAATGAGAGTTTGCCTGAGATAACTTATGGCTTGATATTGACGGGTTATGCTTATGAGTTTTGGGTCTGGGGGTAAAATGATGTCATCGCCACTTAAATTGGGTCACATTCACTTGCCGCTATATACGCGATTTTAATTATATATCAGTCTGTAATTAAGTTTGGCCCAGCCCAGACCCCACAAGCAATTCATTTTCAGGCTTATGTACCACATGATTATACATACATATATGAGAGCACACATACATATGGACAAACACATGAACAACAGCAGCTTGGCTTTCGAGCCGTGGCAACAACATAAGCAAATTAATTAAAGTTGCCACTTCAGTTGAATTTTCCAGGTGAGTGATGCGGAACAAATAATCAATCAATCAGTTCACACACACACACACACACACACACACACGCATACAAAAAAGCTGCACGCCCTATCTAGACAGAACAGGCTGGCCGGCTCTTCTCTTCCATTGGTCACTCCAACAATCCATCCATCCATCCAGCCAGCAGTCAGTCAGTCATTCAGCCAGCCGGGCTTGTCATTGCTGTCCAAATGACGTCGCTTTGCCGGACATGGCGAAATGTTCAAAATAAGTATGCGAACGGGTGTGTGTGTGAGTGTATGCGTATGTAAATGCAGTCGCCCCCAGCAACAACAACAATCATAATATACAACAACATTGGCAAGGCACAGTGGGCAAAAGTTATACGAACATATCGTACCAAAAATACCGCAACTGGAACCGGTACCGTTAGCCGAAATTAACCGTTTTAAATTATATCTTAGAACAGTTATAAAGATATTTGTTTAACTAATTTTTGTGCTTTACATACTTATTTTTGTTCTTTTAAAATACTATTAAATCCTTAAATATATGTAAGAACTATAAGTCAGTTACGTAATGAAGTCGAGCAACTGTAAAAGCAAGTCTTTTTGAATCAAAGCTTTTTATTTAACAAGTAATTACACCACTCTTGGGAAATATTTCTATTAGAGGTGCGAGGAGTGACACAACGTGATCGTTAGAAAACACATTCTTTCGTGCGTGTGCATCCGTGATACGTGCGTCATTCGTGCGTGTTAAAGATATACCTCGTGAATATAAGTCATGCAGTATTAAGTAGTTTTTGTTTCTATTATATTTGATTAAGGGGGTCTTCTACCTTTGATTTTTTTGTTTTGCCCTATTATTATAGCTTGGACATTCCCCTATAAACCATTTTTAAATATTTAAAAAAGTTAAGCAGATATATCCATTTTAGTAGAGCAATGATTTTGCTAACATAAGGTATTTTCAACGTTGCTCAAAACTTTAACCGCGTTTTTCTCGAAACCACGTTTTTTGACCTGGTAGCCATGATTGCGCCAGTTCTACAAAACCGATTTTGATAAGGCTATTGATCGACGCGATTGATGTAATTCTGGCCCGTACCTCAATCAAGAGGAAAAACATTTTTTTACTATTTTTTTACACTAAACTAAAACAAAAACTTGAAAAATCGAATTTTTCAAAAAAATATTGAAAAATATGATTGATGTACGGGCCAGAATTACATCAATTCTGATCATAACCTCATTTACCGTATTCAATTCCGATAACCTAAAGTCCCGGAATCATGACCACCACCTCTACTCCTTTTTTTGGGAGACCTTAATTGGCAGACCGATAACTTTTTGAACAGCCCTCTAAATGCAAACTTTTTTTTATATTTTATTATATAGTTAATTAAGAATACAAATCCAAAAACCAAACTGAAAAAGCTCATATGATTTTCTCACCAGAATTTTTTTAAAAAACACTCTTTAAACACTGTTCAAAGGTAGAAGACCCCCTTAATAACACTGTGCAACACTAAAAAAGTGAAAGTGCAAACCCTGCTGGGTTTGGTCTGGGTAGCTGCCGCTTTTCTTAATAGTGTACTTAAAGATTTCATCGTAGTTTTCGATTTAAGAACCCCATATCTTCTAAACTATTCGGAATTTCGCTGTATTAAAGCATGCAATTAAAAAAAAATAAAATTTTCATAATCTAAATTACAAATTAACAAAAAAAATTTTAGCTTTCAGCCCTATTTTGAAAAGTTGTTTAACCCTTTTTTTAAAACCGTTAGGAATTTGGGCGAAATTTGGATGGGAATGTTGTAGCTTAGACTAAAATAAACAAATCATTAGAACTAACCAACTTGATTTGATTACTCCCTCACATAGTTATAGGTCCAAAGAGTCCAAAACTTTTCACCTATAAAAATTGTCATTTTTGGTAGTTATTGGCTCTCAAAGTCAAACATTTAAAATTTTTCAAATTATATTAATTAATAAACAAAAAAGCAAGACTTTTTTCCTACATTCGCCATATTTTTGAGTTTTCACTAGCTAGTAGGCCTATATCTTTACGAAGGAGTGTTCATATGACGTTGAGTTGTTCTAACGATTTCTTAAGTCTAAGCTATATTTTTAAACAGTTTCGTCAAGTTCGTAACGGTTGTAAAGATAAAGTTGAAAAACTGTTAATAAATGTAAAAAACTTAATGATTTCTCTCGCAGCTACTCCAATCAAAAGACGCAGTGTGGCCATGACACCCTTGATAGAATTAAGGTCTCTCCACAGAAAAATTCGGGTTGGTTGATCGTGCGTGATCATTCGTTACCTCTTCTTTAATCGTGCCTGAATCGTGTGTAACCCAAATAGTTTTTTATTTCGTCAATCGGGCGTTACGTGAAGGAAAAATTACTTAAGCTCTCCTTTAATTTCTACCGAACTTTAGTAGGTTAAAATCAGAAAAAAATCAAGAATTTTTTAATTGAAGTTTAAAGTTAGGGCGGTTACTAAAGGGGGGAACCCTTCAGCACACTTAGGCCATTTAGTTGGCCCGTTGTGATGCCGCTTGCAGATTAATTTTTATTCATTCTATTTGTGGGGCCTAAAATGTTTCCCCTTCTAATTTTCGGAGTTCCTTTGTGGTAGGAAACTTTAAGGGGCTAGGTCCATCCTGAAACCTGTATGAACACTGAGATTTGCTTGGGAGATATATTCGAAAGCTTTGATATATCTTTTAGAAAGTGCGATCCGACGGACTTTTTTCTTCGACGACTTAGAGCAGGACACGAGCAGAAGATGTGTAAGGCAGATTCCACTTCTTCCTTGTCCCCGCAGCTTCTGCAGAAGTCGTTGAAGGGTCCACCTAGTCTGGCGGCATATGCTCCGACCAGCCAGTGACCTATAATGGACGTATAATGTAATGAACGGCCAAGTCTGTCACGCTGTCGTACAGGTACTGCCATTTTTAAGTAGCTTTCTGCTCGAATAATTCTTCTATGATGAGCTACATTTTTTTATTGGGAAGGAGGTTGGTGGTAGTGCCTTGTCTCGCAAGTTCGTCTGCTTTGCAATTGACCTTTCTGTCCCTGTGTCCTGGGACCCAAATAAGGCTTATGACAGACTGTTCTGCCATCTTTTAAAGAGATTTGCGACAATCATTAACCGATACCGAAATGTAGATATTTAGCAAAGGGCTTTAATATCGGCTTGGCTGTCAGAGTAAATGCTTATTGTACTCAGCGTCTGAATTGAGCATTGTGGATACATTACAGCTTTCTTGATCGCAAGGAATTTCGTTGTGAAAGACACAACAGTGAGCTGGTAGTCTGACTGATGCCGAGTTCCTCGGAGTAGACACCGCCACCCATTCTATTATCGAGCCATCATTTCGAACCCTGATTCCACTATTATCTAGACGGGATGAAGACGTGGAGGGCGTAGAGAGGTATTCTGTTGGGAAGCAGTAGTTAGTGACTTGGAGAATCTGCGCTGCTGTGCTGTCTTTCCCAGGACTGGCCATCATACTGATACTGATACAGTAGGACCGGATGTATGGTGTTGGTTAGAAAACTACTATCACTCCATAAGCAAAGTGATTGAACCTGTTGGGAATTTTAAGGACCGATTCTTGTTATTTGTTGACATTTTATTCAAAATTTAATGTCTCACATAGCACGAATTTTGAAAATAAAGTTCAATGATTTGCAAGCGCTGTTCGTTTGTTATAGTGGGAAATTTTATTTTCTAAATAAAGAGTTGTTGCTGTTCGGCACATTTCAATAATTTTCGACCCCCTGTGCATGGGTCAGCACATGATTGAGTTGCTGCATTTATCTGCAGCTTTTGCACTCATGCATATGTCTGTGTCTGGCTGCCAGAGTCGGAGGTTTTTTGGGGTCTGGTCAGGTCGCCATTTCGGGCCCCCCTCCCCTCTGTGTGCGTTTGAACTTTTCCAATTTGCAAGCGAAAAATTGAAAATGCGACGACTGCGATGACGTCGACGACTCTGATGAGAGGAGCACATCAAGTAAATAAATGCATACGAGTAGAAAAAACAATCTGTAGCTGCTTTGTAGCACAACAAACTGCCGGCCATTCGGAATGAAAGCAGCTGAAAACGTAAAACGGAAAACTGAAAATGTTGTTAAGCGTTTGTGTCTGGGCGCGGTTGATTAAAAATATATACTACATGCATATGCGAAAAACAAATTGCGAAAAAAAATGGTTAGGCAATATCGATTTGAGTGGCGGTGGAAAAAATTGTAATTAAAATTGAATTCCATTTGAAAAGTGGGTGGGGTCTCTGGCCACGCCCCAGGACCCCCCAGCTAAGCCCGAAAATTGAGAGATCTCGAGCTGGCTTGGAGTTGTCATGGCGCCGTCTGTCAAGAGTGTGCAATTTATTTAATTAGATGCATAAAAACTCATTAAGATAAGAGCTGCTGTTGCTGCTGCTGCTGCTGCTTCTGCCATTGCCATTGCCCAGCCCCGGCACCAAAGCCTTGCCATGTTGTTCAAGTGCGCGAATCAACAAATGCGCCAAAGTGCAGCCCAGGCACAGCCGGCAGAAGCACAAGCAGCAGCCAACTGGCAGGCAGAGGAATTGTTATGCTCACTTGCCAGCCCGTTGAAAAAGTAGTGCCAGGCCTTGGGAGATGAGGTGGCTTTTACAGGTAAAGATTTACAGAGGATTGAGCTGGGAGCCAGGGCAGCTCTCTGAGTAATTAACTTGAGCAACGAAGCTGCCGCTGCAACTGCTGCTCCTGCTGGCGACGACAATGAAACGCCGACTTAATTAAGTGACACAAGTGCTTCATGTTGTTGTACCACCTGCCCGGAGGAGCAGTCAGTAGTCACTGGCTGGAAAGGGAACCCTGCCTGCAGCTTAGTCAAATTTCAAAAATTAAATAACAAAAACAAACAACAAATTTTAATATAAAAATAAAATTGAGTTTCATAGATAGACCAAAACATATTCGCATTGTACATAAATTTGTTTCATTGAAAAATAATTTGATTGGACAAACTTTAGTTTTGCATATTCCAAAATTCACTAACATATTATCTGGGTTTAAAATAAAGATCATGATAATGTTCCGAAACAACATTTCAGTTCGATTCAAAAAAAGTTTCCAGTTAGTTGAATGGAATTTCAGAAGTTGAATTGACCAACAATTACTTGAAGAAATTCTACTTAAAAATTTTAACTAAAAATAAATTAAGTCTCTTGCTCCAGTTAACAAAAATATAAAAATTCTGACCCTTTTTTATAACAATTATGTTGCTTTAGATCCAAGGTTCAAACCAAAACCTTTACACAAAAACTTTGAATTTTATTTTTTTTTTTATTTTTGCTATTTTTTTCAAAAAGTACATGAAAAATGCTTTAAAATGACATATTCACAATTTCAAATCGATAAAGTTTTGTCATTAGTTATACGATTTTAAAAATACCAATGTCCCTTAAAATGTCAAAACTTCCACCCCCCTAATTTCTACATATTTTTTTTTAATGAGTTAATATTTTGGGAATTTATTACCTTCATATAGGATAACAATTCACCAAAGTATGAAGCCAATCCAAAAATTTTCATATTTTGACTGGGACGTTTGAGAAAGAATGCCCCATATGTATAACTTTGTTGTTTATACACAGAAGCTAACGACCGATAGCATGATTGATGATTATTTAATGTATTTTTATGATCATCAAAAAGATATGGGCATTTCTATTATGTCGAACGTGACCGTCAAACACTTGTGAAGTGAAAAAAGTGCAAATTAAACGGATTTTGGTTTTGACTGAAGTCATAGCTTATAGCTCTTAATTAGCCCTATAACTGGTGTTAAGGCAGATTTTGAGCAATTTTAAGTTTTCAAGATAATTGCAAAAAACTGAGGCATTCGCACGGGACAAATACTGAAGTGGTTTATGCGGCTAATAATCGACTAGCCAATTTCAGCGAATCCAGGGGCATTATTTTAATGTGTCAAATTTTAGAATGTTGTTCATGTCACTTAAAAATGGTTTTGATTTTACCCAAAAAAATCCTTATACATTTTTTTAAATTCAATTTTAAGCACTTTCGCACTGGCAATGAAGCACAGCACATTTTTTTCCATCATGATTATTATGTTATTTCAGTTACTCTTTTGACGAAATTATCTTTAAACAAGCTTAGTAAAAATGTTTTTAGGTCAACAGAAGATTTCAATGTATTCAATTTCACATAATAACATTTTTTTAAATTCTGGAACGTCCTTCAACTTTTCTCTCCACCGTTTCCAACTATTTTTATTTTATTCACCGCCTGTTTTGCTCATTTAAATTTAAATAAATAAAAAGTGTATTCACGACAACTTGCTTAATAGATAACTTGTTAAAAAATTAAATCTCCAACAACAAAATGTACTACCGAAAAATAAGCTGACATCACCAGCCTAGAGCTGGGTCATGTGGTAGCCTGGTTAAAATTCAATTTCACTGTTGGTTAACATTTCAAACAGTGCTGCCCATTGGATGCCTGAATTTTAATATTTTGCTGGCGCTGGCACCTTGGTGTGCAATGGTGTAGAGGTTAAGGTGAGAGACTGAATGTCAACAAGATCTGAGTTCAAATTACGGTAAGGTCGGTCTATAATTTATTTCTTTTTTTGTGTTCTACAAGAACCTTTTGATTATTGCAATTACATAAAATGCAACCAAATATTATTTTAGGCCATTTTCTTTATTTATATTTCTAAAATACCTATCTGAAATTTTTTTGCTCTGATTTACTGAGTTTTAATAACCAAGATATTCACAAACAAGTATGTTCACGTCAGATGAAGATAAAATTTAATTTTTAACAGTTTATCTAATAAGCAAGTTGTCGTGAATACCCTAAAAAGTTTGATTTTATAAAAAATAATTAATTTGTCTATATGTTTAGTCCAAAATTCAGATGTTTTCATGGGAAATTAATATGGGCATATTATAATAGGGAAAATCCCGAATTTCCAGAAAGATTTTTGTAGTAAATTACATGAAACTTTTTTTAATTTTATTATTATTAAGTCATAGCTTGACGTTCCAAGGACGTTCCAATTTGGGTCCCACGAGACCTGTCGGGAATGGGAATGGCATTTAAAATGCACGATCGCTTGTCAAAGTACTTACACAACTTGAATGTTTGATTTTTCTTTGGGGATGGGGAAATAACAACATTTAAATATTTTTGTTTCATTAATTTTTAGATCCCTTATGCATCGGTTCGCGTTCGGACTCGATTAAGTTATCCCAGATTCAGACTCGGTTCTGACTTCGACAGCGGAGCAGCCCAAATATAAACTTTGTTAGACCCAGAAAGCTTTTCCGTCTTTGCTTTAATCATTTGATGCCGATTTCTATCTTCTAGATGTCATATGACTGACTTTCCTATTTAAATATTTATGAGGCAAATCGCGACTTTTCGCTGAGTGAATGTCCTAAAAGCAGTTGTTAAATTTGAAATTGAGCTAATATTACATATTTCCCTCACAAGATAATTTAACAAAATAACCTCCAAGTGAATGCTCAGGCATTCCTCAGCTTTTTGACTGTCCCCTTGTACCCGCATGTATTACATACATACACATTTTTGTGCTCGTACATAGTTTCACACAGCCTCAGTTCATCTCCCTAACACTCTGGGCAAAGTATCAATGGCAAATCAGGGCGTGACTAAACGCCTAATTGTCCACAAACCGCAGCAGACCCACTATGTATACCCTCCCTCCCCCACCTCCCCACAAATAAAGTAAACGAAAGCGATAAAAATGCAAAAATATAATTAGACAGCGATTAGCATTGGGATGCAGATTGCGCATTTTATGCAGGCTGAGATTGAATTACCCTAACCAAAACTATGCGGGTGATGGAGAGAGCGGGATAGCACATACCCAGAATACCAAGAATCCTCAACGGGGAGGAAGTATTATGCAGATAATTTTGAAATTTAGTTTTGGGTTACAAAAATTCGGACAACCTGTTGCCGGGATTTGGCAGGGGCTTAAGTCGATGGCTAGATTTTTATTGGTGATTATGATAATGTGCATTGTTTCCTTTTGGCATTTTATTGTTTTTGCATTACTCGTTCTGTTTTTCTAGCCCTTTATGGCAGGCGACTCAGCCGCAGCATCCGCTCGGGGATTTGCGAGGCGTGGATTTTAGAGGTTCATTACCAAGGCCCTACCTGCCGCTGACCTCTATGTGTGTATTTGTTTTTGGGTTTTTCCCAGCGACAATTGCAGGTGTCAGCTTAGCCGTGTCGGGTCGCCAGGCAGTCTGACAATTTGCATGTGCCCATAAATCAACATTCGGTCCATCGATCAAGCAAAGGTCCAACAAATTCCTTACGCATGCCACACATCCATCAACAATTTTTTCATTCCAGCTGACAACAGTTTAAAAAGTGTTAGTGTGGCCATTGGAATGGTGGAGGGGGAGGGGAGGGGAGGCACAGCTAATTGGATTTTTGTCAACTAATCCGATTTGTTTATGTTACAGAAAAAAGTATCCACAGCAAGGCAAACGCCAAGTCTCAGATTGGTCATAGTTTTAGGCTTATGAGTCAACTTGACTTTGTTAACCCAGTTTTGAAATGTGTCAGGCCCTTTTTAAGGGGGCCAGCGATTGCTCTTTCATTTTTGGTTACATTTGGCCAGACGTACTTGTGTGTATGGAATGCACATATCTAATGCCATTTTGTTTGCCAACTTTGCTATTGTTAAAGTTTAATTAGTTGCTGAACCAGCTTACTAGCCAGCCAGCCAGCCAGCTAGCTAGTTCGTTCGTTCTCAACCTCTAGCCATCCCACTCTGGCTATCTGGCGGTCTGGCTTGTTAGTGCGCCCAGCTTTGAAGGCGCCGCCTGGCTTTTGTTTTGATAATTGAAGGGTGCAACATTATACAAAAGCATTTTACTCACATGCAAGACAGAGAGAGAGAGAGACGTATAAGTATATTTTGTGAGATAAACAAATGTATTTAAAGCATTTTAGATGAAAGTATTTAGATATTTGCTTAACCATTTTGATTTAATATTAAATAAATGGTGTCAATAAGCATTGTGAACTGCATTCACTTCTCGACAAATTAAGCAAAATTATTTGTATTTTCTAGAAACATTGAAAATTAAACTAGTCAAACTTGGAAGTTGTTAAGGTATTTAATTGCATAATGAGACAGTCAAACTCTACTCAGAGTGATCCCGTGTTTTCTCTAATGCATTGGGGGTCGGAAATGACAAAAAAAAGTTTTATTTTTATTTATTGAACTAAAATACAGTTTGTACACTAATTTTAAGCTTGTCAGGTGTCCTTTCAAATTTGTTTTGATATGCGACACTATTTCATATAGCTACTAAATAAACGATCTGGAAGACCAATCTCTAAGTAGTCTGAAAAAATTCGTGATTTCACGGATTTGGGCAAATTTGGGCAAAAAGCAATGGGACTATCATATAGAAGACACTTTGATGAAGAATAATGCATTAACAGTTACGACAATCCATGACAATCTATAAAGCTTTTTATGACGAATGTATTTGTACATAAACTACTTTACCTCAGTGTAAACAAAAATTTATTGAAGTCAGTGTGTACTTAAACTTCTTGAGCTCTGTATACACCGAGATAAAGGCGATTTTAATCTCTATTTTGGGAGAGAGTCATAGCTTTCCTAAAAGACAGTTGATCACTGGTTGTGAAACGGGATAATACACATTGTGCGTTAACAAAATTTTATTTAAAAGTGAGCACGTGCCTAACCCCAAAAGTTGGATGTTTTTTTTTAATTATCCATTTATTCATATTATGTCAATCTCTTTGAATCCATTTAATTGCTCGGATTACTATAAACTTATTTTGTTGAAGTATGCTTTTCTTTTATAAACCCATAAGGGTTACCTATAAATATATCAATAATGTTATTAAACAAGTTTTTTATTAAAATAAATTACTAAATTCTATTGATACCCAATCAAGAAAGTTTTGCCTCGATAATTGCTATTGGGTTATCATATGTATTTTATAGGAAATTATGATAACAAGGTGGGCGGGTTTAAAGGTAATTAAAACATCCTTTAGCAGCTAGCTAATTTGGTTAAAACAACACCAACACTGGGCTCGGTGAACACAAATCACTTGAACGCTAGCCAATTGCACGGACTGAGCAAAAACCCTTTTCGTCCGACGAGCCCTAGCCGAAAATACCCTAATTTGACCATTGAGTGAGCTCATCCTGCTGTCAGACTTAAGCCAAATTTCATTTTGGCAATCGTTACATACTATCTTTCAAAAAGCTATATATAAAGTTTTAAAGTTTTTTCTCCGCGAAACAGAATTACTTTAAGATTAAGCTTGCCTAAAACAGCACAAAACAAAATCACCTTAACAAGAAGTTTTAATACACCAACAAAAGTTCACTCCAACTAATTTAACCGGTAAAATATATACACTCAGGGAAAAATGCTGTGAAATTTTAATATTTTCACGTTGACTTAAATATTTTTGCCATTGATTTTGCGTTAAATATGGAATTCGTTAATCTGAAGTGCTTAACACTTTAAATCGAAATTAAATATGAAAATAGTCAAATTTAATAGTTTTCATATTAAATATAAAAGACCAAATTATTAAATTTAACAAAAAAATATTTAATTTTAAATATTTCATAATAATTATGAAATATATTCATATTAAATTTAAATAAATATAATATTTATCTTTAATATACTTTACAGTACTTTAAATTTTTTACATATTCAATATAAACACCATTTCATATTGAAATAAACATTTACCAACTTTAATTTAAAAGTACCCCCTCAAAATAAATATAGTTTCAATTTAATCTAGCAAGTTTTTAGCAGACTCGGGGTCAAATAAGTTATGCATAACTGTAAAAAAAGTATACACACAATACACAATGAGGCTGTATGGAAAACCATACAGCTGTTTCGGAAGGTTCCACTATTCTTCAACATTGGTTTTCTGCCTGATGACACGAAGCAATGACAGCCAATGACTCGAATGCCATAACTGGTTGGGGAGCCCAAAACCAGCAACGTGCAAAAACCTTTAACCATTTAAAATTTTAAAATAAACATACAAAACATTATTTTTAAGATGAGAACATCATAAAAGCAATATTACTCATATTTAAAAATAATATTAAACATAGTTAAGCAATACATATTTGCGTATATTTGAAATAAATATGATTTTAATTTAATCTGAATACAGCAATATTTAATTTTAAGTGAATTTTACTTTCATTTTACTATATTCATATTAACTTCAGTGGTTAAGAATGTTTTCAGTTAAATCAAAGCGCTTTCTATTGGACTTTAATACATTTGCTATTTGAAAACAGCATAGTAAAATTAACTATGATTGTATTAATTTTTACGATTTGTTTTTTCTCTGGGTGTAGGATATAGATATTCAATATTTATAAATTTAAAATCATTGAGAATCAAAATTTGATAACCCTACCATAAAAAATACTTTTCTTAGTAAAACATATTTTCCGACCGAACGGTCCTATAAAAGCTATAGAATAAAGTCATCCGATCTTAGCAAAATTTTGTAGAACTGTTTAAAAGCATATATTATTCATATATGCTATAGTCATCCGATCTTAACCAAATGTTGTAGAACTGCTGAAAAGCTTATTATTATTTATATCTCCTGAGATAAGATAAAGAATGCTATCATGGATAACAAAAAAAATTCTCTCACTAAGACCTATTTCTTTGCATCGCCCGAAACGCGCTTTTAACTGCACTACGAACATCAAAAATAACGTAACAAGTATAACGTATAAGAGAAGTGGAAGATCGAAAAGAGGTACTGACTTGTACCTTGTAAAACGTGCAAAATTGAGTTTATACGGTTATTTTTCTTTTTCCTTTGAAACTCTTTGAATTTATCTCAATGGTCTTTTTTTTTCCTAGAATTTTTTAAGAATTAAATAATAAAAATAAAACAAAAATTGTTGGATTTAGCTTGTGTGGTTATGTTTATATGCCACTGTATATATTTAAAACGAACTTATACGCAATTATATGAACTATACCTTAGGCATTATTTTCGATCTTTTACTTGAATTGGCTTTATCGACTTTGGTTTATTTCTAAGCCAATAAATTTCGACAAAACACAAACAAAGCCACCTGCTCAGTAAACTTCGCAAGACTTTCAGGGCTGTATTTCAATATATTTACAAGTTTTGGTTTCTATGCCCCCCGAAGTTCTTTCTTTTAGAAAAAAAAAGTTTTTTTCCACAAATCACTATTTTTAAATGGTACAGATATTATTGGCAGAACTTTACGCATATAAACAGAGCTCGCAATGGCGAGGAGCCGAAGTTTTTAGAGTTGAAAAACAAAATGCTATAACAGTACTAGGTTTGTAATCAATATTTCAATAATCACAATTGACAGTTGAGTGCATATTATAAATTTTTTATATTTCAATTAGCTTATCTGATTTTTGCGACCAGATCTTATTCAATCAATGGTATTGTTCTGCCGGGTCGAGTTCATACGTTCCATCCAAAAAGATGAAAACATGTTTTATTTTTGATTCCCAATATATTTCGAACCCGCATCGGAAAACGGTCTTCAGAGGGATTTATACGCGACAAGTACAGGTGCTCGCCGCGGAGTCTGGTGTAGAACCAGTTCATCTTTTTAGATGGGACGTATGACCTTGAGCCGGCAGAACAATACCATTGGTTCAAATAATAATTTTTTTTTTAAATGGATCCAAACACACAAATCCGTGTCGTGAATGGACTATCATCAAACCTTATTAATCTATTAGTCAAAAATTCAATCGAACAAAGATCCGCTCAGAGAAGCATGCTTACATTTGCTAATTTAGAAAACTGGAAAATATATACACATCCTAATGGAATCGCTTTAACAAAACATGGACTTATCGAAATATGTGATCATAGTGGAATATTGCTTTTTTATATTCAAACTTTGACTGGTACAGAGTATATACACTCAGAGAAAAAAGCGAGCAGATCGTGCTTGATATCAAGCAGATTTCGTGTCAGAAGTTCGGCAAGACAGAATCTTCTTGGATCCAAAAAGAAAATACTGAAATTAAGCATGAATTTTGAAGCTCGATCTGCTCGGTTTTAAATTTAGTCGGCTTCATTTCAAGCATGATTTATTCTCGAATTCAAGATTAGATTTTCTTGAATGTAAGCATTTTAGAACAAAGTTGCCAGAGAGCGAGAGAACGAAATGCTCTAGTTTTGAACGCCTCACCCCTCTTGCTACCAAACTCAAATCGAGCGCACAAGTCTTCTTGATTTCAAGCAGATTTCTTCTTGAAAATTCAAGACGAAAAAAAACTAAATTGAAGCCGATTTCAGTCTTGCCTAATCGTGCTAGATTTCTCTGGGTGTAACAGTCGGGCTTGACCGACTTTCTTACTTGTGTTTCCTATATTTTTGCATACTTTGAAAAATCTGTAAAAATTCCAGTTTTGACTCTGTGACACCCACGATAAAGCAATGTCTACTGAAATCAATTCATTTTAATTTAATTTCGTGTCATACGCTATTTATAAGCAAAGTCTTCCCTTATTTGTATACTTATTTATAAGCATTTGTCCAAAGTTATTGTGATATGCCATTGCAATGATGTAATTTCAAACTAACTATCGCTGATCAATGATCATACTGCAAATATTTAATATAGTTTACTTTTTTATTCCCATCATCAAAGCTCGAAGTTGAATTATTATAATATTCGTATTATGTTTATTTAATGAACTTAATTAAAAGCCGCAAATAAAAATAAAATAAAATCGGTAAAAAAACTCTCACGATCATTTGCTGCTGCTAATGCTGACTCAGCCTCCATCGAAGTCGGGCAGCTGCTCAACAGAAAATCCCAGAACACACAATGTTAGACACGTAGATTAACTCTAAATTTTAATGGCAAAAATATCTATAAAAATAAACGTAGTCTGGCCAGGTGCTTCAACGTCATTCGATCTCTGATTGCAACAAATGACAACAGAGCAAAAACAGAACAAAATTTCAGCTAATTAGAAGCAAACCACAGTACACAAAAATACAAATAAATCCAAATCAAATATCAAACGAAAACGAAAACGATCTCTGACAATTTGCATGTCAAACGAACTCGAAGTCAACGAAGATTTGTATCTCACATTGTAGCGTACAAATGGCTCTCGTAAAGGCTTAATAAATATCAGTTTCAAAAAATTATGCATGCATCTCGAATATTTCAACACTCATCAAAATCAAAACAAACAGAAATAATACAAGCTTCAAAATTCCAGATGAAAATCAATGCAAAATTGCGACAAATGCCCAGTCAGTTTCGTTTTTATGCGTATTTTATATATTTTTTAAACATTTTTTAGTTGCTCATGAACTATTTGGTGCATGAAACCGAAGCCAACTAAAAAAAACCGGAAGGCCTGACGAATCTCGGCAATGACGAAGGTTGAATACCTTTTGAGTTTCACAATGTCAAATAAAATTGGAACTTAGGATGCAAGTTTCATCTATGATATACTATAGTGGTTCTATAGACTAGATCCAAGAGAACTGCAGGTTATTGGAATTGCTTGGGTGTATCAAGGTATTTCTTCCTATACCCAAATTCGAATTTTCAGTATCTTTTCATGTTAGCCGAAGGTATTTAATGTGTTTGAAAAATAAATTGACAATACCAGGGCTGCAAGCCGGGTTTGAACCGAACCGGTTCGTACCCGGATTTCCGACTTTTTTTGTAACTGTGAACCGAACCTAGAACCGAACCACTTTTGAAAAAAATAGCCGAACCTGAACCTGTTCCGAACCAAAACTTTAGGTTTGGTTCAAAAGAAGTACAAGTCTTAGTTAAGCGGACATTTTGTAGATTAAAAATATACCAAAAATTGCTCGAAAAGAAAAGAACTGAATTCGAATGTTCAATTTTTTTTTTTTTTTTTTTGTGGACTATTCTTTTTTATTAGTTTGATTTTTAAATAGTGTAACCCTAATACAAAATTTTTTACATTTTACTGTTACTTCTAAGTAACTTATAATGTAGTAAAGTGTAAAATTGAATTAATTTAGTGTTATGGTTATGGTAAGAAAATAATGTGTAATGTTCAAGTAAATAAAAATTCAGCAATTCTGTGAATTCAACACTGAAATCGCTCGGGGCTGCCTATCGTCGCGTCGTGGGTTAGAGTCAACTTCCAAATAAGAATTTTCAATGTTTTTTTGGGTTTACTTTTTTCAAAGTTTAAGGTATTTAAATAGTATTTTTTCTAGATTGCAAGCTTCTTGAAAAAAATATTGACAATCATGGTTTCAAATTGATTTTCACGAAATTTTAAAAAATCTTGCCTTAAAGATAATATACCATACTTTCTACCAGGGTGTCAAACCGGAACCCGAACCGGAACCGTATGCCGAAAAGCACCAATTGAAACTCCGAACCAGAACCGTTATTATTTATTTTTTGAGAACCGGTACTTCGGAAGCTTAATTTTTGGAACCGAAATGACCAAAAAAACGAAACATTGTACCGGTACAGTTTCGGTTCAAAGATTTTTTTGTTATTTCAGTTATATTGCTTTAATCAGGGATTTTCTCAGGGTAAACGTTAGCAAAAGCTTATAAATGTGTGGTTAAGGGACCATCTGTAGTATACTGAAATTTTCAATAAAAATAACAATTCCATCTTATTTCATTGCATTTATCTTTGCTCAATAATTTCCAAATATAATTAATTTATCATTTATTTTTGCATTTACGAAGGAAACTAATTAATAATTGAACCAAATGGACTTAACCAAACAGCAGGGTTAAATTGTGATCGGTAACGTTATCTGAAAACAGTGTATTTAACATTCCATCAGAAAAAAAAAGATCTTCTTGCTCTTCCACTTACACAAGTATTATTAGGACATTTGTATTCTGGGGTAAAGTTTATTATGTTTAATTTTTAATTAATTATAACTACTTTCTGTTGTGTAGGATGCCACCCGTTCTATTATATTTTCGGATTAAAGGATTTTCAAATTATACCGGTACGTACCGGTATACCGAAATAAAAATCAAGGTACCGATACGGAACCGAATACCGAAACAAAGTAGAACCTAAACAGAACCTTTTACCGACACATTAGTTTAGGTACGTACCAGAACCGGAACCGTAACCGAAATTCGATTCGGGTTGATTCCCTGCTTTGTACCCTTACATTTTCAGCCATGAGCTAGAAACTTAAAATGTTATCAAGCAAACACAAATTTAAAGGGTATGAAATTCCAATAATCTAGTACAAGATAATTTTCCAATCGGCTTAAAAATAATAGAAAAAATTATTAAATATATTAGTTTCTGAAAAACGTGATAAATTTTGTTTTATAAAATCCGTAAAAACGTTGAAAATAAAAAAGTACAAAATTGTTTTTGCTTTTTTTTACGCACTTCTACGAAGAAAATGAAAATAAGGTATTGGTGAAAAACAATTACGGATAAATAGAAGAGTTGTGAACAAAAGATGGCATAATTAGCATTAAATTACGTTGGACCATCTGGGCACTCTGTTTATCATAAAGCTTTATTATTTCCCTCCAATAATCGGTATATGACAATTTCTTAAACGATGTCAACTTTTGTGCCAACGAAACACAAGTCGCGGGAAGCTGTGCATTTTTGTTTTCGCTTAAAGAAAACTCCCGCTGACAGTCATCAAATGCACTTAGGAGCATATATTTAGAAGTGATTTTCAACCTAAATCAACCTGTAAGTTTTGGTATCGATGCTTTAAACGTCCAGGACATCAATTTGGTGGGATCAGTTAGGCGCTGTCCCATATAAGCTATACAGGGGAGCTCTTCCATGACATGTTTTACACAAAAAACGATCACAGTATGAGGAAAGCTTCATAAAGGTGATAAATATAAATCCATACCAGTGCACAGTGGTTGCTCCCATAGGCCAAAAATCAAAAAATCCTATTAAAAATATTAGAGTAAAATGTAGACAGACTGTCTCTTAAAAATCCGAGCTTCTTAATGCCAAATCGGGTTTTATGCGAATCTAGCGAAACTTTTTAAAATTAGCATTGAAACTGTGAACACGTGATTAAGTCTCCAATTTAAAATACCTTTTTATGGATTTTGAAGTAAAGTATATTTTTATTTTATGTCCTGAATTTATGATATTGTTAAGTAAACTTGAAAACCAATGTTTTAGTAAATGAACTTTTGTATATTTTGTGAACACAATTTTTATGTAAAATTAAAGTCTTAGTTGTGTGTTCCCAATATTCCCCCATTGGCTTCTTTGTCAGTATATTTGTCAAGTGTTTAAGGTAGCTGCGGAAATATTGTGTATAATCTTGAATTAACTTATGCCGTATTCGTCAGAAATACTGGGAGAAAAATGGATTTGTTTTCAATAAAATCATCATTCTACTTGGCATTTACGAATTTACTGAATTTTTAACTAAATTTAGCTCGCTTTATCACTGAATTGTGGGCGTACAGAAGCCCAACCGTGCCCTTTTTTCTAAAATAATTTTTATATTGTTATAAATGTAGGGCGTAAGCAGGGGGGAAGCCCTACATCTTTCGTAGAGCCTCTTGAATAAATATTTAATTCGTTATAGAATAGAAACATTTTTTTAATTGTTATTAAAGTGACTTAAGCATATATCGAGTGCGCGTAGTACCGTGTTGCTTTTGAGCGAACTGGAAAAACGCATCCCATTGTATCCAATCCGGTGGTTCCGGTATATAAACATATTTCAGAGTGCGCTAAAGGACACAAAACGCAAAAATTAAACAATCAACACTTGTCCTCGCAAAGGGCGGGACGTGACAAACTTAGATTTTCATTTTCTTCAGCTTACAATTTTTTCACGCATTAAATAAACACATTCACATTTAAATTTTCAATCTCTTACATTCGATTACGCAAAAGTTGTAAATCAAATGCTGATTTTGAGTAAAATGAATTGAAAAATAAACGTTAACTGATCCTTAGTTGCTCTTCCTAACGTTTTTAGTTAATTCTCCTGTAAGAAAAGTAATGAATAAGGGAAAATTTTAAATTTATCAAAACAAGAAAGACAATAATTAGATTTCTCAGTGGAGTTTTCTTTTAATGGCAACCGAGTAAAGGTGTAAATTCTTTAAAACATAAAGTTTTTATATATTTCTTATATATTAATATTCGGTCTCGGTAGACCTTTCTGTGGAAATGCCCATATGTACCATCTTCGACCATCCTCAGTACCAAAATCAGCTAAAATGTTCATATACTTAATAAAAATTTGTTGATAATAAAAACGATTTCAGAAGGAATAAACAGCTTTACACTAAGTTAAGGGCCAACTTTTAAATTAACAAATTTTATGGTTTTTAAAGGGTTACATTTGTTTTCAGGGTCTGAAAAAGCCTATTTTCTTTCATTTTCTTTTTTAATTTTAATCAAGCAATTAATTTTTTTCACTCTTTTTTGCAAAAGTAAAAGCAACATTCAAAATATATTTGGACATAAGTTTCATTTAAGAATATTGAAAACTCAACCACCGAGAGCTGGTTTCCGAAGACACCTAAAAGTCTCCACGCAGTGGACGCGATTTCTGTTAATAGATTAAACTGAAATCAATAACACAATTTATTTCTGTTAGTAGGTGCGTATAGCTCGAGATAAAACGAAGAGATTAAAAACAAAAGAAATTTAAATTTTTGTCAGAGTTGTAAGCAAAATAATACCCATGTGTTTTATGTACAATTCGCTTTCGACCCAATTCCCATACTATTTGGGTCGTTTTTGGATTGAAAGCGATTTGCAGAACACATGGGATAAATGTTAATATAAATAGGAATACAAATTACCAGAAGTTACCTTGTGAAAAAGAATGCTTCGTTTAATCATTAGCCTATTGAAGGAGGGATCAAATTTTAAGAAAAATCGGTTGACATGTTTTTACGAAAACGTGTCCAAAGTTCTCAAAAAGCATTTTTTGAGAAAAGCCCGACCTGTCCCTTATGGGACACTTTAAAAAAAAAAACAGCTATCTTTCAGAGTTTTATTCCAATTGACTTGAAACTTAGGGAAATTATTTTAATCATATGTATTGTTGTATTATATCTCAAAACCCATGTTACCCTATAAGCCTAGTGCTCAGATCGATAACAAAATTTATTTTGTCACAATACTTCATACAAATAGAAAAACTTTGTCTTTGCATTGATACTCAAGAGCTGTTCAAAAATGATTCTATTCATATAAATTATTGTGACAAAATGTAAAAATGTATTTAAAAACTTTTTTTAAAAGGTAACTCATGTACCATTAGTGAGGCAAGTAAGAAAAATGTTATCAAACGATAGAATAGTTAGAATAATCTCCCTCTTCTATTCTTTTTTCATTAACAATTTTGTAGGTTACTGAAAAATAGGTTAAAATAATGAAAATGTTTGTTGAAACCGAGAACGACTTTCCTTTAGTGAAACAACGAAACGACACTTAAAACAACCATTATTTCTTTGCTAAACCATGCTGACCACAACGATTTTCATTGATTTGAAAGAAATCACCAAGCGCTAAACGCCAATTAATTTACAAAAGTAAAAGAATGTAATATTACGTATACGGCAGGATATTCCCACAAAAAAATTTTGGAATTTTTGGTCCCCCCCTTGATGGAACGCTGGCTACGCCCTTGGACTTAAGTTTTAAACAGATATATCTCTACCGGAACCACAGTGCAGTGCCACACTTTTAAAGCGACTAGAGTTTCATAATTTTAGTAATTTTACAAAAAAAGTTTAACCTGCATTTTGAAAAGGGAATTAAATTTTTAATCAATTTTGGATCTGCACCTGCAGCGGTTCAAAAGGCCAATAGACAAAATATTTAGATGGAAAATTTTTGTAATTAAATTTTGTGTTCGCTAATTGATTGCCAAACCCAAAAAAGATACATTAAAAGGTAAAAATATAAAAATATTTTTAATTGAAATTCCCCAAAGCTTTCATTTCCATTTTTATGGCATTTATTGTATGAAAATTATAATAATCAGCAACAGAATGACAACAAATTAAACAACGAACAGAAAAAAAAAACAAAAAACTAGAGTAAACTGTGTATAATATTTACACATCATAAAACTGAGTTTGTGGACAAAGTTTTGTTTAGTTGCGACTTTGAATTTGCAATTTTCATTAATAATACATATCATAATTTTTACGAGTTTTATTTGAGTTTTATGAAATAGCTAAGCGTGCGTATTGTGCGCGTGTGTAGTGTGTGGCGTTTGGTTGCCGTCAGCATAAATTAGCCATATGAAATGGGATAGTAAAGATTGTGTAGATAAACTGGGATAAGGTCGTTAAATATGGCAAAAAAGTGATTGGAAAATACAGATGTCTGGAGAAGGGCAAACGCATATATTGAAGAATACCAATTTAAAATTTTATAAAGAACTACTACTGTTCGAGCTGTCATCAGTATGAAATTATTATTATGATTAGCTTTAATTTGACGGCGTCAGCTACAAAGCCCCGCCTTCCGGTCACGAATATTAGATAAGTAAAATCGTTGACAAAATGTAGCTCGAATATACCAAAATTGTAAAATCAGTTTAATTACATATAAGTTACCGATGACAGATGTCAATCGATACAGATAACCTTCGTAGACATTTTTATACACTTGAAAAGTGTATATTAATTTTGCCCAGAAGTTTGTAACGCATAGAAATATTCATTTCCAACCCCATAAACTATATATATTCTTGATCAGGACGACGAGCTGAGTTCATTTCCGCTTGTCCGTCCGTCCGTCTGTCCGTCTGTCTGTTTCTACGCGAACTAGTCTCTCAGTTTTAAAGCTATCGAGCTGAAATTTTGCATAGAGTCTTCTTTTTACTGCACGCAACTAATATGTCGGAACCGGCCGGATCGGATGACTATATCATATAGCTGCCATAGGAACGATCGGTCTAAGAACAAGTTCTAGTTAGAAAAACTTTTTTGTTTTCCATCGTAGCGTCACTAATTTTGGTATATGTTAGTTTTATATGCTTCCACATAATTCTGGAAAAATGTTTCAAAATCGGATCACTATAGCATATAGCTGCCATATAAACGGTCGGTCAAAAAACTAGTTCTAGTGAGAAAAACTTTTTTGATTTTCATCGTGGCGTCTCCAATCGTAGTATATATTTGTTTTATATGTTTCCACACAATTCTGAAAAAATTTATCAAAATCGGATGACTATATCATATAGCTGCCATAGGAACGATCGGTCTAAGAACTAGTTCTAGTGAGAAAAATTTTTTGTTTTTTATCGTAGCGTCCCCAATCTTGGTATATATTAGTTTTATATGCTTTCACATAATTTCGAAAAAATTATAAAAATCGGATGACTATAGCATATAGCTGCCATAGGACCGATCGGTCGGAAAATGTGTATTACTAAGAAAAGTTTTTTTCTATGGTATAAAATTTGTATTATCAATGATTTAAAAAATTTTAAATATCTGATATCTATATCCCTTATATATTTTTGCAGTTAAATCAGTTTTTCAAGTGTATTAAAACTTCGGCACAGTCGAAGTTAGCTTTGCCTTCTCGTTTAGTTCGGTTTAATTTACACTGATCGACACTTTTACGAAATTATATTCACTAAAAAGTGTCGGACTAAAACAATATTGAATTTTAGGATCAGAAAAATTTTACAAAGCTTAAGCACAAATAAGGTTCTTATCAAAATTATAAGACACCTTGTTTTTTTACAATAATTTTTCAAGTTAAAGAATTCAAAAGCTTATAACAATTATTCAAAATGTTGGCATCAAAATAAGAAAATGTTGCAACAAAAAACGAGAAGTTAAAGCTAACTTATACTGTGCCGAAGTTTAAATACCCTTGAAAAGCTCTCTCCAACAGATCAATCTGATGGGATTTATATTTAGGATTAAGATGTCAATTTTGAAAAATTAAGAATCATTCAGGAGCAGATTGTTAACATCTAAATTTCAGCACCCTACTAAATATCACCAAAATTGGGAGCGTAAGTTAAAGTTGGCCCTGTGCGACTTCCATATACCCGTTACTCAGGAAAAGCAAAATTTTTGTAAAAACTTTTATTAAATCACAAAATGTTAATATTAACATTAACATTTTAAGCATTTTTGTAAATATTAACAAATTGTATATCTCCGCCAAATATTATCAGATATTTCTGATATTTAGCATATACATATAAGTGGAAAAGGTGATCTCCAGATCTGTGAAGTTGTAAGAGTTATTCAACATTTTCTCTTGCAAGGACTAAAGGGGCCTGGAAAAAAATTTGAAAGAAAGAAGTTTTTCCCGACCTGTCCCTATCCCGACCCAAAATATTACATTTAATCCCGTCCCGTCCTGATCCAAGGTTTTTTTATCGGGACCCGCGGGTATCTCGAGAAATCTCCGTCCAGCGCCTATCTCTTGTAAATCTAAAAATGTAAAATTACACTAGTTTACAGCGAAAAAGACCCATTGAAGCCATTATATTTTAATGATGTATTTTGAAATGCTGAACTCAAAATTGAATTTCAAAAATTGTTTTATGAAAACGTTTTTTTTAGTTTTTCGATAGGGACCCATACTTTTTAAGCCATATCTCGAGTTACAAACAACTGATGGAGTCAAGCAAGGGATTAGTCAAAAGGGTATTCGATATAATAATAATTTAGTTCCAGAACACTTTCCAATCGATTCAGTAGTTTGAAAGTTAGAGCAAAATATTTCGAAAAAAATTATTTTTTTCTCAAAAACGTGAAAAAATTGATTTCCTAAAATCTGTAAATGGTTGAAAATAAAAGTCAACAAATTATTTTTTCTCACTATTTGCAGTTTTACGAAAATAAGTTTTATGACGAAAATCCGTGGATAAATAACGAAGTTGTGAGGAGGTTTCTTAAAGTACTAAGAGTCAAATTTGACTATTTTACGTGTTTATTTAAAAAAAAATTGTTTCTTACTTCGCTTTTTGCTCAATGTACGAGTTCCAATAGAAGCCAAATCACAGAAAAAAATTAAGAGCAAGACAAAAAACGAAGAAAAAATAAAAATATTTTCACTGACATTTGACTGTTAGTACTTGTACTCAAATGCTCACAACTCCTTTATTTATCCATAGATTTCTTTATCAATACCTTATTTTCTTCTTAGAATTACTATTCGTAAGACCAAAAGAAAAAAACAAAATAAATTTTGCACGTTTTTGAGAAAAAAAATCGATTTCTTCGAAATATTTTTGTTTATAGCATTCAAACTACAAAACCCATTGGAAAATGATCGTCAACTAGATTTTAAAAATTGCATACCCTTTTTAATACCTTACTTGAGTTTCCATCTAAGTTTCTATCTCGAGTATGTCAAAAATGTAAGGTAACTAAAGAAAAATAAAAATAGCTAACTCAAAAATTTCAAAAAATTTTTTTATTCCAAAGTACATTAGAAAAAAATAACAGCTTCAATGAGTATTTTTATTTTTTTTATTTTTGTAAACTAGGGTTATTAAACACTTTACATTTATTTTTTGGATTATACACGAGATTTCTTCTGACATTTTATTTCCATATTTTTGGGAAGAAAACATTTTACTTAATCCTTTTTGCGTCCTGTTTTTTTTCTCATTGTGGGATATTGGCTATCATCGCCTGAAACCTCATAATCATTCAATGGCTGCTTTTATAAGGAACTTTACAACAAGTGAAATATTTTTGATCCTGGTGAAACTTCAACAAAATTTCCCTTGAAACTGCTTTATTCTGGACCGATTTCCAAGATGCCAAATATGTTTCTCGTAGAATTTAAAGTCAGCGTTTACCGACGTATTCGAAGAGGTAAAAAACATTGAAAAGGCCAACATGATACTGCTCGTTAGGTGGAACTATTATAACAAAATTATTTCTGATTAGATGCAATATAAAGATTATGTGAAGCGAGTATGGTCTTTATATCCGTAGAATTTTTCAGTAGAATTTAAGATTTCACTCAACAAGTTTTTTAGTTTTTCTTTAGTAAGGCTAGGGCTTAGAATCCATGTCAAAAGGCTTATCAAAAATCAAACAACGAGCCTTATCTGGATGAATTTAATCAATAATATTGAAACTATTTGCTACTCAAAAGTTAGAATGTTAAATTTGTTGTAGTTAAATCCAAATGTCAATTGGAAAGCTATAAAAAAATTGAGTCTTACATCTTATTTATCGACCAAAATGTACACATGTAGCTGAACAACATTTAAGAATAAAATTGCTTTCTTTTAAAACTTGAAAAGCTTTCATTAAAACTAATTAGTTGCGAACAAAAATCTTCACATAGAGAAGTCCCCGATTTACCGACGGCTCCCACTGAAAAAAGAAAAGAAACAAGACTTGAGTTTTTTTTTTTATATTTTTTGTAAAGATTTTTCTTTTATTTGTGTTTTTTTTTTGCGGATTTTTCTGGTTTTTTATCCAGGTGCTTGGCAAATACGTTTTTTGTGTTTTTGTTTTTTTTTTGTTGTGTTGTTTGCCTGGCTTCATGTTTCACGTTTGTTTTGTTTTTTTACTAAATTTGCTTTAGGTTTACTAACATTTTGTTGTTGTTGTTGGTAGATAATTTCTTATTAATACAATTACTAATTTTTGTTTTCTCTGTATTTTGTTGTTTGTGGTAAGCATAATTAATAATTAAATTGTTTATATAATAGATAATAATAATAATTATAATTACTTAATGGTTAAGAGAATTTTGTAAAAAAGAATGTTTTTTCCTTGGGTTGTTGTGGTATGTTTTTTGTGTTTTCTTTTTATTACTATTTACTTTGTACAGCAAAAGTTGTGGAAATGAAGAGGAGGGGGGGACCTTAAGGAAAACTCAAAAAATTTAAACAATTTTTTCGTTTCGTCTTTTAGTATTTTTGCAACAATTTCTGGGTATCACACAATTGTCACATCAAATGGAATGCAAGTGAAGGTGAATGTTCTGTTTCGCTTCTCAAAATGGTACAACAGTGCGTAGGCTTAAGTTAAATTATGAATTAATTTAGATTTACTTAAATGGCTAAAGCTAAAAGTGTTAATTTTCAATAATTTACAAAGTGGATATATCCAGGAGGCCAGCAGCAGTGGCAGCCGGACCCGGGTGATAGTGATAGAGCTGATGGTGCTGCTGCTGTTGCTGGTGGGCCAGCAGGTGATGCTGCTGCTGCTGCTGTTGCTGCTGCTGATGGAGCGGAAGTGACTGCTGCTGCTGCTGCTGGTAGTGATGCAGATGATGGTGTGGCTGCTGCTCCTGATGCATGTCCAGCATGCTGGCCGAGGCTGTAAAGGCAGCAGCAGCAGCAGCATTGGCCACAGCAGCCGCTGAGGCAGATGAGGAGGAGGAGGCAGAGTTGGAGGACAGCTGATAGCTAGCAACTGCCAAGGCGGGTGAATGCGTGGCTGAATGCGCCGAGGAGCGACCCGAACCAGAGGCGGTGGGACTAGGCCGGCCGTTCAGCAACTGTTGCTGCTGTTGCTGTGTTGCCGTCGGCATATAACCACCGGCAGCAAGGGGCGGCGGCGGCGATGACGACGAGGCTGCTGCTCCATAGGCGCTGGCCATTTCTCACATATGTGCTAATGGAGCCATGGCCCTCAGCGATTGCTGGTGCAGTTGGTGCTGCTGCTGCTGCTGTTGTTGCTGCTGCTGCTGCTGTTGCTGTTGATGCTGGCTCAGTTGCTGCTGCTGCTGGTGCATGTGCGTCTGCTGCTGCAGTTCGGGTGAGGCGGTCGCTTGATAGTGCAATAAATGACGCTGTTCATCGGGCAAATGATACATGTTCATCAAATGATTCAGCTCACTGCCGGCGGCTACCGAGGCGGCTGTTGCTGAGGTGGCATATTCCCGCTTCATTATGTGATTGTTATTGTTGTTGTTATTCAGGGCTATGGCACTGGGACTGGGCGAGACGGGTTCGGATTTGATGCTCGAGTCGCTGGGACTGTGACTCTGACAGGACACCTGACCGCCGCCGCCGCCTCCTCCATAGGGCGTGGGCGAGGCGGGTTGCTGTTGCAGGTAGGGCGAGGGGGAGCCCGGCTGCTGGAGACTGCTGCCATAGGGCGAGGTCTGTCCACCCGATACCGAGCCATACATAGCATATCCATTGTTGTACATGTGACCCATGTCATAGCGCTGGGCATAGTGCTGGCCCATGTAGGGGGACTGATAGGCGGCCGCTCCACCAGCGGGATCTGCATGCATCATGTAGCCATTGGGCATATAACCATTTGGCGCATTCATTTGATACATGTCCTGGCGGGCGGCGGCTGCGGCCGCGGCTGCTGCTGCTGCCGCTGCTGCGTTGCCTCCACTGCCACCGTTCAGCGATTGACTCTGTGATTGACCCTGCGCTCTCGTAGGGGTCACGGGCTCGCCGCCATTTACACCTCCTGCACCCGCGCCCACTCCCTGTCCCGGCATTAGGCCACCCATGGGATACTTTTCCTTGGTTTTGGTCAATGTTTTGGTCTTGCGTCGTGGACGATATTTGTAGTCCGGATGCTCTTTCATATGCACCGCTCGCAGGCGTTTGGCTTCATCAATAAATGGCCGCTTCTCCGCCTCCGACAGATCCTTCCACTGCGCACCCAAACGCTTTGAGATCTCCGAATTGTGCATTTTGGGATTATCCGAGGCCATTTTCCTTCTCTGTCCGCGGGACCAAACCATAAATGCATTCATGGGCCGTTTCACACGATCGGCGTGCTGCTGATTTTTGTTGGCCGTGGCCGAGTTGTTGTTATTGTTGTTGCCGCCTTGCGTCATGCTGCTCAAAGCAGAGCCGGCGGCCAAATGTGTGGGATGTTGCTGCGGGGCATGTGACTGCTGCTGTTGCTGCTGCTGCTGTTGATGGCTCACCGGCGAGGTCATGTGATGGCTGCCTATGCTGCTTTGGGTGGGACTCAGTTCACTGGAGCTGTGCAGCGGCGAACTTTGCTGCTGTTGCACCTGACTGCCATTCAGTGTGTTGGCCATGCTGGATTGCAGCGAACTCAAGGGATTGCTGCCATTCAGGCCATTTGGACTCTGGCTGGCGGCAATATGCGCGCTCATATGATGATGATGATGATGCTGGTGATGTGTCAACTGTGAGTGTGTCAGATGCGGCTGTCCCAGATTCATGAGCGGCCCCAAAGCCGAATACGGCGAGGCGGCATGGCCATGCAGGGCGGCGCTGGCATGATGCGGCGGCATTGTGGCATGTAAAATGCCGCCCTTCATATCCGCTTCCATGGTCAGCATGTTGTCAAACGTGGTTCCAACAAGGTGTTGCAATTGGTCTAGGGTCTAACGCTTAAGCAAAGCCCTAAACATAGGAGGCGAAGGCTTTGGTCTGAGGCAGATGTGGGCAGAGGGCTAAGTGATTTGTGCAGCTTCTCTTTGCGGATACTTTTCAAGGCTGTCAGATTCTAGCCAAAATTCATGGGATTGGGCTATAGTTACTTGGAAAGAAGCTTTGTTTGCAGTAGATACTTCTGAAGAGACCTCTTTTGGGTTGTAGATACTTCTGAAGAGACCTTTTCGGGTTGTAGATACTTCTTGTTAAACTTCTGAAGATACCTTTTCGGCTTGTAGATACTTCTTGTTGCTGTAGATACTTCTGAAAAGACCTTTTCGGGTTGTAGATACTTCTGAAGATTCCTTTTCGATTGAAGATACTTCTTGTTATACTTCTGAAGATACCTTTTCGGGTTGTAGGTACTTCAGCCTCTGCGTTCTATAGCCAAAAGTTGTTAGATTTGCTGTAGATACTTTTGCTTATCTTAAAGATACTTCCACTTTATGGTGTAAATATCTTAAAGAAGCTGTAGACACCTTGAGGAAGCTGCTTTAATTTCTTTTGCAGCTGTAGATACTTTGAGAAATCAGTAGATACTTTATCAAAGGTGTTTTTGTTGTTGCTGTTTGATGTTGTAAACCGTTTTCAGCGTATATTCGATACTTCTTGAATGTCTGACAGAAACTAAGTATTCCTTCTTTTTTCTTCTTCTTTTTCTGTTGTGGTTGCTTCTTTAGATACTTTCAAGCTGTGAATTGATACTTTCGCCTGTTAATCCGGTGTAGTTGCTTTTTCGTATACTTTTCAGATACTTTTCTTCTGCTCCATATGCTTAGTAAAAGCCGAAGATACTTTCTTATATCCAGCAGATACTCTTCGATGGCTTATTAAAGCTGAAGATTCTTCTGTCTGTCCCTCCTAGATATTTTTGCAAGCTGTAGCGTCGATCTGTTCCAGTCGTATATACTTTCTTCTGGCTTCTTGTAGATTGTACACTTGTAAATTTTTTTTGTTAAATATTTGTTAGGATTTTTTGAACATCTTTGGGGAAACCATGTTGCACTTTTGTTTGACTTTTATTTGTTGTATTCCTTGAAATGTTTGACAATTGCTTTACTTTTTTGTATTGTGAAATTTTTGGTAGGCTGTTTTGACCAACTTTTTTTTTCGTCACACAACTTGTTTTTTTTTTTTTAACGTCACACAAATTTTTTGTTTGTATTTGTTTTAAAAACACTTGAAATTTGTTATAAACTTTTTTTTTTGGCGAACGCGTCGCGAATTTGTTGTTCACGTGATTGTGGGTGTACTTGGGTGTGTGTAAGTTGTTGAGTTCTTCTTGGCAAAAAATCAGCGCGCCGAAAAAATACCTCCACACTACACGGAATTGAGCACCTTTCTGATTCTCCGTCAATTGTGGACGACGGCGAAACCTGTTCTCTGTTTCGGCAAAAAAACGAGCAAAACACCAAAACGTGGCTTAATTCGTGAATTGGGCCCGACGACTCGGCTTTGTCCGTGCGCGTGTGCTGACAACAGCGAATACGAGAGTCGAATGAGAGACTGACTGTCGCTGGAGCAGCTAGCCAGCGGCGGCGACAGCGGCCGCAGCAGACGCCTCAGCGCTGAGACAGGGTGGCTAGTAAAACCAGTCTGTGTGTGCGTGAGTGTGTGTGTGCTTGTGTGGCGGCATTTGCAAACCAGTTCCCAGACCTGCTTGGGCTCTCCATTAGTCAGACAGAGACGACTAGAGCGCTCGCTCAGCTTTGGCTAATAAATCAAATAAACGCACCGCTCTGTCTGTGTGAGTGTGTGCGTGTGTGTGTCTGCTGGGTTGGATTTTGCGCAGCGTTCAACACCAATCAACGAGCTGTGCGAGCACACCAGCTAGCTATGCCCGTCCCGCTCGCACACTATATCGATCTGTGTTGCGGCTGCAACGCTCTGGCTTTGCCATAAAAATGTCGTCGGTTTATGGCAAGTCGCGTTGCCAAACTTCACTGAAGGAATTTTCGCTATGAGTACCAACAAAGTGCTCATATAAATTTTAGCTTTAAATATGGCCGACCCGCCGACTGGGGCGGGAGGGAAGCTGTAGCTGGAGCTGGCAGTATTTGCGGCGTATTTACCGTTAGCGCGCGTCTCACGCGCATAGTTTTTTGGGGCTTTTCATATATTTTTTTACTCTTCTTATTAACCTAATGGGTTTGCCAAGGTAGCGGCAGCAGTTGGCTGAACAAGTGCACTGCAGTAACTATTAACTGTCAAATGTATCTATGTGTATGTGTATGTGTATGTGTGTATGCATATATGCACCAAATGAGTTTTTTTGTTGTTGGTGACTTTGATGCGGTTTGGCATCCCAGTGGTTCCTATGTGGGTGAAAAAGGCCTCGGGCATTGTCTTAGCCCGCTGATTTGCTGAGTAATATTTCGTGGGTTTCTCATTAGCGCAAAGTGTTCACAGTGGGTTCTATTAGTTTCCGCAAGTAGCTGCGGCTGAGTCAGACTAATGTAATGCAAGTCGTTTTGAGGTAGGAAACGCCGAAAGTAAGGCAATTTAAGAATGACTAATTACACCAAATTGAAAGAAAGAAACAAAAATGTGGCAAATGATATGAGTAAACGTGCTTTGAAGGTTAATTAATCATTTTGCGTTTAATTATATATGTTTTGATTTCATTCAGACGGATTTAGAGTGATTGTAAAAGCAAAGACTTTTAAGACTTTTCTATTGGGATCAAAATTGAGTCGTACTTAGATGTCTAAGCTTCAATGATCGTTATATCTTACAGAGATTATCTGTACAGGTGTAAATAAGTGAAGGTGCAAACTTTAGGCTTTTTAATTTATAAAGATACATTTTCGATCAAACCCAAATAATATTTTTGGAGCTCAGGTCCGCAGGTTCGAACCAAAATTTAGTAACGGTTAAGGTTCAGAAGTTCGAGGTTTTTGCGCTAAGGTTTTGGTTCTAACTTTATTTCGGTCCATGTTTAAGCCAAACTAAAAGAAAAGCAACTAATTTGCTTGAATTATAAATGAAAATTCAGAATATTATTATTATTGTTTACCTTAACGTAAGATTTCTTTTATTTTGTCAGAGAATAAAAATTTTAGGGCGATAAAAGCCCATTCAAATAAGACGTGTAAGATTCGTTGAACCGAACCGAACATTTTTGTTCGTATCACTTTCAGATCCAAATTTTTTTCACATGAGGTTCAGTTCAAGGTTCGGTGAACAGTAATTAAAAATACGGTATTCCGGATTTCCAACCGGTTCGGTACAAAACCAGGTTGCAGCCCTGGTTATGATTGCATTTATTGGTAAATCTACTAAGTGTGACACCAAAAGCTTAGTTTTTGTTATTCGTTATTACACTGTGGTACAAATTTAAGTGAAAAATTACATTTTTGGTACACTCGGAAAATAAAAGCTAGAACTTTGTACTTAAATCAATTACAAAAGGTGTCTATAACACGCCAAGATCGAAAATACTTGATACAAGTTCAAAATACTTGGTTCAAGTACGATTTTTTCAATCCCGAAATACTTGCTTTTAGACCGTTTCGGGATACATTAAGTACATTTTGAGCCTATTCAAAGTTTATTAAACCTTATTCTTATAACGAAATGGTCTTGAACCAATCCCGATTCGTTCTTATTAGATTGATTCGTACTTAGTTTAAGTATACCCAAGAACGAATTATACCTAATATTTTAAATACAAAGCGGTATACTCGGTTTGAGTACAAAAAATTCTTAATTAAAGTATTTCGTACTTGATTTAAAAATCTTGTTTTCATTTTAGAAACATTTTGGGTAAATTTGAAACTAAAGACTGCTTCGTACTTAGTTTAAGGACAACCCAGTTCGAACTATATTTGAAATTCTAACTGCAAAACGGTTTAAATTATATCCCGTTCGTTTAGTCGTAGCTCCAACCTTAATTCATCTTGATAGGATGCAAATAGTTGAAGCAAGTATGCATTCGCTGACGCGATCCACAAACAATGTAGCCAACTTCAATATAAGCCCAAAAATGGCTTAATCGACAAAACATTTAAAAATTGTTCATTACTAGATAATATAATTTTGAAGTTCTTTTAGAAAACATGTTGGATCACAATTATACATTTTGTTCAATGTTGTTTGCTTTGAGTTTGATTTATATCATGTGCTCGAAAAATGTTCAGGTGATCTACAGTAGGGTGGAGTAAAACAAGCCACATAAAATTTAATGAAAGATCATTGATATTCTTATAAAGGTTTAACAATAGATGGATCGTTAAGATTAAGGCTTTGATGAAGCTCAACAGCTCGGTTGAGTATTCGAAACCAAATCTCAACTTTTTCACCCAAGAACAAATGCGAAAAATTCCTTATGTTTAGTGCTATCTCTCATCATCATATGGTTAGAAATAGCCCTCGAAGTTGGGAAAAATTTTTGATTTTAATTAGAAACCAGATTTAGCTAACATCCTTGAAAATACATTTTAATTAAAAAATAAATAATATATAAACTTGCTTTGCTCTAGAAATGATTGATGTCTTTTAGACGTTTTAGGCTTTTCATATAGAAATTTAACGTTTAACACTCATTCCTCTTATATCCCAAAGCATGTAAATTTAGCGATAAATATATTTAATAAAAACTTTGAGGCCCAAAGTACTTTTCTTTTTCCATCTTAACAAGTCAATTTGCTCTTAGGCTAGTTGGTACAGCTAATTAAAGAATTATTTAAAAACACAACGATTACAATTACATTTAAAAATTTCAGAAACAAATCGCAGTGTTTTGAAGAATGACAAATAATTTTTCAGGCTTGAAGTTTGATTTGCGATATTGAAGACGTTGCTGGAAGATATTATACTAGATAGAATTGATGAAGCCCAGTGGAAAATGTTTAATGACACTGCGCAAAAGGAGCAAAAAATCAACTCTTATATAATGACTTTAACTTCAAACGTGGTCAAACAAATTATTTTAGAGATGACTTTTGAGTTAATGCCTTAAAATAAAATTTCAAGCGAGATCCGACATATAAACAACGAGAAGACCATGTTATGCAAACTGAACGTCCAGTAGGATACCATCCATTTCTTCTTAGAATGCCCAAATTGTGGGAGAACTAAAATGCAAATTCATCAGAGAAATGTTTCCTACATTGGAAAAAGCTAGGGATTAACCTTCAATTTTTCTGCTGCTCTAAAATAAAGGATTAAAATTATAACCGACATTTTTAAAATTATATAAATAATTGTAATATTATTTTTTATGAAATAAAACTACTACAAGGTAACCCAGGTTTTTTCATTTTCCCAATGTATATTTGAGTCTCAGGGCTACAAACACATGAAACCAGCGCCGCACAGTTATTTATTTTATTTTTAGAAGAATCAACGAGAAGGCTAAGCTATCTTCGTCTGTGCCGAACTTTTAATACACTTGCAAAACTCGCTTGATATTGATAAATTTAAAATCTTTAAGAATCTGATTGTTTAATTCTTAAACCAAAAAAGTTTTCTCACTCATTTTCCCATTTTCCGACCGGTCGGTTCTAAAGCAGCTATTTGATAAAGTCTTCCGGTTCCGACCAAATTTTGCAGATCTGTTTAAAAGCATGTGTCACTTTAGATTATTTATAATTGTTAAGTTAAATAACGCTCACCTTGACTTTTAACTTCTAATTCTGAAGTTGGTGTTTGTCACATTCTCGAAATCAATAGGGCAACTTACATTGAACAATCGATTTTAAAATTTGCCACGTCACCTCCCCCGCAAAATAAAATGTAAAATAACGTCTACAATTTTACAGATATCAAGCTGTAATTTTACATTTATATTTGTATGCCTTATGTCTATAATCTTTAAAATTTTCAGAAGATCGGATACATATAACAAAAATATAAAATTATTTACTATTGTCATATATTTGAGGTCACTGTGCGCTATGTATGCCAACTTAATGTTACTGTTAACATTTAATATTAATGCTATTATTTTATGTTAATACTAACTTTTTATATTCAAATTAACATTTTAAAATTTAATAAACTTTTTACTTAGTCAGACAGTGCTTACTTTACCATACGTTTTCGTTAATTAATGCGTTTGGGGAATGACCATGTGAAGAGTTGGATAGCTATAGTCCTTCAAAACATATAAGGCTCGCTCAAAGTTTTCCAAAATGTTAGTAACTTTTAAGTCCCTTTTAGAGGATATTATAATTTTTGTCCAGCTGTTTTTAACGCATAGAAGAAAGCGAGTCCAACTACATAAGGTTATAAATTCTTGAACAGCGTGACGAGCTGAATTAATATAAACACACCCACAGAAATAAATTGCCTAAAACCGTAAATAATGGCCCAAACAGCAATTTCCTTCATTTTAATGTCACATTTACATATAATCCAAATCAGGTATCTAATCTAAAGAACAGATTCGGGTTTAACGTGAAAAAGTTGTCTAGAATCACCATTTGAGCTCCTCTCCTGAGAATAAATCTTTTTTGAAATTTTGTCAAAAGACTTTTTGACACTTAAAAAAATTTGTTTTTGGTTTTATAACTTTTTTTCCAATAGTATAACTAAGACGATATAGTTACTTATTTCGGTATTCTAGCTCTAAGATCCATAGAGAATCAGAATAAAATTTAAAACAATCGGAAAAAAACTTTTTTTTCTATCATAAATCGTTAAAAAATGTAATCAAAACACTTTCATGACTTACTGTAAATTTTAATAAATATCAAAATCAAATTTAGAAATCTATAAAGTTATAATTTAATAACTTTGGTAGACGTTAACTTTAATCGATTTTTTAGCTTATTAACTTACTGGGCCTTCTTTCTCTTTTCTACTTATTGAAAATAAGAATATTTCCTATTTGATTACATCTAATAAGGGTAATTTTGTTCTTCATCCCATTAAACACTTTGACATATGCTTGGTCTAAATATCAAAATAAATCTTTTGCCTTTAAATTTAAACTGAAATTGTATGTATGTTCGCTAACTTATCTGGTCCTGAAACTGAACGAACTACAATTTTTTGACTGCCTATTCTGCTCCCTATTTGCCAGGCTCATGCTTTGGATTATCCCCGGAAATTTTTGCTGGCAGGGCATGACACACATACAAGTTCAGAAGTGTTTGACATTATCGTCATTGAGCTTTGAGCTATTTGAGTTGAGCATGATTGATCTACTTGCTTTACTCACAAGAGCTGATCTGAGCTGAATCATTTCAAAGACTTGATTTAGATTATGCCTCATGTCATAAGCTGTGATTCAATTAATTAATAATTTAGTGAGCTATGACTAGAAACTTATAGATAGATCAATTTAATACGAAAGTCAAGAAGAACTCTGATTCAACAGGGCTCTACCTGCTTATGCAGTATTTTAATACTCTTAAAAAGATTTGATACCAAATTATTTGTTGACATCCAGTAGTATTCAGATGCACTTAAAAAAGCAAGCGTTATTCTTCTTAAAAAGAACAACAAATTATTATTATTATTTAAATGACTTAATTTCTGGTGCTGCAAGTATAAACTGAACAATTATTATTATTATTAATTTGAATTAAATTTCGTCGCAGTACATATGTATATTCTTTATGTTGGATGGTAGTTGGTTTCACAATCTTCTAAAGTCTTTTGTGTCCACTTGGCATAAAATACAAATTTATCATATTAACTTTCTGCTTCTTTTCAATATTCTCTTATTGACTTTTGCTGTTTATTTTTATGTCGTTTTCTTGGCATAAAAGAGTTTTCCATATTCTCATGTTCTTATACGACTAAATTTATATCAGATTTTGCTCAACTTGTTGCCATTTGGTTGCTGTTGTTGTTGTAGTAGTTGGTGTGGCTCCTCTTGTTGCCTTTTGCCATTGTCCGCTTCCAGCTTTGGACTCGTTGTTGTTGTTGTTGCGTTTTTATTTCTTTTTATTATGTACGAATGTTTGTTTGTAATGCTCTCTCCTCCGCCATTGTTGGGTGTGTGTGTGCGTGTTTGTATTTTTATTTCATTTTTTTGTGCGAACAATTAAAACTCTTTACAATGACCTTGACTTTGTTTTTTGTGTGTGTATGTGTGTGTATGAGCTTCCTTTTCATTCACACGCGCCCAGCACGCTCAAACGTCAAACATAAAACACAAATAACAGCAGTAACAACAACAACAACAAAGACGTCTGAGTGTCTACTCGGCCTGAGTCTGGGTCTGGTCTGGTACGGTTCAGTTTTGGTTTATATAAAACAGTTTTTTTTTTTTTCATTTTGGACTGAATGGCGAATGCTTTTTGAAGAGGCCACAGGCCCCCCCCAAGAATCAATGGCTGCACACACAGGCAGCCAAACAAACAAATAAAAATACAAAAAAAAAAAATACAAAAATAATACAAGTACATTGATAATGAACAAGAATTGTATTTGGCATTGTACAATAGCATCGACTTTTTCTTTTCTGTTCTGCCAACTTTTTGAGTATTTTGGTTTTGCGGTTAAGATTTGCGTATGTTTTGTTGTAGGTCAGTTACTGGGGCAGGTTTTTGCATTGTTTGGCTTGTTTGTTTTTGTGTTGCTGCTCTTGTTTGTTTCTTCCTACCGCCTTTTGTTCAGTGTCAAATCATTTGCAATTGGCCATCAATTTGGTTGAGCCGGCGAGCCCACTTTGGCGTATTTTTGTTTAGCTCGAATATATCAATTTTATGAGATGATCAATGATTTGCATTTAATTCAATTAAGTTTTAAATTTAAATTGGGTGGCCTCAGGGAATTTTTGCAACAAAGAAATAAACAAGCCACAAATTAATTAAGAAGAACTAAAAAGACATGGGCAATAAATAACGCTTTTAAATTTACTCCAAATAATCAATCTAAGATTAAGTATTTTTGGACTAAAAAATAAAAAGAGAATTTTCTAAAACGTTTTAAAAGTTTTTGAATCTTAAGACAGAAATAAAAATTTTTAAGGTAATTAAAAAAAAAATTGGTTTTGTAATGTATTTGGCGATCTTTCTAATGGTTATTAGTCAGTTTACCGGTTCGACATCAGGTAGTTGTGTTTACTCGCACCAAAAAATGAGCAAAATTGGATATACAGTCACTATATAATATAAAGTGTACATTTAAAGTGTACATATGTATTCTAGATCAGCATCAACATGTCCGTCTGTCTGTCTGTTCACTCACTTCGGGACAACCCAACTCTACTTTATATACTCCTTTCGCCTGCACAGCGCTGCTTAGGGCGCTGTATATAAAATTTGACTGTTATATACAAACTTTGACTGGCACAGAGTTTCTTATTTGTTTAAAAAAGATTACGAATTTTTTCTTTTTTTTTTCAGAAAGTATAGATATTCTTGATTAGCATAACAAGCTGATTTGACATTGCCACCTTTGTCGGTTCTCTTGTCTGCCTGCCTGATCCAAACCAAAATTTTCGGTCCAACAGAAGCTATAACCACATTAAAATGTGGAAATTATGATGTAGAAGGTTTCTGTGCGATACTGACGCTCATTTTAGATATTTAGATGTTTTTATTTTTTTTATTTAGAAATTTTTGTATTTTTTTAAATTTTATTCTTTCGCTTTTTTCGAATTACAAATATAATTTCCCATTCTACTGAGCTTAGGATTTTATATGTTTTACCTGGTACAGTCTATAAGGCTAAACAGATAATGTCTATATTTACCAGACCGTAACAGTTATAAGTTTTATCAAAAAAGTCATTATTTAACAGTTATATTTTGCGTTTTATAATAAAACTTGGGAAATAACAATTATTTTTGGATTTTTATTTCAAAACTACGGAAATACCAATTATTTTATGATTTTAATTTTATTACTCTGTTCATAACAGTTATTTTTGATTTTTAGAAAAATGTGTTCAAGATAACAGTTATTGATGATTTTTTATTAAATAAAGTCATCAATAAAATTATTCAAAGACTTTTATTTTAAAAGTCATAGCATAAAAGTCATTTGCATATATCAAAATTGATAATTGTGTCGGTATCAACCGAATCCGACCGCATAATCCAAGGTAACAACTCAGGATAACTTCTAAACCACCGGACTAACTTAGCTAAAATGTTCACTAATTATTTGAAACAACTTACTCGGTATAATTGATTTAGAAAAGTGCAAAATTTCGGGATTCCACTTACAAAAGAGCAACATATTCATGAAATTTCAGTCTTTGAACTTTTTCTGAGCGCCATAATATATTACATCCAGGGACCATCAATAATATTTATTCAAATATTTTTAATTCAAAAACATCTATTTTGAAAAAAATGAAATTTAACAAGAGTTTTAACAAATTTTGTAGAATGTTACTCAGTGTATTTTATTTTATTTTTATTAAAATACTCAAAAAAAATGTTTATTTTTGACTTTTAATAATAAAACTCAAAAGGAATCATTATTTTCATTATGTATGCTTTAAAATAAAGCTTCAAGACCAATTGGAATTGTACAGAAGAAAATGTGTTTATTTTGATGCATGTCCTAAGTAAGTAAACCAAGTCGAACCAATAACGTAAAATTAATATTCTGTTTAAAATTTCTTCTATTTACAGATACGTGCAAAAGCGCTTTTGACTATAAGCTACCAAAAAATATATTAACAAAAATTGGAACACTCTTTAGTTATAATAATAATAGTAATTAAATATGCGAAATTAATGATCCATAAAATACATTATGAATTAAAAGTACATTTAATACTTGAAATATTTGTCTTTTTCATATTTGCTTAAAAAAATAACAAAACTGTTGCGAACTATCAAAGGCGCTTCCCAATCGTGCTGTCATAACATAGTGGCAACTGGAAGGCATCACAAGACCGTTTGCAACGATTTTGTAAAATTCAAGCACTTGCCATTCTTATCTCAGTGGCTATCACCTAACAATTTTGGACATAACGCAAAGCTTTTTGTTGCCTACTTTTTTGCGACAGTTGCCAAAAATAAACTTGTTCTTATCTCACTTCCTCTCTCTCTCTCTCTCTTTCTCGATGATTTGCTTTCGCTGAACTCCCAACTCTAATCTCAAAAAGTCTCTAAATGCTTGGCAACTGTTTTGCCAGTTTATCCGTTTACCAACACCAAAATAAAAAAAAAAACAGCAAAGTGGGAGGCACAAAAACTGCACAAACACTCGTCGAGAACAAAAAGTGCAAAAAAAAAAATACGTATACGACCCGTCTCGACACTTGTAGACGAACCCAAGCACACATACAGACACACACACACACACATACAGCCACAGCACACACACAGCCATAGACACAGACGGTATTCAGACTTATTCATTTTACACATTCA
This sequence comes from Lordiphosa mommai, assembly GCA_018904225.1. Classification (NCBI taxonomy): domain Eukaryota; kingdom Metazoa; phylum Arthropoda; class Insecta; order Diptera; family Drosophilidae; genus Lordiphosa; species Lordiphosa mommai. Next base: position 463,098 of record JAEIFT010000179.1, read on the forward strand.
TTTCCTCATTCAATTCGCAATTGTATACGAAATTTCAATTGTTTGTTGAATGTATTATATGCGTTGTGGCATTGCCTAGGATAAGGGGGGAGGGAGGGGGAATGTAGCAGTAGCTGTTGCTGTTGATGATGAAGATGATGATGACGTTGTTGAAAATTGCATTGCCTGGCGAAGTTGGAGGCAACAGGTTGTTCTAGCTTTGCAAAATGCCATAGGGAGACAACAACAACAACAACAGCAGCAGCAAACAAATGAGTGTGTGCGTGTGTGTGTGTGTGTGTGTCCTGATTGCATGATGATGATAAGCGCGAAGTTCTGGCCATAGAAATTGCCAACGTGTTGATGAGTGTATTCCATTCATTCATTCATTCCATTCACTTGCTTTGATTGTTGGTCGAGAGTGGAAAGTGAAAGTCGTTGTCGTCGTCGTCGTCACCAGAACAATAAAATGGCATTAGTTTTTGGGCTCTCTGAACTTGATGCAGGGCATGGCCCGGCAAACAATGAGAAAACGAAATCCTTGCCAGCCCTTGTCATCGATTTTATGCGGTCAGCCAAAAGAGAGTGTCCCACTTTGCGCCCCCTCCCCCTCCACCCTTTCCATTCGCACGGCAAAGAGTTGAAAAGTGAAAGATGCAAATAATAGGAGAGCATTCGCTCGCTCTCTCTCTCTCTCTCTCTCTCTGTCTCACTCACATAATACAGGAGTCCCCCAGCAGACGGGGCGTGTATATCAGCCAAGGCACACAATACAAAAGCCAGAACCAGCTATAACAAAAAAAAAGGCAAAAGATATTATTTCTTATTGTTGCGATTGTTATACATTTTTGTATTATTTTTGTGTCATTGAACTTTTTCGCAAGTGAGAGGGAGATTCAGGGGCAGACCAGAAAATCAATTCATCAATGCAGCAGAAACAATAACAAAAATAAAAAAGAAAGCAAAACAAACATTTTGTATTGATAATACAGACGGCGGGCACAATTGCGACACAATGAAAAGTAGGCTGATATATAGGGCTCAGGTATGGAACGTGTGCCATATAGGAAGCGCAACACTTGTCACACCGATCAATTACTTTAGGGTGGGTATGGGAAGCCTGGAGGGCTTATTGATCATATGTGGATTTGGAGCCGTCAAGGTTATGTACGCATATGATCCATGTGTGCCTTACACAGAACATAGTTTCAGTGAAATTTTGCACATATGGATTATTTAAGTGCAGTCAAACTCAAAGAGACTAACTAATGATTAAAACGTAAAAAAATGGAAGTAAGATAACTAACAATAAGCGAGATTTAATTGAGATAAATAAGGTAAAGTTTAACAAAATACAGCTAGCAATTTCAAGCAGTGCTTTAAGAATTCAGCGAAATATAGGTAGTAATACATAATATAAACTAAGCTAATATAAACATGTAAATTGCCGCACAAAAATTTTCCTGTTTACTAGTACTCAGAGAGGGGATAGCAAAATGCAGATAAAAAGAGAAGCAAAAAAAAAGATAGCAATGCAAAATTAATCGTTATATTTAAAATTTCATTATATGCTAGGTGCATGTTAATAGCCGCACTTCAAGAACGACCAACAAACGGTAGACAAATGATTAGGAAAAATTTGTTTTATTTATTTCAGTAATGTGTATGACTTCCCTTAACTTTAATTACTTCAACATTTCAATTTAGCATACTGTCGTCTAGGTTTTTTAGCAAATTTGGGGAAAGTTCTTCCTTTCCCATGCCTCAATTATTGCCATTTTTAGCTTTTGGACATCTTGATGTGTTGATGCTTTTTTGGGCATATATTTTTCGAACTCGTAATGCCCCATACATGTCAGGAGCACAAGCGGGCCACTCCAAATCATTCACATAATTGGCTTAAACCCATGCGCATCTTTTACAACTGACCTGCATTGAAACGATTTCTTGCTGAAAAATGGGTATTTTGCGTTATTTTTTGGATCTCCTACACTCAGTACTGAGTACTCAGTGCACTCAGTAAGTGCTCGGAATTGCCAGCTCCAAGCATCCAGACACGCTGTGAGCACCACCGCATTCCACCAAAGAACCATCTCCGAAATTTATCTTTGTGAACTCATGGGAATCTTTTCTTAAATCCGAGAAGGCAAAGCTAACTAATTTAGCTAATTTATCCGGTAGAATATATATAGGATATAGATATCAGAAAAATAAGATTCAAAATCATTGAGAATCAAAATTTACTCTGTACCTGTTTATATATAACTGATAACTATATATTGTGGGGTCACACAAACTGTGCAAGTGCTGCCTATCACGATTACAGGCAGTGCTGCACAGCGAATTTATTTGTTTTGCCTGCAACTCGAATATCGTTCATCTGATCTGGAAACGGTGTATGGTGGATCGATAAGTAATGACGATTAAAATATATGCCTAAAAGGTTTAAACAATCTGACTTTAAAATTGTGTGAAATCTGAGATTTTTTCAAATTATGGGGGTGGCAACTCTACCATCGTTCATCTGATTGGAAAACGATGTATGGGGCTCGATAAGTAATGATGAGTAGAATATATGTTTAGAAGGATCGAATAACCTTACTCAAAAATAAGGGGATATTTGAGGTGTTTTTCAAATTGAGGGGGTGGCATCTCTACTTTTGTTCATCTGATCAGAAAACGATGTATAGGGGCTCGATATATAATGATCAGTAGAATATATGTCTGAAAGGTTCGAACAACCTATCTCCAAAATTGTGGGAGTTTTGAGGGATTTTTCAAATTGTGGGGGGTGGCAACTCTACTATCGTTCATCTGATCGGAAAACGATAAGTAATGATAAGTAGAATATATGTCTAGAAGATTCGAACAACCTAACTCCAAAAATGTGGAAGATAAGAGATTTTATATTGATCTGCGCAAGTAAAGAATTACCCAACACTTCAAAGCTCTAGCTCTTACCATCTCTGAGATCTCTTCGTTCATACGGACAGAAAGACGGACAGACAGACGGACATGGCTATATCGACTCGGCTGTTGATGCTGATCAAGAATATATATAGTTTATAGAGTCGGAGATGCTTCCTTCTGCCTGTTACATACATTTGCACAAATTCAATATACTCTTTCTACCTTCGGTACAGAGTATAAAAACTTTTCTTAGCAAAACACATTTTCCGACTGATCGGTCCTTTGGCAGCTATATGCAATAGTCATCTAATTTGGTAAATCCTTCCAAAATTGTGTAAAAGCATATAAATCTAATATATACCGCGATTGCTGAAGCTACGATGGAAAACAAACTCATTTTTCTCACTAGAACTAGTTTTTGGACCGATCGTTTCTATGGTAGCTATATGATATAGTCATTCGATCCGGCCGATTCCGACAAATGTGCAGCCTATGTGTATTTCAAGACTTTTTGCAAAGTTTGGTTAAGATAGCTTCAAAACTGAGGAAGGAGATAGCATAAAAACAGACCGACAGACGGACAGACGGGTAGACGGACGGACGGACTGATCAAGAATATATATACTTTAAGGGGTCGGAGATGCTTCCTTCTATGCGTTACAAACATCGTGACAATAATTATGAGTTTAATACAGTAACCTAACAATATAAAATAATATATCCAATAATAATAATAATATAAGCCAATCAAAAATTATTCCGATCCCGAATTTTCAGACTTCACATTTAGAAGAAGTCTTTTGATCTCTACATCCAAATTAATATTATTATTTTTGTTAAATCGAGGAGGACTTTTGGATAAATAAATAACTGATCAAGGAATCAAATGAGTATTAAAGAGCATTCATCAAATCCTGCATAGTGTTTTCGCGTGATGTTTTACGTGTACACTTCAGTCGAAAATTGCGAAAATCCTTATTTCTCGCTTCCAGCTCTTTTCCGACAGTATACCTATTGGTAACGGCACAGAAGACATCATGTCGGCTTCGTAAACTAAAATTTTCTGACGTGAAGAAGGCATATAAAACCACGGGTCTTCAAAGCACAAATCAGGAGTTTGGAAGGCGTATAAACGAAACGCAGTCGTACTCACTTTACGCCCAAACGCCATAGCACGTCAGATTATGCCAAGTCTGCATTTACGCCTGTTATTTGGAAAGATATGTGATATGAAATTATTTAGCATTCTTTGAATTTTTATCAAACCTTTCAGTAAACCTATAAGGCACCTACCGTTTTTCAAACAATTTGCTGTTCAAATTGCTTAAAAGTGCCTCTACTGCCAAACATTTTTTTGGAGGGACATTTTCGGCATGTCATACCAAAAAAATACTGCTTTTTCAAGCCGACATAGTGCCTGATAAATATTCTGTCGTTAAAGGTTGCAGGTTTGAGCAAATAAAAAGAACAAATAAAAAGAACAAATAAAAAGGAATTAAACCGAATCCAGCCGAATTAAGAAAGTTGCATTCCCAGAAATTCTAAATATAGCTGTTGAATTGACGTCAATACGATTGCATAAATCAGACCACGATTTACCATTAACGTCATCTATTGAAAATATCAGTTTGTTATGGCTTTTAGGGCCATGTTCTCAATGACAAAAAAAATTCATTAATCCTTAAAACTATGCTTGATCCATACAAAATCGCAACTACATTCCTTGAATCAATGTTGAAGAACAAGTAATATTTATATAATGTCTTAAGGATTTCTTTCTCTTTCTCTCAAGCTCTCTAACAATTATAAACTTTTGCTTAATAATTAATTGCTTTACCCAGAAAGTTTAGCAAAAAATCCAACTGACCTTAAATCATTTAATCAGTAGCCAGATGCCCGGCGGCTATCCAACGATGCCAAAAATATGTACAAACAGGCAGGCAGGAGGCAGGAGGCAGTCGGCAGGAGGCACTTGGGTAGCAGCAGCAGCAGCATATAAAATATTTGTGAATTTCAAACTTGGCTGACAACTGTTTGCAGATTTTAATCTTTCAAAAAAGCTCTGAGCACGCACAGACAAGGAAGACTGTCCGAGGAGCATGTCCAGTTCAGTTCAGTCCAGTTCCAGGGGCAAAAACTTGCAGTGACACTTGTTAGACGGGCTGACAGCTGGACGCTCTGTGTATGGGAGAGAGAGATGGAGTGAGTTGTGACCACGACCCGATGCAGATGTTGTCGTCATCTGGCTGGTTGTCCTTCAGCTGGAACTTGGACCGAACTGGACTGGACTGGGCTGGGGCTGGGCGACGACAAGTTTTGCGCAATGAAATGACTTTGACAGACGCCATAACTTGGACCAGAGTAACGCCTTAACCCAGGGGCAGTCGGGCGGGCCGCTTCAGTCGCTCTCTCAAGTAATGAGGACAAAGTTTTGCGTTGCAACTGCGGCGACTGCTTTTGGTGGTGGTCAGGCGTGGTGCAATTTGCAAACTTCATTTATTCACGCCTGAAGCGCAACTGGGTGCCCGTGCCTCCTTATGTTTGTTGTTTGCCATCCAGTTTTCTCAAGCAGCAGTTTGACGCTTTCGACAGGGCAACAGAGCCTGAGGAGTGAAGAGTCTTTGGCCGGGTTCTACTTGGGCGATTTGTCACTTGCTTGGTTAAACCGACTTTTGTTGCTTAAATGCTTAGTGAAATGAACTCTGAATAAATGTTTGCTCTTTCTCATTTTATAATTTCAATTGTCGCCAGCAAATCCAAATCCAAATGTTTAAATTCCCTCCAACTAGCGGGTCGCATTTTCAATTTATTTAAATTGAATTAAATGGCTGCAATTTGTGAGGAACCGGCGACAAGTTGTACTAGTTGATAATGATGCCCGCCCATCCCACAGACTGCTGCAGTGTACAGTCATCGTCCCATCCCATCCCATCCCATTCAATTGGTTATATCCGCTCAAGATGAACTTAGTAAATGGAAATGGCGATTGTCAGCGATTTTCTTCGCCCAGCCACTCGTCAAGTTGTTGACTTGTTTCTTGGACAGCAGCTGATTAGTTTTATTAAATGAGCAATTGCCACTTAACATTTTCTGAAGAAATGATCAACGAGTGGGGGCAATCCAAATGGACTGGGAGAGATTGATATACTACTTAGTACATGGAGTGGGTTGGGCGAATGGAATCAAGTATGGATGGAACTCTGATTGCATAGTTGATACATTGTTTATTTGCATCTGCTATGCTTCAGTTTCCTCTTTTGACAATTTTTAATTATGATATGGAATCAGAACTATATACGGTGCTGAGGTACTAAAGACGGGAGTACTTCTATATTGCAGGCTAGTTTTCGATTTCGTTTTTAATTTTGATCAGATTATGCGAAATCGGAATTGGTATTTGATTCCTATTTCAAAAACACTTGTCAACAATTTTTAGGTTTTTTTCTGGCTTCTGATAAGGGACGAAATTTTGCTTTCAGATTTTCATGTGGTGAAAATAATTTTTGAAGAATTTTTTAGTTTTCCATATGTTATTTTGAACATTTTTTGAAGTTAGTTTTACAATAATTAAATTTAAAACCTCAACAACCTCGAAAAAACAAGTAAGAAAGTCTGTCAAGCCCAACCGTAATATACTCTGGTATAAAACTAATAACTTTTAAGTGTGGGGGGTCACACAGACTGTATAACTGCTGCCCATCTCGATTGCGGCCAGTGCTGCCCAGGCACATAACTTGATTTGCTTATAACTTGACCATCGGTTATCTGATCGGGAATATATGTATGCTGAATTGATAAATAATAATGTTTTAAGTATATGTCCAGATTGAAGTATATGTTCCGAACTCGATGAACCGGTTCACAAGTGGTTCAGGGCCATGATTAAAAAATTACTGAAGCTACGAACTTGAAATTTGTATGTACGTTAGTTATGTGAAGATAGACATTTCACTGGTTGAAAACCTGTTCCGAACGCTCTGAACCGGTTCAAAAGTGGTTCAGAGCCTTATCTTAGATATGATGGAAGTCATGAACTTAAAATTTAATGCGTATCTAAGTTACATACAGATAGACATCCCACTGGTTTCAGACCGGTTCTGAAACCGATTGAACCGGTTCAATTTTATTTTAGCTACGATTTTAAAATTGGGTTCAAGACCAGTTTGAATTTAGCTTAAATAAATGGATTATATGTTGTTTAAAGCCATACCTCAAAAATTTGGCAGGTTGGTTATATTGAGTGAAATATTATCCTAGTTCAAACCTGGTTTCAAACTATTAACGTAAAATTGGCTGTCTACGTATGTAACCGTTTTAATAGTCGTTCAGAGCAATATCTGAGGAATAGTTTAAGCTATGAACATGAAATTTATTTAGAATGTTTTCTTGGTGTAATACGGGTTTCGCACCAATTTGGCCTGAATTTGTGAGACAAAAGTTGCAAGATTTGGAAAAAAAAATTTATCGAAATAGCTAAAACGAGAAGGCAAAGCTAACTATGAATGTGCCAAAGTTTCTTTCGCTCCAGCTGTTTTATCCAAAAGAATACATATAGGATATATAAGTCAGATATTTTGCAAATTCAAAATCATTAATTATTTTGTTAATAAATTGTTGACTTCAAAATTTGAGTACGCTTTCATCAAAACAAAACAAAACTCGATAGCTTTTAAACTGAGAGACTAATTTTGCGTAGTAACAAACCGACAGACTAACGGACGGGCAAAGCTCAATCGACTTAGCTCGTCGTCCTGATCAAGGACGCGTTGCAAACTTCTGGTCAGAATTAAAATGCACTTTGCAAGTTTAAAATTTCTAAAGTTTCTTGTTTTTTCGAGTCGCATATGAATCGGATCAGCTTAATACGCCTGCCCGAACTTAATTCTCAACCGGAGCACAAAAAAAACTTAAAAATGGATCGGTTCTAAACAACAATTTGTTGATTTGAGTACCAAGCTGGTCTGTTGGAATGATAGTTATTTTGTTTAAATCAGATCGTTAAAAATAAAACCCAAAAATATGTCACCGACAAGTTATCGCAACACTTGGCATTGCTGTAATCCATATCTTCGAACACATGTAAAATTCTAAAAAAAACCTTTATACTTAAATTAGTATTTAGCGTTTTCGGTCATGAATTTAACAAAGGCAGGACCAGGGTTCGTTCCATGGTTCACACGATTGTTTTTAGTCGTGTCAAAAATGCTCAGCACTGAAATGACTTATGAACAGGAGCAAGTTTTAGTGCTCATGCCTTAAATAATTACTGCTATTGCAAAGAATGCTTAGGTTTAAAACGGATTTACTTGGAATTACTTAGCACTACATCTTAAAAATACCAAAATTGCAAAAAAGCTAAGAATTATTAAAAAGTTGCTAGATTTTTAGTTAACAGCCTTTTTTCAAAACTTGATACCATCTAGCAACTAAATAGCTAAAATGGCAACACTGCTTCGTACCAATTTGTGCATAGACCGGTATAGACTTGATTATAAGCATTCGCATTATGGAATCCAATTTTTTTTTTAATTTTGTGAAAGAAAAATATCGACCAAAACGTCGAAGGGTATACAGCTTGTAATTAATAAAATTCAAAAGATAAAATTATTACAGAGAGGCGCCCATTTCAATATTGAATAAGCTTGTCACATTGATAAAAAAAAAGTGTACATACTTTGTGGAGCGCGGATATGCATTATTTAATGCCCCAAATTACCCAGTGAAAGTACATGTAAAAATATACATTTTCGGAGCGAATGCGAATGTATGAGGATAAATCCCTAGGATAAAAGCTTAATTTTTCGGAATGAAAATATCATAAATCAAACTTTCTCCAAAATTCCTGGTAACTGAGACTTGGAAATGTCTTCAAAGAAGTCATTCGTTTTCCAGATTTTACTTAAGTCAATATTATGGTGTAAGTCTGCCGGTGCTTTGATTTAAAGGTCTAAAAGGTCTACATAATATTATTAGGTTATTGATCTCTCACTTTGAAGGTAATCGATGTCACTCCCATCTCAAGAATCCGTCGTTCTTACATTGTGGGCTGACAGATTTATCTTACCCTTCTTTGGTTTCAATTTCTCAGAAAAAAATCAATTACTTTGAGTCTCTGATGAAACCAAACAAAAAAAAGTAAAATCTCCCTCTAATTGCTGTTGAACATAGCCAAACACTCCTTTAAAATAGTCTATTATCATTGCAATTTCTCTCCATTGTCAGTAATCGCTGCACCCAACTGGCATTATGCTTTATAGGATCCAAATATTAGTGCTTTGTTCCTCAACAACTGAAGTGAGATGCCTACTTTTTACCATTACTCGCATATATAAATTCAATACATTTCGTATTATCGTCTTTAAAATTTGATTAATCATTTTTTCAAATTAGTTTTAAAGTTTCGATTCTTTTGATTTTTGGTAATACTTATAAAATTTTTCTTCTTTTATTTTCTTCTACTAACTACTTCTTCAACTGATATTCAGCCTATTCCTTCTTTTAAAAAATCCTGTAATCGAACCCCTCCATTATCAGCTTGGACCACCTGTAATGTTATTTTATCGTTCGATCAAAGGCAAAACTTCTCCCATGAAGACATAAAATTACGCAGCCTAAACATCACTTAGGGTAACATTAAACTAAAAACAAAGAAAAACAAAACCCATGACCGCATGAAATTGTATACAAAATGGAAAATTCAAATCCCTCCCCAGCCAAAAAAAAAAAAAAAGTATTCCAAGATCAATCAGAGGCGCATTTGATGCAAAAACGAAAAAAAATGTTAGGTCTAATTTAGCAGAAAAATTTCAAATACACTGCAAGAATTTGGTTGACTGACAGCTGGCAATTAGGGCACGCAAATTCTTTCCAAGTAATTTTGCGAGTCTCGAACAGGGACTGTGGGGGTAAGGGTAAGTGAGTAAGTAGTAGCGAATCGAGGCCGAAACGGAGGCCGTTCGCTGGGTCTGTGTGTAATTCGAGTAGATTTTTCCGGCCTGCTGTACGATACAGAGACTCTCGGCTCTCTGCCTTAGCTTGTCGTGGTTCCATTTTAATTGCAGCAAAAAAAAAAAAAAGGTCGCCTCGTTTGCAATTAGATCCACAAGTAAAACGAAGCCGCAGACGAAGGATCGCCAGATCGAGATACGCTCTGCCTGCCCTTCGCTTACAAGCGGAATCTGGGCATCTGTAATTACGGCCTAGGGGACGGGGACTCGTGAGAAACCTGCCCTTGGAGGGGCAGCGGCAGCAGCTCTCCTAGCAAATTAAATCAAATTTGAATGACAATACCAGGCGAAATCAGTTGGCGGAAGTTTGGTTTTAAATATTTTGTAAATTTTGTGGGCGTCCACGAATCGCTCTCTAAGGTTTATTTTTCTTTAATAAAATTAGTTGACGTCCCATGCAGAAAATGGCGCAGCTCAGACGGCATAAAGCTGCTGTGCACTGAAGCGTAGGCCAAAGACGACGCATGTTTTGGACACTCCCTCTCAAGCGGCAGACGGAGACGACGACGGAGGCGAAGACGCGCAACCCCACGACGACTCGATGTTTGTGTGTGCTCATTCCAGTTGGTCGGTGATGAGTTTTTAATGGCTGGCACTGTGGCGCTGGGCCAATGTGAGTTATTGTTTTGTACTTCGCACAAAACTGGTTATGCTTATGATTCTTTTTTTTCCTCGACTTGGGCAAAGTGGAGCTAATCAGTTGAATGGACGAGCTGTATTTGCGCAGCATATTTCGGTTTTTTTTTCTGTTTGTACAAACATTTGAAAAGGGAAGAAATCTGAAGCGGGTTGGAGTTGAGGCATGTCAAAGTCCCTTAATCGGAATCAATTACTCGTTTATTAATTGTTTATATCTTATCTAACGATTAGTTGGTACCTTTAGACGCTTCAGAAATATCTTATGACATTATATTTTAAATATAAGAAAAATCAATTAATCAAAATTGAGATAAGAAAACGAAAATGCCACCACCAACACAGCAACATATTATATATTTAATTCTATAACAAAACAAGTATACGGTTTTAGTCGTTAATACTGTATTTAACACAATTTCTACAGATTGAACATTTTTCGGTGGATGATGAAGAAAGGTCGGCCAAAGTCTTCAACTGTCGAGCAATAAATTGACGCAGATCCAAAAATTACTAATTTTTAACTTGTAAAATATTCGAAGGATTTGACAAATTTCAAATAAGAATCAAAAAGATGCTCAAAAACAAATGAGTATGAATTAGGCTGAGTTCACACTGTGCGACGTATGAGACATGATTTTCAATGTCAAATGACAAGCTATTCACAATGAAAACAGGACAACATGAAGGCCTACTAGATTATCATGTCTCAAAAGTTTTAAAAATATTGAGGTATTAAAAATTTAATTTCAAGCTTAAGTTAAGTTTTTATTATTCCGAAAAAAACTTTCCTGTCATCGTCTTCTTTAAAAAATTTGTAAGCGGACTTAATGTTTATTTTTCAACCTCTGTGAATTCTTGAATCAGTTTCCACAACATCTTATATAATAAATAAAAAAAAAATAGAAGGCTAACATCGGCTACGCCGATGTTTTAAATACCCTTGCAGTTTTCGAAAGGCGCTACCATTGATAACAAAAAAGTTTTGCTCACTAGAATTTGTTTTTAGACCGATCGTTCCTATGGCAGCTATATGCTATAGTCATCCGATTTCGATAAATTTATCCAGAATTGTGTGGAAGTATATGAAACTAATATATACCACGATTGGTGATGCTACGATGAAAAACAAAAAAGTTTTTTTTCACTAAAACTTGTTTTTGGACCGATCGTTTATATGGCAGCTATATGCAATAGTCATCCGATTTTGATAAATTTTTTCAGAATTGTGTGGAATCATATAAAATTAATATACACCACGATTGGTGACGCTACAATGGAAAACAAAAAAGTTTTTCCCACTAGAACTAGTTTTTGAACCGTCTGTTTATATGGCAGCTATATGCTATAGTCATCCGATTTTTATAAATTTTTCCAGAATTGTGTGGAAGCATATAAAACTTATAAATACCACGATTGGTGACGCTACAATGGAAAACAAAAAAGTTTTTCTCATTAGAACTAGTTTTTGGACCGATCGTTCCTATGGCAGCTATATGATATAGTCATCCGATCCGGCCGATTCCGACAAATGTGCAGCGTATTTGTATTTAAAGACTTTTTGCAAAGTTTGGATAAGATAGCTTCAAAACTGAAGGAGGAGATAGCATAGAAACAGACTGACAGACGGACGGACGGACTGACAGACGGAAATGAACTCAGCTCGTCATGCTGATCAAGAATATATATACTTTATGTGGTCGAAAATGCTTCCTTCACTGCGTTACAAACATCGTGACAATTTTAATATACCCTCTGCAAGGGTATAATAAAATACATATCTTTGTCAAACTTATAAAAATACATACATTTTTTTGGGATTGGGAGCTTTGATCTGTAGATTTTGATCGCAGACAGAATTTAGATTTTAATACGCTTCAAATGACATCTCAATTACCCCAAGGACCTGTTTATTCTTAAGAAAAGCTTTTGTTGTTAAAAAAAAACCAAAATATCTATAATATCGATTATTTTGTCAACAAAATATCAATATCGAAATTTTACTTTTTCAATATCGAAAAAATATCGATATTGATAAATTTAAAATATCAAACATCTCAAGTTAAAACCTTGTGACTTAATACATTTTAATTAAGGCTTAATATCTACCTAATCTGAAATGCCCTATAAGATCTGTTAAGAAACACGGAAGTTTTGGAAGTAAAATTCTTTTCAGTCATGCAACAGTCAGCGGGAGGGGAGCCAGCGTCTCGACTACTGAGTATAATTATAATTAGAAAAAATTTTGAATATAAGAAAAAAACTTAATTGCTCTTAAAGAATAAAGATCCATGAATCCAAATTGCAGAGTCAAAAATTTTGCGGTGCATTCCTGTTTTTTGCACGACCCTGAAAGTCTGTTTTTTCATGAATCATTTTATCCTGCTATTGTTGCAGACGAACGTGTACTTTTAAATAATTGATCACTTATTAATATAATGATTAAATATTGTCTTAAAATGTGATGTTGTTGTGTTGTTTTTTAGACGAACCTAACCTAAAAGTCACGAGTTTCGTAAAGTAAAAGTTGTGAGCTGGTCGTGCATTCTCCCAGCAAAAGATGCAATATGTTCATTTGAATGCATTTAATATAGCGAAACTAACCGCTTTTGCTCATTTTTGCCCGTTTGCGCAGTTTAGCCACGTTGAAATGCTTCTAAAGTGGATTGAAGGTGGAATTTGATTGATTAAAACGATTGTTAAAAATCGTACGGCTATGGAAAATCCACTAATTCAAAACAAAATTTGTTATTTCACCGCTGATATTAATAAGTATCTGAAAAAACGCAATAGACTCATTTCAAGGTTCAAGCTAAAACATTATAAATGGGTTTCTTCAAGGTAGTCGACGAAAATTATTTACTAGGAAATGCCACCGGATGCCCATTTGGCGTATACAGAAGGTGGAATGTGTTTTGAAAGAATATTAGCTACCGAGCTTTTTATAAAGCAAACTCAAGCCACATTTTTTCACATAAACAAAACATTTGAAATTCGTTTCTTAGAAGCAAATTGAGCCATATAATCCAGGAAATTATTTAAATGCATTATTTGAATATATTTTGTTAATTAACTCAAATAGGAAATCCTAATATTTTATGGGCGGTACGGGTGGGTGTCGTCGGAACGGTCTAACAAGTTTTACGGTTTTTATATATGTCATAAGAATTAAATATTCCAAGTTACAGAACTCTAACAGTTTTCGTTTAATTTTTGCCCACATATTGGCCAGGTTATAATAGCCATTGCGCTCAGTATTTTTATTCTAAACAAATTTCACTTCCTTGAGGACCAGTACACTTCATTGTATCCTTCATTCATATTTAGTCTCTTAAACTAAAGACTATTTAAGACACCTTAACAAATCGTATTAAGCTTTAACAAACTTGAGGATTGTGCTAAAAAATAAATTAATTTTCAAACCAATAAATAGAGTTTTCTTACTTAAGTCGTATTCAATTTCAAATGATTTGGTTTGGGCGCATCGAAAATAATTCCATCGACTCATTTGCCCTTAGCCACCTACCAGTTGTTCCTCACATTTCTGTGTTAGTTTTTTTTCGTTTTTTGTTTGTTTTGTGTCTTTATCTCTCACTCCCTACTCCATTGACCCGTCAAATGTGGCCTGCTCCACAGATTAGACTTATTTCATATGCAAATATATCCGTGACATGCCTAAGATAAAATATCTCAAAAGTTGATTCTCTTTTTATTTGTTAAATGCCATCACACCATCACCTGCTGTAATTTACAGCTCATACAGTTAAGACTTTCTGCTCATATATTAGACATTTTATTTGGACTGGAAACTTATGTACCGCATAGATAACCCCCAAAGTTCGAAGATTAAAAATGCAAAAACCCTAAATATATACATAAATTCTCGCTGATATGAGAAAACTTGACTAAATTTATAAATATATAAATATACATTAAGCGTGAATTCATTAGGCTGCGCCACCTGCCACGGACACATATTAATAATTTTCGCTTATGACTTCATTCAGCAAAACCAAGACAAAACTTAAGCAGCAAAATAAGTTTTAATGATGGTAATAAATAAGCATAGAAAAATGTGGAATTTTTTTTTCTGCCAATGTCGCGAGAAATTAATTTATAATTAGGCAACTTCACGCCGTGAGGCACGCACCAAAAAAAAACGAGCTGAGCTCCTGAAGGCAAACAAAAGTGGACAGTGATTGGGGCATAAATTATGAGAGTCCGAACTAGCAAGTTCGGAGGGAACTGAGAGCTGAAGATTTGTCAAACATAAATTAGATGGGGTCACAGGTACACAGTGGGGCTAAATGGGGTCTAAATTGATTGAAGTGTATAGAGAGAGGTGAGAAGTGAGAATAGACGTATGATTTGTTTTATATACTTATCGTAAATATCATTACTTTATACTTTAACTAGATTGTGTGTCATAATCTTAAGCAATTACTTATTCATTTAAATGAATATCAAGCAAATTTTTTTTAATTCATATAAATCCAATTCCCAACCATTGTCATTGAGTAGATGCGATACCTAATGCGAGCCATGACTCTGCCTAGGATGACTACTTCACAGATATGCGCACGCACATTGGGCGAACAAAGAACTTGCTGACCGCGTAGCATGTGGCATTCATTCTTGGGGCAGGGGGGGATGCTGTGGTTCCATCTGCAATCTTCAACCTCCAAAGTAATAAGCAGTCCGGCGTTGTCGTCTTCGTCGTTGTCGTCGTCGTCGTCGTCTTTTGCCATTGAAATGCTGTTACAAGTAACACAAAATGCGAACAATGAACATGCCGGCCGGCCAGCGCGAACAATGCCCAATCCTCCTCCAGCTCCTCCACTAGTGCCCCACCAGCACGTAGATGTTATTAATATGGCTGCCAATTTGTCCATGTCCAACGTCAAGCAATGAAATAAAATGTCTCTCTAAAATAAAAAGCAAGAGCAGCTGAAATTGTCGCACTTGGTCACCGCCATTTGCCATTTCATTCAATTAAGTTGCAAGACAAATAATATAAATAATAAGAATTACGAGTGTGTGTGTGTGTGTGTGTGTAGGAGCCATTTTCAATTTGCTGCAGCAGCAGTTTGTGCAACCTGAAAGGAAATGCAACCTCAGCATTTGCATTGAAATGCTGGAAACTTGAAATTACTTGAAGAAGGAAGCTGGCGTAAATTACCCAAAAAAAAAAAGGAACGAAAATAAATGGCCACTGGCAATTGACACCACCAATAATCCACACCCAAAACTCCTACAGGCAAATTTTCGCTGAGCTTGGCATTTGTTTTGTTTGCCATTGAGAGAGAAGAGGAAATTTGGTGATTCGATTTTGTGTTCAATATACTGCTACATTTTTATTTTCCGATGGCCGCCTGAACTATCTAATTGCATCAACGAAATGAGCTAATTTTCTGCTTGACTAAAGCTACGATTATCTGGGAGGGGCCATGTGATTCATGTTTATATGTTGTTTCTGATTTAAATAAAACTATTTTTTTTTTATACAATGAATAATTATAAAGAAAATGATATTATACTAAAAAATTTCAAATAATATGAAGAAGATTTGAAATTGATTTATTTTAATACAAATGCGACATGCATCATTTTCCCAAGCAATTTAACGATTTTTTAAATAAAGATATTCCATTTTGGAAAAAAGTGTTTAAATTGACCGAATTTTATATTAAGTATAGGTGCCCTGAAGTATGCAATAATTGGTGCTAAAATTTGTATAATCATCATAATTTATCCATATTTCAAGTTAGATATCGATCAAATGAAAGACATCAAACAGTAAGCGAAAGACTGAAAGAGAGATATAGTGGCAACTGAGAGCTTTTTATGCGATATAAGTTGGGGAAAAAATTATTTAACAATACATCATCGTTCAAGACATTTTACATATTAAGTTGTTGTTGATAACTTCTGCACAGATAATGTTAGTAAATGGAATGCAAAATTAAAAATTGCAGTTTCATTATTTTATATTAGCAATGGTTTTACTGATTTTCTTACAAAAATTTCGAACAAGGTTAGTTGAATGATGGCCAAGCCAAAAGCTGATGGGTGTGGATGGACCTATATGATACATTCATCTGATCGAGATCAAACTCAGCAAAATACATTAAAAATAAAAAATTGCCTCTCACTCACGTGTCCCGCTCACCAGTCTTTTCCTATAGACAACGATCCAGCCCACATCACTAAACGCCTTTCAAACTGTTTTAGCATAATTTTCCATGAGTCTTAACGACTCTGCTAAACTGCTGTAATTAAAACGATAACCGATTTTTTTTCTGCCTATTAACGATTCGAAGTAAATGTGTGCTGTTATAGCGCTGTTAAGAAATAAAATATCCCGAAAATAAATTCATTGATGAGAAAATAAATTTTTTTATTTTTGAATTTAGTTGTGCAACGATCATAGCTACATTGTTACAAAATTTAAAGCAAAATTCATGATAGAGATATTAAGTTCTAAAATCAAATCAGAAACAAAAAAACCCCCAACTAACAAATCAGCAATCTTTACGGGTTTTGTTGAGTTTTTATCAGCTAGTTGACAACGTTAACTTTCTGTTTAAAAAAATAAATGTAAAATGTGGTAACTACTAAAACACAAAATGTGTAGAGAAAATATGAAAAATCTACTCGATTTACAAATGTACAAAACATTTCAGCAGAACAAGACTCAAACAATTTTACCCAAACAGTTTTTCATAATTTAAAATATCTTTAATGCTGAAACAAAAAAATCGGAAAATGAAAGTTTTATGCGGATTACAAGAAAGCAAAGTTTTCAAAGCAAAAGTTCACAAAACTAATTATCACCATACAGTCTTTTTTTCCAATACTATAAACCACCACACCACAAATACCCACTACCCAACACCATAAACAAAAAAACTCACCATCTTCATTTATTAATTTAACTATCAAAAAATTCACACTATCAACTATCTTATTATTTACCCCCCCCCAAAAGCAGAAATCATTCTTTACACAATCACCATCACGCCAAATCGACTAAACCATTTACAATAAAAACAAATATAAATAATCTAAATTTTTATTTTTTATCAACAAATCAATTATTCTAAACTTCTTTCCCGTTTTTTTGTCTTAATTGTCTTTTAAATTTCAAATTGCCATCTAAACAACCCACTTACCCTTCAATAAAATAAAGTTGTTTTATTGATTTTTGATTTTAGTCACAAATTTTATCGTTGCAAATAAATGCCACTATGCAACGACACTTATCTCTTTTGAATAGATTTTAAGATATCTTAAAAAAAATTCTAAAATCAAGTTTTGAAATAAACAATTTCGAGTCTTAGACAAAATAAAATTCGACTTTTTTAGAAAAATATACACCATGAGATATCATTTTATATCACTCAAATCTGTCACTTTAACCTTTAAACTATAGATATCAAATTTATACAAAACATTTGAAAAACACCCTCGTAAAAAATTTTCCATTTTTAGAACCCCGATTTTAATAAAATTTTTCAGAATTATCTAGGAGCATATGAAACTAATACATACCAAGATTGGTGACGCTACGATGAAAAACAAAAAAGTTTTTCTCACTAGAACTAGTTTTTAGAACGACCGTTTCTATGGCAGCCATATACTATAGTCATCCGATTTTGATAAATATTTCTGGAATTATGTGGAAGCAAATTAAACTAATATACACCAAGATTGGTGACATTAAGATGGAAAACAAAAAAGTTTTTCTTACTAATACCTATTTTCCGACCGATCGTTCCTATGGCAGCTATATATATAGTCATCTGATCCAGCCGGTGCCGTCATTTTAGTGTGAAAAATTTTTTTTACTTCGTTTTTCCTGGGTTAAGATAAAACAGTTGAACTCAAATTTTTGACCAGATAATGTTTATATGTAGTGTTATCGAAAAATCATACAGGAGATAAAAATCAAAAATTGGTTTTGGCATGTTTCACTCCACCCTAATATGTAAGGCATGACATACAAAAATTAGTTTGAAGAAATATTCTGAAAATTTTCTATTATTATTCCTGTTCAGTAACATAGCATAGCTTCAGGTGCAATTTGTAAAGATAAATCATGCTGTTAAAAACTTAAAATCTAATACAATGCGTTAAACGAATTGTGTTTAAATATTAGCCTAGTTTTCTATCATGATTTTACTCGACCCTTAATCGACTCGAAAACTTTTTCGTGACCAACGCGAACAAATCTTTTTGATGCTTAAATATTCATGTAATATCGGATGTATGTTAGTGGAATTTCGTACTTTAGCTTAAAAATGAACGAAATTAATTCCGCGAAAATGCATCATGAGCACAAGACCGGCGGGAGTGAGTTTGTTTTACCAGCGACTTACATACTCGAAGTTCATTGCCAAAAATATAAGAACGCTTATCAAAATCTAGCTGTTCACATAAAGCACTAATATTCACAATTTAAAATTTTTTTTAATTTTACTTTTCTAAACTCAATTCAAGTGTCACAAGAGTTTTGCTTTTTACCTTTCCATTATCAATTTCGTCTTTAGTCATTTCTCCCTTCAATAACTTCCATCTACCTTTGCGCACTTTCCAAGCAATTTCACCAAAAGCAAAACAATAATGCAAATAAAAAGGGAGAAAAGAATGCAGCACAGAAAAAAAAACATTGAAAATTGCAGAAAATCAATCAAAAATCTCAGACATTCTCTGCCTTTGACTCGAAGTAATTTAAAAGCAATCTGCGACGCAACAACAAACAAACAAACAAACTGCAAAGATACAAGAGCTCAAGTTGGCTTCTTTTCTCCCCACCACACCCCATCCCGGCTAACAGCTAGCAAAAGCACTTTGCCTTTTGGGCGCAGCTACCCCCTTACCCCTATGACGACAATATCAAGTGGGGCACCTCATCATAAGTAAGCCAAGCACTTTGGCTGAGTAAATGTGCAAATAAGTATCGTGTGCGCGTTACCAGGCAATGATTCTCAAACTGTGCCCAGAGCCCAGCCAAGTGCAACGAACGTTTTCCAACTCTTGGCAAGGGCATAAGCATAACTAGACACATTCATCCTCGTTGGTTGGCATTCTATTTTTGCACATGAGTTATTTTACTTAAGTTCTTGCTGCATTCTAACGTTGCACTTACTCAAGGCACATGCACCTTATGCCTGTCAACAGCAGGCCCCAAGCTCCATCTCTGCCCGGTTCTCCTGCTGCGGCTCCACGAAGCCAGTCTGAAATGTAACCAAACATGGCTCGAGTGTCAGCAGCAGCAGCCAAAGCCATTGCAGAATCTGGCGGGGGGGAATAGGCATAGGGGGGAATGGTAAGAGCGGGAACGGGAACTGTTGTTATGCAGTGCTCAAGTAATCAGTGCTACTGTCGCTTATTGTTTGTCTGTCGTCGGAATCGGTGTCGGAGTCAGAGTCACAGTTGCACAGTTACAAGAACTCATTGTTTTTGATGATTGAAATCCTTAGAAAAATTGCAGAAATCAAATGAGTTATCGAATTAACAAGTCCTCACCAATATATTAAATATTAATTAAGGTAAAGAGGTTTTTGTAAGAGGCATACGGAAGCATCTGCGACCAAATAAAATTATTGGCATAATCCTGTTCGTTACTCCAAGTTCTTACCGTTGAGATTTTGTCATCGATTACAGGATTTATCGAACAAATGCGATAAAATGTTCTCTTTGGCAGCATTATTGCATCCATTGAACTACTGATGTTGGTTTTCATAACCTGAGGGCCGTTTTCTCATCTTTATGGTTTTCAAATACTGGAGCTTTTTACTGAAATTTATGTTGCCGACTTTTAGGCCGCGTTTAAATCATACTCTGGTTGTTTTAGACACAACCAAAGATATTTTTGAACCTACCTAAAAGTAGTCAACATTTATCAAGAAGCACATGGATTTGAAAAACATGAAGATGAGAAAACGGGCCTAAGACTAGCTTATCATAATACAAGCAAAATGGGAAGAAAATTTATTGAGATGACGCTTCATTATCATGATGAGCATCAAAACAGGCCACCAGCGATTTCAACTATGTAAATAATTAATTAACGATACCTGTACAATAGGCAGGATTATCGATACCTTAGCGCAAAAGTGGAAATGTTGGAATTTTTTTTGTTGTGGCGGTTACTCAAAGAATTCACTTCATTCCTTACATTTTAAGGGTATAACTCACGCTCGTCCTGACTCTCCCGCTTGTAGCAAAAGCTCTGAATTCAAAAAATTTCCATCTCCGCCACTCCATGTGCAAATGCATTTTTTTCGCACCACTAGCTTCTATGAATTTTGTTAAGCAGGAAAGCTGCATTCGACACAAGAATGCAGAAATGCAAGAATGTGGTGCGGTGAGAACGGGACATCAGTCTATCCATCCATCTGTATAAATTCCTAAATGTCAGAGCATTTAAGAGGTTAGATAATCCATGACTTCTTTTGGGGCCAGCTGAGTTATCTTTATTGATACCATTTAAAACAAAAGATATTTTAATTATACCGCTGAATCTTGATTAAATTTTTTTTTTTGTAAAGCTAAAGTTCAAAATGCATATAATTTAGTTTTAATATTTATATAAATTTGACTATTTTGTAAGTCTAACGTGAGCACTCCAAATAGCTTGCGAACAAACATTATCCAAGTAGCCTGAGTTTAAGGACGTTCTCATGAAAAACAAACAAGTTTTTATACACTTGAAAGGTGTATATTAAATATTCATTTCCGACCACATAAACTATATATATTCTTGATCAGGACGACGAGCTGAGTTCAATTCCCTCTGTCCGTCTGTCTGTTTCTACTCAAACTAGTCCCTCAGTTTTAAAGCTATCGAGCTGAAACTTTGCACAGAGTCTTATTTTCACTGCACGCAACTAATATGTCGGAACCGGCCGGATCGGATGACTATATCATATAGCTGCCATAGAAACAGTCGGTCAAAAAACTAGTTCTAGTGAGAAAAACTTTTTTGTTTTCCATTGTAGCGTCACTTAACTTGGTATATGTTGGTTTTATGTGCTTCCACACATTTGTGGAAAAATTTATCAAAATCTGATTACTATAGCATATAGCTGCTATAGAAACGGTCGGTTGAAAAACTAGTTCTAGTAGGAAAAACTTTTTTGTTTTCCATCGTAGCGTTACTAATCTTGGTATATATTAGTTTTATATGCTTCCACACATTTTTGAAAAAGTTTATCAAAATCGGATCACTATAGCATATAGCTGCCATAGAAACGGTCGGTCAAAAAACTAGTTCTAGTGAGAAAAACTTTTTTGTTTTCCATTGTAGCGTCACTAATCATGGTATATGTTAATTTTTTATGTTTTCACATAATACAGGAAAAATTTATCAAAATCGGATGACTATATTATATAGCTCCCATAGAAACGGTTGGTCAAAAAACTATTTCTAATGAGAAAAACTTTTTTGTTTTCTTGATATATATTAGTTTTATATGCTTTCACATAATTTTGAAAAAATTTATCAAAATCGGATGACTATAGCATATAGCTGCCATAGGACCGATCGGTCGGAAAATGTGTTTTTCTAAGAAAAGTTTTATTTTATGGTATCAAATTTTTATTATCAATGATTTAAAAATTTTAAATAACTGATATCTATATCCTATATATATTTTACTGGTTAAATTAGTTGGAGTAAAGTTTCTCAAGTGTATTAAAACTTCGGCACAGTCGAAGTTAGCTTTGCTTTCTCGTTTTTACTAAGTCCAATTTCCGACCGTTCGGTCATATGGCAGCTATAGGATCCGATCTCATCCAAATTTTGTTGAACTATTTAAAATCATATATTATACATAATACTTGAGTTTAAGAACGTTATTATGGAAAACAAAAAATTTTTTTAACTAAGACCCATTTCCCGACCGATTGTTCCAATGACAGCTTTAAGATATAGTCGTCCGATTTTGACCAAATTCGGTAGTTCTGTGTGACAGCTTATAATATTCATAATTCCTGAGTTTAAGAACGCTATCTCTAAAAACAAAACTGTTTTTCCCACTAAGACCCATTTTCTGAATGATTGGACAGACTGACGGCCGGACGGACAAAGCTCAATCGTCTCTGCTCGTTGTCCTGATCAAGAATATGCATAGTTTATAGGGTCGGAAATTAATATTTCTAAGCGTTACAATCTTCTGGGGCAAAATTAATAGACACTTTGCATGTGTATAAAAATTCGGAACCGAAATTGTAACGATACAATGCTTTGTTTACAGAAAATCTGTTCTTGAATACCGTTTCTCAAAAAATACAATATCTCGGCTTGGTTCTGGCTTTGAGTTTAGGATCGGGTTCCGGTTTGATTCACTGGTATCTGCGCATTATTTTTAGGGATTCCCGCGGGTCCCGAAAAAATCTTCGGATCGGGACGGGATTGAATTTAAAATTGTGTGTCGGGATTGGGACGGGTCGGGACAAACTAGGGTCGGGATCGGGACGGGATCGAATTTTCTATCCCGCGCCCATCTCTAATCTGGATCTGTCATTCCTATTATGGCATTGATTTGCGTAATGGGTTTGGGTATAAAAACTCATGTAAAATGTTGAGCACACCGCACCACTGTGTCCTCAACCCACACGGTTAGCAGAATTGTCGGCTGGTCTGTTACCCAGAGACTTGGCAATGAGTCTTGTTCTGTCGCCTTGTTTAGAGTTTTATTTACTTGTTTCTCATCTGCTTATGTTGCAAATGTGGCGCCCCCCCCCCCCCCAAACCCATGTGCATTTTTCTTTTCGTCTTGACTTCTGGTTGTTGTTTTGCGATTTATGGCGGTGGTAAGTGGAAACTCGCAGCACTTGGCTTGGTAAATTAAGTGCTTATTTGGAGTTTAAGTTGCTGCAATTAGACGTTTTCTCAAGGGCCCTGCACTTGGCATTTGGGGACAGTTGTCAGTCATATAGACTTAATTTTTTTTATACCTGAAAAAGTTGAAGACAACTTGGACGGTTGAACAGGCCCTCATGAGGATAATGTAGATTTGAGTTTCAAGGATGCGTCTTAACAAAAAAAAAAAAAAATTAAAAATCGTTGACAATGAAAACATTGTTTTGAAATAGATTAATTAACTGTGGGATGGGTGGCTGTAAGTACAATTAACAAAAGTTTGCAGACTTGTTTAATGGCAAAGATGGATTTTGCCTGTAAAAACAGGTTTAAAATTATGTTAAAATATTTTTTTACAAAATTATTAATATTTCCGATACTACCAATGGTAGCTATGTGCGAAAACAGCAAAATGTATAATTTCATTTACTCAACCCACACTTCAAAATTTAATGCTGAAAGCATGCCAACTTCTTCACCAAAATCGTAAACATTAAAAATCCGACCCATTCTAAGTAAATAGTTATTTACTGACTTAGAAAAGCAAGAAAAATGTGCTTTCATTCCAACTTATTCTCAAATTTGGGTATAATTTTAGATTCTCTTACATTTCAAATGACAATAACTCACTTGGCATTTCACAATTAAAACCTTGACCTAACATTTTGAAACCCGGTGGTCTCTTCTCACCCCGCCCCATAGCACACTCCCTATCCCAAACTCCATTCAAAGCAGTTAAGCCATAAAAAAAAAAAATGTAATTACTATCATATATGCAATGTCTTTGTATCCTCAGTAAATCAGTGCTAATCCCGGCGAGCATCTGGAATCTGCTTTTCGCATAAATCAAAGTTGGCATAAAATTTCACACCTTGCCTGGTTTTATGATTTTACGCTTAATTTACTGCCCTGATATGAACGACGAAGGAAACAACAAGACACTAAAAATATATTAAAAAAAAAAAACACTGAACCTAAAATTTTACTTTGCTCACTGAAATGACATAAAAATTCAATAAAAATTAAGAAATGCCAGCTGCTGTCAGGTTTTTCATCATTTCAGCAGACAAGAGGACGCCAAGTCAAAGGCAATTTCTACCCCCAGCCTCAGCCTGGGGTCAAATCGTAAAAAAGGAAGGCGAAAAAAACTACAAGATTTATGACTCAACAATAAATTCACAACTTCACATTACTTTAAGGTGAACGGGTGAAAGTTGCACCCAAGTATGAGAGTCCCTGTGCTTATTGATTCCGCCAGCCGGGAGGGCAGATCATTATGTGACTGTCGCACGCCCACCTGGCAATTTCCTTGAAATTTCTATTTTTTTTCCTGCGTGTGAAAATGAATTGCAATTCTGCTTGTGCAATTCGCTCGAAGTGCAAAAATCGATAGACAATAGTTGAATGAGAACCCAAACTTCATACAATGGAGCACTGTGACCATTTTCCCATCTTTTCTCAAGTGCTGCTAACTGTTCTTCGCCCTGTCCCTCTCTCGAATTGAGGTTGAGATTCAGCACTTGTAGCTTCCCGTTCCCGTTTCGAGCTGACAATGAGCCCTGCGGAACAATGGGCGAACAGAGAACGTCATGATATATGTAAGTAAGTGCAGCGAGTAATGAAACAAATAATAATAATATAAAAAAAAAGTAAGAGGAACGCAACCAACAGGTATTTATTGTATTTGCTCAAGCAGAATATATCCTGCGGCTTGGCATTGTCAATGGGTACGGGACCAGGGCCAGGGTCTGCTTCTGGGATAGGGTGCCTTATTTGGAATGCCTTTTCGGGTGGGAAACAAAAAAAAATTGTGCAATAGTCGTAAAATTTTACGGTATTCTATGTGTGTGGGAGTTGAATGCTAATAAAGACGAAAATGACTTGGGAAAATTAAATAATAGGTCACTGACGTAAGGAGGATATACAGTCAAATACGTGCATTAGGGTGGCCAAACTTTTTTTTTTAACCAAGCGTATACGAAGCCACTATAAGTAATAAATAGTTATCGGATGCGATTTCGACATATTAGGAGCCTCTGTGCAATATTTCAGCTCGATAGCTTGAAAACTGAGGGACTAGTTTGGAAAGCCACAGACAGACGGCGGACAAAGTAAAATGAACTCAGCTCATCGCGCTGAAAAAAAAACGACTGACAGCGTTTTAGAACGAACGGGATAGAATTTATATCGTTTTGTACTCAAAATTTCAAGTATAATTCGTACTTGGTTGTACTTAAACTAAGTACGAATCAGTCTTAAGTTTCAAATTTACCCAAAATGTTTCTAAAATAAGAACAAAATTCTTAAATCAAGTACGAAATAGTTAAATCAAGAATTTGTTGTACTCAAACGTTCTAGAACGAACGGGATAGAATTTATTCCGTTTTGTACCTAAAATAACAAAACAAGGATTGTCGGTTTGAAAAGTTTTGCTTGCTGTTCGGTGGAATGAAAAGTAATTGCCAAGTTAAACACTCGTACAGTTGATAAATATACATAAAGTAAATATTATTTAGTTCATTGATCAATTTAGAAACTTTTTATGAAATTAGATTTCCGTTCTGGCTTTTAGTTCATTCACAAATAAAATAAAATAAAAATGCATTGCGAACAAGACTGTACTAACAAAAGTAAGTTTCTCTAAATGCCAAATCGATCGATTCGCCTGTATCGTTAACCGGTTGGAGCACCAAAATAAAAAGTAAGCAATTTTACTCGGAATTGAGAAAGGAAAAATAAAACCGAGTCGAATTTGCGTTCGGTTTACTTTTCAAAATGTAGTGGAATTCAGAACATGCCTGATTAAACATGATTCGTTATTAAACTAAGTACGAATCAATCTATAAGGAACGAGTCGGGATTGGTTCAAGCCAATTTCGTTTTAAGAATAAGGTTTAAAAAATCTTGTAATATCCCAAAATGTTCTTAAGATTCTGCATAAATGATAAACAAATCTAAGAGTAAAGAGTAACTCATACAAAAATAAAATAAACATTGATTGCCAAAACACATGTGAGATGTGTGTGCCCAGCTCTAAAAATAATTGTCTGCCTAAAAGTATACCTCAATATAATTGCGTGTCGATTTCAGGTCTAGATAGGACATCTAAAAATGTTCAATACAATTTTCTGCACATTGTCGATATAAATATAAAGGTAAACTGGCAATGAAAGAAAAATTCTCAATTGCATTTTACACCGAGGCCCTGCCACAAGCTGAGACCTAAAATATGTATACATTAAAGCACAACAAGCAGACAGTTTAAATTGTGTTTTTTATTTGTTTTGATAAAATGAATAAATTAATTTTTAAAGTAAATCCTATTGCTTAGGGTCTGGTCCTAATCAAAAGCATAAAACATGTGGCCATGAAAAGATAATACAAATGAAAGATAATTTTGGGAGGCATAAGCTTAAAGTGCCTACACTAAACTTCGAAGTGTTCAGAGAAAGCCTAAAAATGGAGCGCCAAATTGTTTTAAAGCTACCACAAATGTAAAAAAAAAGGTTCAAACGGTAGTCCATGCAATCCTTTGAAAAACGAATTGCCAAAGCACTGTATCCTTTTGGGTCTTCTATATAGTACCGATATATTGGCTACTTGTTTGATGATGAAGGAATCTTGTATCGGTGTATTTGAATCCGAACTTGCTAAGAAGAATGGCCTTGCAGTGGAACTACATAGAAAAACATAACCATTTATTATATTAATAAACGTAATAAAATGATTTTTTTAAAAATGTCTAAAATTGAAATACGACTGCTTAGAAGATTTTAATATGCTGCGCCGTAAAACACTTCCGCCGTCGGTCCATGGCATATATGTATAGTCATCCGATTTAGGTATTTCTTTCCACACATGCTTTGCATTAATATAATGCAATAATAACGTCTAATAACACGCCATCATCATACGAATTTAATATCTTTACATCAGAATTCCATATTCATATCTTGAAACTCTGTTATCATTTCTAGAATTGTATGTATATATTCATCAGATATGTATAATTTTGAATGGCTCTGGAACTTTTTCTGTTCGGTCCAGTTTTATATATCATTCTATGTCTTTCTTTGGGTTTATCGCTTTGCATTTTCTCAATATCCACTAATTCGAAATTTACAAAAATATGTTTTTTGTTGATTCTTTTCCAAATTTCTTACTTGTTCTTTTAACAAATAGCAAGTTTAGAAACTCAAAAAGTGTTGAAAGGATTTTATTTTAAATATCAAAAACAAAATCAGTGTAGAAAAAAATGAGATGATAAAAACGTTTCGATCCGGGGAAAATCAAATACGATCATAAACTCGAATAAATTTGATATTTTCAAATCTGTAAACAGAATTCTTGTGGCCGATTATAGTGCAATGGATAGTGAGTGCGCTAACTGTGCGGGGAGGTCTGGGTTCGATCACGCCTCGGAACATCTAAACAAAAGAGTTTTCTTTACAACTTTTACACATCGTGCCAAATTCACCAGCTATTGGCGCCAACAGTTCCCTTTTTCGATTTCGATCAAAATATGCGGAATCGGAATTGGTACATGTTTCCAATTTCATAAAATAATTGTGTGATTCGTCTTTTAACTTCCAATTTCCAATTATTTTTATTGAACTGTCTCGATGGCAATTAGTTTGAACCGAATTATCAAATCCTTTTTTTTTTGGAAAGTAGATCTCTTACCAATTCCGATCGATCGGATTCGGAAACGAGAACAGGCCGGATTTCAAAATTAAACAAAAACTCTCTTACAATTTCTCTCTTACAAATTCGATCACGGTCATACCTATATTTGGGATGTCATATTTTTTGAGCTTAAAGTACAGTTGTGCTCGAATTTGAATATTTATTTTGTCCACCATATAGTTTTGTTCTAACTATGATACTATATTTTTCTCCAAGCTCTACTCTAAGTCAACTTGTCTTCGGTTCCATTGCAAATCCTAGGCCCAGTTTTTCGCTCTAATTCGCCTTAAGCCTACAGAAACTGCCGAGCTAGGATATTCGCCTGCTACTGCTTAAACGGAAAAAAACTAAATCTGAAATCAGAATTTCATTTTAACAGAGAACAAAACACAACACCGCCAAGGACCAACAACCAACCCCTCCTGTCAGAGGCCAGGTGTGCCCGTGCCGGTGCGCAATCAGCTTTGTAGGCGATTTGTGAGGATTAAACTGCGCACCATCCGAAGAGGGAGAGCGCTGTGGTAGGGGGAGAGAGCGGGACAGTTGTCTACCTGCTGGAATTTGGTTTTGTAGGCCTCTGGTCCTGGTAGTAGGAGGAGGATCAATTTGCTGACTAAATACGCACAGAAAGGTGTAGCCGTAAAATCTGTCAGAGGGGATAAAATCTTTCATTTTTTTCGTTTCAATGGGCACTTTGAGCCGAGACCGAAATATCGTTTACGAAATTAGAAAATTGAAATACAGAAAATTTCATGCTTCCTGGTAATTGGCAAACAAACTGTAAGCAATTCTCCGATTCGAGAGCTGGAAACAAGTTATGGGTCCAGGCTGGCTGGTGGCCAGGTGGCATTCAATTGGGATTCAACATGCTTCTATTTTAAGGGTGGCTTTATGCAAAACTATTTTGCCAACTGCGCAGTTCTGACGTTCTCTCGTTCATTTCGATTTATATCAAAAAATGATCAGGTTTAATTAAACCCAAAGTGACTGTGTCGCCTCACTGTCTGTTCCTGCAGAAACAAAATAGAAGGGAAATCGATTAAGTCCAGTCGTGTGTTAGCTAGCTGTCTCACACCTCACAGGCTCAAGACAGTCCGCAATCTCGACTGCAATGCAACAACACATCATCGATCATCGTCAAACTGTCTGCCTAGGCCAGATTTGAGGTAGAAGCCTCAGGTGTGCGTTCGTTCAGCTCACACATCACCAACAAGACCCTGCGAAAAGTGAGAGGGGAGGTAGGAGTGGAGAGGAGTACTTGTCAATATTATTGCGCCGTTGGGACTCTGGTCTATTGCGCAGTTGGCAACGCATTTCAGCACTTTCCGTTTACTTGGACTTTGGCTTTGCCTGGGGTGTTGATTTTTTAGATTTTCAACCTGCAGTAAAGCGGGCCGTGGGGCAGAGTTGGTTTAATGTTGGTTTGGCTTGTAGTGAAAGGTTGATGGTTGATTGCATTTATAAAAGGTATACATAACATTTTGCTTTGATATTAGTCAAATTTCAGCATTAAACTAGAAATAGACACTTGAGATTCTTAAATCAAATTGTGTGTCAAAACCAGGGTTAGAGTTTTAAATCAAAATAAAAAATATTCAATTATTTAGAATCTATAACCTAAGTTTCTGTGTAGCCTAATAACACAATAACTAATTTTTTTCTAATAAAAAAATCCAGTTCAGCGGTTGGCTCCAACAACAACAAGTTTTATGGCTTAGTTTAATGTATTCCCGTTTCCAAGGTGGGATAGTTGTATTTAAAAGCTTGGACTTATATCAATTAACAGAGTTTTTGACTTGTTACCCGATAATAATGTATAATCTTATAACATCCTAGAAAATCTAATAACTTGTTATTAAAATTAGGACTTTGTATATAATGTTACCTGACTAAAAAGAACGTTTTACCATGTTCAGAATTCAGAATTATATTTTCTGCTTTCAACATTTTTAAGGAATTTTATGAAAAATTAAGGATATAAGGCGAAAATAATAATAGCACCATTTTTCGAATATGCACCTAAAATTTCAAGAAAAACTTAAATCATTTCTTAAAGATAATTGAATATTTAAGCTAAAATTTTTCAATAAACTTAACATTGAGTTGAGTTGCTTTTGTTGGCAATAATGGCTAGGCAAAGTCTTGGCGTCGATTCAACGGAATCCCGGCACCTTTTTAGAGGAATCTTGCATCAGGACTTCTGAATGACTTTACTTAGTGATCTGGTGCTGGTTGGCTTAACAGCAGCAACTGCCTTTTGACATCAGGCCACACAATTTCGATGGGATTGAGGGCTTGCCCCAGGCCACTCACTTTATCAGAATTTTTTCCAAATCATTCTTTCCACAGAATACAAACTATTGACGTACTCATTGACCTACCATAGTAGAAACAACCAAATACCATGGTTTCACTAGTGAATTTACGTTAATTTTTTTATGAGATAAGATTACTCCTAACATACGAACGAGAGCCTTTCCATAAAAAAATAATGCAAGTTTTAATCAGTTGATATGGAAAATATCTCAGTAAACTATTCTGCGAAGGAAGAATGGGTCGTCGACAGCATCATCTCGACCTATTAGAAGCTGGCCTGGCCCTGGAAAAGACGACACCATGTAAGTTGAAGAAACATTTTTTAACTATGTGTAAATTTCTTTTTAAACTTTAAACACGTTTTTCTCAAAATGTACACACAACTGTCTTAGATATATTCTACGGGGATTGATCGAAGGATTATATCGGAAAATTATATCAAACATTTTTTTAAACATTTTTCTCGAAAAATTTGTTCGAAAATTTGAATTTTTTTTTAATTTTATAAATTTATGAAAATTAATTTAATTTTAATTTTTAATTTTATAAAATATTGAAATTTTGACTCTAATCGAAATTTTGCACTAAGATCTAATCCCAGCATACAGGAGCCGTATCCTTCAATATTTTCACATGGTCAAAGTGTCATTAGAAACTTAACTGCGTATTACCCCTTCAGTCTTTTTCTTTGTAGCTTTATAGAGTTTTGTATCATATTATTTGAATTCCTATAAACTTTTCTTAAGTTTCAATTTTATTTAAAATCAAATTTCTATATGATATCGCGATTTTCCGCAATGCAGTGTCAAGCACGACCCTTATTATTGATTTATTTAACTTAATAATAAAATCAAAGTCAAAATTCTTAACCACGTGCTCTCCATCAAAATAATTCTACGAAATATAGCGGTTTCTATTAAGAATGCAATTTTTTTTATCTCTTTACCCATAAAAATCAAAATGAAAATATTTAGAATTATTTCGAGGGGAGTACCACATTTTTCTTAAAGGGGAAATACATAGCAATATAAAAAAATTAAGACTTTAAAAAATTGCAACACTTATTGTTTGTTTTTTGACCAGTTAGAAAAGGTGTCATAGTGGTGCTATTATTTTTTGCCCAACTGTATATGTACACTGTACATTGTACAGTGTACACTCATACAAAAAATAGTACAGAGAGGGAAAATTCTTGATCCAAGAGAGAATATCTTGATCCAACGAATTTACGAGTTCCAATTTTTTGGACCAATAATTTCCATACTTAATCTAAGTAGAAAATTTTTGAATTCAGAGCTTGGCAGAGTCAAAACCATGATTCTCTTCTTGAATCTAGAACGGTACATTCTCAAATCCAAGAATCTCACTTTCTTGGTTTAAGAGCTCAACATTCTCAAGTTCAAAAGTTCACTCTTGAATATAGATCGCCCATTCTTCTGTCAAAAGCTTATGCAAATTATATTCAGTTTTTTATTTTATATTTTTAACTTAATTGAACAGTATTTTGTATCTTTTGATTAAAGTCTTTTAGAGTCCTCTTTCAACTTCTTCATCTCAAGGCTTTCAATCTTTAAAATTATTGTGGCTCTGACAGGTTTTTAATGTTTGTGAGTGAGGGGGAAGCATTTTTAAAGCCAGTGAGACACGTTTGATGAAACGAACAGAGTGTCGTCTTCAGCACGAAACTATAAAAACATACAGTAAAATATTAAAATTTAGCGCTTTAGTCTTTCTCCATGAAAAAGCTTTTCCCTGCATTCATTTCTAAGTACCAAAGGTGGGATGGCTTCTTTAATGTCGTTGGGTGTAGTAGGTACTTATAGATGACTCCAGCGTCTAAAAATCAAAGAAAAATAAATTCATTAGAAATAAATTTTGATAACGAAAAATACTCGATTTTAAGAACGAAATTCTTAAAAATTCAACTTAGAATCAAATTTTTCAAGAGCATTCGTACTGTAATTTCATAGCTTTTCCTTAGTGTATAGCAATTGCCATTAACCGACACCCATTTTTCGACCTTTGGGGTGGTTTTTATGAAATGAAAAACAATAATTTTTCTATCTAGCCATCACCTACCTTCCCCAGGTTGAGCATGAACCGCTGGGCCTGACTATGATAATTATAATCTTATAGACATATTTAGAACTAGCAAAAACCAATTAAACACCAAAGTCGCCCAAAACTATTCCACAATTTCTTTACCCAAAATTTCCCCTCCACTCTGTCATGTTATCGCCGCAGTTCGTCATCAAACATATGTCAACATAATTCATTAAAAAAATCTCAAAAGTTAAACCCACCCCATTTGGCAGGCGTCCACCACTTCGGAGCTCCCTTTGGTCCATTCTGCATATTTTCAGTCAGGCAGCTGCGCGCTTGCGTAAAACACCTTTCAAACGCCAAGCCGAGCAGCATGCGCCATATAAATAACATAAATGTACGTATATAAACATTTTCTATTGAAAAACCCACTTCAGATTCATGCGAGCATCTTGAATAAAAGAAGAAAACTTCCATTCACCGAGAGCCGAAACATGTTGTCGTCTTCGGGCAACAATGGACACGATCTCGGGGCATTGTCTCCGAAATATCTTTCGCGATTATTGTGTCGCGATTGAGTTGGGTTTGCTCAATGAACCGGGTAGCCTATAGGCAACACGTGTTGCAATTCATTCAACAAAATTGGAGATAGCCGGGTGTTTATTATTATTTATGATTATTTATGGAAAAATGTCAGCGATGTTGGCGCTGATTTATTGATTGGGTCAAGGAGAAAAGAGGAGCAGCTGCTGTTGAAAAAAAAAACATTTAACAAAAACGAAGCTTTCTTCCCCAGGAAGGGCAGCCAAGCAATAAACCCAAAAACGAAAATAAACTCGCATGTTTAGTTAACTCTCCGGTTGGAAATTAAAACCCGAAGCATAACCGACTAACACAACTGACTGCTGGCTTACCTTAGCTTCCTGTTTGCATATTTTTTTCGTCGTAAATTCCGAGCTGCTTTAAGTATCTGGGAGACTAGACTGTCGACTCTCAGGCTCATGCAAATGTCACATTGCTATGCAGGACACACACAGTCAAGTGCGAGTCCGAGTCAAACCACTGTGTAGTGTGTAGTTTCCTGCTCCTGCTTTTTTGTTTCTCCTGTGTTTGCCAGCAATTTGAAATGATTTCAATTTACTTTACTTTGGCAAACAGGAAGAAGCAGCAGCATCCTAACTACATGCAAGGACAACAACGACAACAAACTGGCATACAAGTCAATGACTAAAGTTCACACAAAAATCTACCATGTACACCCTTTTGACTTCCTCTATTTGTTTTTAACTCAAAAGTCTTTGGCACTTTGACCTCACCATAATAAATCACAGGGCTTAGTAAATATTTTCATATTTTTGTTGCATACATTTAGGCGTCTATTGATTTTAGTTTGCCCTCGCTCAAGTGTAAGAGTGTGTGTGTGTGCGTGCTATCTACCGCTTTTAATCATCCATAAATTTGTCCAAAACATGCATTAGCCAAAGTTTGCTTTGCGGGTCAATTTCTGTCTGAGCTCACGCACTTGGATGTATCTTTAAATCGTAAAATATGAAATTGCGTGCAAGTGTAAAATTAGTTTGGTTAATTTCGTTACACTTCACGCATTTTTCATTTGGGAATCATCTAATGCTTGCATCTAATGGATTTCTAAGTAGTTTAATATGTCTGGGTGGGTGAGTTTCATTCGTCATTTGTGTCATTAGTGAAAGTATCTTTAAGAATTGAGGCATAAGCTATGAAATGTTGAACGTGAAAAAAGTATTCTATTGGCATATAAATAAAGTAGGGAAGTTGTCCACAATGGGAATGCTTTCAATGGTTTTTAAACTAACGCGAGTGGAATTAACGTCTAAATTAGGGAAGGAAACCGTTCGGGTGAAAGGATTGTTTCGGTTCATTGGCTTACAGACATTTTAAACCACCATAAATACAAAAAAAAAATGTGATTTATGGAAAATCTGTGTGAATTATTCGTTAAAGTATCCTCTAAACGACAGTCTGATTGGGTTTTCCCGAATTTCGGGAAATCACGCATTTTTCAGACTACTTTGAGTTTGAGCATTAAGAACTGCTTAAACTGTGGTAGGAAAATGGACGTAGTAAACGTCAGCTGTTTTCGATTTTAAATTTTTAAAAATGTGAGAAAGTCCTTCAATAAAGAACATGCAATGACTAAATAAAAAAATTAAATATATCGTGCCTTATTCAAAAAAATGTTATATAATATTCTATATAATAAAAAAAATTTAAAAAAAAAACTTATATAATAAAATTTGTATGTCTTCAAAATTGATTATAAAAACAAGGGAGAACGATCAAAAAGGCAGATTGGGACCATTGGGGACTTGTTTGGTTTATTTAAAGATGGGCGCATTTGAACGGTGTTCCCCGGGAAAATAAACAGTTCTTCAGCACTCAGATTTAATATTTTTAAAATCTTTGAACGTCACAATATGAATTTATAATTACTAAATTAAAAAATTTTATGTGATTTCCTACCAAAAAAATATCTTTTAAGTTTCCGGAAATTGGGGAGTCCCGTCCCGCGCCCAACTCTAGTTTACAACACGGTCCACTAGCTACAAAGATAGCCGATGTACAGTAACCTAATTTCCGATCTTTTAAAGATGCAATTTTCGACTCTTCTTTTTAATCAGACCTGTTCTGACTTTTAAATCAATTTCCGTGGAAACGGTTGTAAATCAAGTTTAATTTTTATAAATCTTATATGCAACTGTTAACCAAGTCTTTGGTATATATATCTCGTCGTGTTATTCTTTAAAATTGAGTGTACTTGGCATAAAGCCATCGGTTTTCTAGAATACTCAATTCTAACCATGTTAGGAGTTTTTTTTATCTGCATTTTAAAGCTATATTTAAACATATTTATCTCTTAGCAGACTTCAATTTATTGGATGTGCGAAACGAGTTTGGAGGTATTTATAAAAAATTGCATAATAAACATAATCGAATGACTATAACATATAGCTGTCATAGGATCGAGCGGTTCAAAAACTACTTTCATAAAAAAATCAAGAATTCCGTACTTAAACAGGAGAAATTCAAGTATAAGCGATCTCTAAAGCTGACTAAGTTCGGAATTTTCAAATCTGAGAACAAAATTCTCATTTAAAGTTCGTTTCGGGATTACAAGTTCACTTAAACTTGAAATAATATCCATCCGGATACTTCAATTTGATTCTTATTTTCTCTTACTCTTTCGTTATTTAACTAATAACTGATTTTACATAATGCAATAAAAACGAGAGCGTAAGTTGAAGTCGGCCCTGCTCGACTTCGATATACCCGTTACTCAGGGTAAGGTTGCCCAAATTGTGGGAGATATGAGGTATTTTCCAAATTGCGTGGGTGGCAACTCTTCTATCGTTCATCTGATCGAAAAATGATGTATGGCGGATCGATAGGTAATGATGATTAAAATATATGTCTAGAAGGTTTGAACAATCTATTTTACAAATTGTGGGAGATATGAGGTTTTTTTCATATTGCGGGGGCGGGAGGGGGCGTGGCAAACATTTGAAACAAACTTGATCTGCGTGCAGACAAAACAAGTT
The DNA here is from genome assembly GCA_018904225.1 of Lordiphosa mommai. Taxonomy (NCBI): domain Eukaryota; kingdom Metazoa; phylum Arthropoda; class Insecta; order Diptera; family Drosophilidae; genus Lordiphosa; species Lordiphosa mommai. The sequence continues at coordinate 499,118 of JAEIFT010000179.1, forward strand.
TACACTGAAAAAATAGAAGGCTAACATCGGCTACGCCGATGTTTTAAATACCCTTGCAGTTTTTGAAAGGCGCTACCATTGATAACAAAAAAGTTTTTCTCATTAGAATTAGTTTTTAGACCGATCGTTCCTATGGCAGCTATATGCTATAGTCATCCGATTTTGATAAATTTTTGCAGAATTTTGTGAAAGCATATAAAACTAATATATACCACGATTGGTGACTCTACGATGGAAAACAAAAAAGTTTTTCTCACTAGAACTTGTTTTTGGACCGATCGTTCCTATGGCAGCAATATGCTATAGTCATCCGATTCCGATAATTTTTTCCAGAATTGTGTGGAAGTATATAAAACTAATATATACCACGATTGGAGATGCTACGATGGAAAACAAAAAAGTTTTTCTCACTAGAAATTGTTTTTGGACCGACCGTTTATATGGCAGCTATATGCTATAGTCATCCGATTTTGATCAATTTTTTCCGAATTGTGTGGAAGTATATAAAACTAATATATACCACGATTGGAGATGCTACGATGGAAAACAAAAAAGTTTTTCTCATTAGAACTAGTTTTTGGACCGATCGTTCCTATGGCAGCTATATGATATAGTCATCCGATCCGGCTTATTCCGACAAATGTGCAGCGTATTTGTATTTAAAGACTTTTTGCAAAGTTTGGTCAACGGTTTGGACAGACGGAAATGAACTCAGCTCGTCATGCTGATCAAGAATATATATACTTTATGTGGTCGGAAATGCTTCCTTCACTGCGTTACAAACATCGTGACAATTTTAATATACCCTCTGCAAGGGTATAAAAATGGTAGCTCTAGCTCTTATAGTTCCTGAGATCTAGGTGTTCATACAGACGGACGGACAGACAGACAGACGGACAGACGGACAGACTGACAGACGGACAGACGGACAGACAGACAGACAGACAGACAGACAGACAGACGGACATGTCTATATCGACTCGGCTATTGATGCTGATCAAGAATATATATACTTTATGGGGTCGGAGATGCTTCCTTCTGCCTGTTACATACATTTGCACGAACTTAGTATACCCTTTTTACTCTACGAGTAACGGGTATAAAAAGTCAAAAATAATGTTAAAGTTTTAAGAACAAAACCATCTTAATTAAATCAGGGTAATACCTAAATATATGATGCCATTTTTTCTGGGTGTAGTTCTTGTAAGAATATCCTTTTGTTTCGAATGCTAACGTCTTCAAACTTGGCATTTGTTAATTAAATATGCATTCTCATAATTTTGCCAAATTCTCATAATATTTTCAAAATATTCTCATAATTTTGCCAAAGATCAAAATCTTAGTTCGAGAATAAAATCTTCTTCGATTTTAGTACGTTCAGCTCTTAATTCAAGAATGAGATATTACTGGATTTGAGCATTTTCGGATCTTAATTCAAAAATGGGGAATTCTTGGATTTGAGTAAGCCGGCTCTTATCTCAAGAATGGGAGACACTTGAACTTAAGAATGTACAGCTCTTAATTCAAGAATAGGGGATTCTTAGTTTTAAGACTGTTCCGCTTTTGATTCAAGAATGAGATAATCTTGGTTTTGAGTCCGTCAAGCTATTGATTAATAAATTTTCAACTTGAAATAAGAATTTTTCCTACTTACAGATCAAGAATGGGAAATGATTCTCTAAATTCAAGATTAAGAAATTCTTGGATTTGAGATTTTTCAGCTCTTTTATGGTAAATGGTAATTCTTGAATTTAAGTATGATCGGCTCTTAATTCAAGAATGTCAGATTCTTGGTTATAAGTATGTTCCGCTTTTGATTCAAGAATGAGAGAATCTTAGTTTTGAGTCAAGTTATTTTCTACTTGATATAAGAACTTTTCATCATATATGAAATATGAAAATTTTTGTTCCAAGAAATTCGTACTTAAAAATTCATTTTTGGGTCAAGAATGTTCGCTCTTGAATCAAGAATTTTCACTTTTACCGTACTATTGTGCTCGAACGCTCTTGATCCAAGTATAAAGTTCTCTTTTTAAGAATGACCTTTCCAACAAAAACAAAATTAATTCAAGTTTTCAAGCACCGAGCCCAAACCTTCTAAAAAGTTTAAGGATTAAAAAATAAATCGAATATGAGTATAAGAACCAAGAGTCTAACAACAATTTGTAAAATCGTAATTAAATTATGTAGTCACCACTATAGATTATAAATATGTTAAAGTAAAATTTTATTTGATTACTTCAATGTGAAATAAGTATCCTCTACACTAGTTTTTAATCTCTAAACTTATCGTTCCCAATAACTTACAATATTTCTCTTGTAAATTCTTTAAAATACTTTTAGAATTTCCACAAAAAAAAACACTGCTGTTTCCACCACTCTACAGGACATTGCAAGGACCTTCCCTAACGACACTTCACATGCACTAAAATAACGCACTCCGCATTCAACTTAAACTGGCCATACAAAGTGAGCTCTGGCTGCATCAAAGGGCTTCTTTCTCACTTGTGTTTATTGAATAAATCAACGCTTCAAAATTCCAACTAAACTTAACGGCTTTCATTGGCCTTAGCAAATAGCTTTGGCTATTATAAAAGCACATACAAAAAAGGAAAGGAAAAACTGTAGCCAAAAAAACTGACAGCTGAGTAGGATGCCGGGTTAGGGATGGGGTGGGTGGGTCACCAAACAAATGGCCAATGCAAATACATAGTGGAAATTCAATGAAGCTTAGCGTACGTCTACAGAGTTTTAAACGACGACTAAAACTTGGTCTACTAATTGGGCGTGTGACCAGTGTGATAGGGAGCCGGGAGTGGGCAAAGCGGGGGGTTGGGGTACGTGCATCAATGAACCGTAAAGCTATTTCGTCATTTAACGTTAAAAGCAAGCAACGGGGCCATACAAAGGCCACCGACAAAAACGCGAACGAGCGCGACCAAAGTGAAAAAACTAATTTGCGCTGCTTCAAAAGCAAACACACAAACCCTGAGAGATGTGTGAAGGGTGACGCCCGGAAGTGTGGTGAAGAACGGGGGAGGGGGTCTACGGAAGGTATGCGGTAGGGGCTGTCCCTGGCTAAAGAAAAACATACACGTATTTTTGGCCAAGCAAAAAGAAAATTGGGTACGCGCTGAGTGCTAACCGAAAAACTTTTTCATTTATGCTTCGCCAGAAAAAAACAAGATTCAAGAACAGAAGAAGCTACCAGCTGCACAGTGGCACAAATAGCGTGGCTGGCAAATAAAAAAATAGGGGTTAACCTTATGGAATGGAAGTAACTTTGCTTTCTTATACAAGATAGAAAACTTCACATGCTTATTTTAGAAGAGAACCGTCTTGACTTAATTGCAGACAGGATGATTTTATTTGAAATAATTGTCTTGAGTAAGTTCCATTTTACGGAATTAAAAGTCGTGGAACCATACAAAAATTTAGCTTGAAGATAACCCTAACCGAATCTCAATTATGTTATAAAACAAAGTATAGGTGTAGCATTATCCAAGCTGTGCCGCAGCAGTTATTAGTGTTATGATATGTTTCGTAGATTGTTATCGATTTTGAGTACTTTAGGCGATACTTTGCATTGTCATAGCTGCGAAAAACCGCACACTAAACGCTGCCTTAAAGGGTACAAGGTATCATAAAATCACGTCCCATAACTGCTTTAATGTTTTGATACTTAAATTTGAGGAAACTTTTCGAAATTTCAGCAAAATTAGATCGACTATTTATTCTTGATCATCAGCCTATTTGGCAGAACTACCGATGACCCAATTTAAATACGTGTGTTGCAATTTAAGTTTCTGGCCTAGGTCACTTCTAGCCATTTTAGGACCAATTGGCATTTTCCCAAAAAAGTTTCGACTTTTATCGATAAAAGCTCTATACAACTCTTAAATGTGTGACCACGTTTGATATCGACTAACGATTAATCAAAAACTTACCACGGCAGAAAAATGGAATTAACTCGTGAAAATTTTCGTGCAACTATTTTTCACAACTTTCGTCGTGGATTATCACGACAAGAGTGCAACGATGAACTTAAATCTTTGTATGGCGATGAAGCACCAACCTATAGCACAGTGATAAATTGGTTTAATGAATTCAATCGCGGGCGACGCTCGCTCGAAGTCGAAGGTCGTGAAGGTCGTCCAAAAACAGTCGTTGTGCCAGAAAACATTGATGCCGTGCGTGAACTGACAATGCAAGATCGTCATGTGACATACCGTGAGATAGGGCATTTCTTCCACCAGCATACATTCGATATTGCATGAACACCTGGGCGTAAAAAAGGTTTGTTCTCGATGGATCCCGCACAATTTGACAATCGCTCAAAAAAGGCTCGTGTGGATTGGTGCAAAGAAATTTTGAAAAAATATAATCGCGGTGTTTCAAAAGACGTTTATAAGATCGTCACAGGTGACGAATCATGGATCTATGCTTATGAGCCCGAAACAAAACAGCAATCGACCGTGTGGGTCTTCGAAGACGAGCCAAATCCAACGAAAGTCGTTCGTGAAAGAAGCACTTCGAAGCAAATGGTCGACTGTTTCTTCGGTAAAACTGGTCATGTGGCGACTGTTCCGCTTGAGCAACGTAGGACGGTCAATTCTGAGTGGTACACCACAATTTGTTTGCCTGAAGTCTTCGGAGAAATTCGAAAAACGAACAAGAGAAGACAGATCATTGTGCACCATGACAAAGCGAGCTCTCACACATCAGCTCACACCAGCGCCGTTTTGACCGCCCAAAACGTCGAATTGATGGGTCATCCGCCGTACAGCCCTGACTTGGCACCCAATGACTTCTTTTTATTCCCGCACATCAAGGGAAAAATGCGTGGTCAACGATTTCGTCGCCAGAAGATGCTGTTGAAGAGTTCAAAAATCATGTTTTGGACGTGTCTCAATCGGAGTGGAAAAAGTGCTTCGACAATTGGTTTGAGCGCATGCAAAAATGTATAAATCTTGCTGGAGAATACTTTGAAAAACTATTAAACCATTTTTGATCAAAAATATTCGCGTTTTCATTATTAGGCCAGAAATATATATATAGCAACCTACGTAGTCAGATGAAAACTATGCTCAACTACTAATTTAAAAATCGGCATAATTTTGAGGGAAAAGATTCCTAAAAGCAAGATTATGTTTTGGTTAAAATTCTGTATATCCTACGAAGTTTATTTACAAATTCTAAGGAAATCAGATTTAATATAATATTAAAACGATTTTGCTAAAATTTAAGGAAAATCTTTTTTACCAGGAGTACAATTTATGTTAGTAAATAAATAAAGAATAAATAAAAAATAAAGCTGGCTAGTCCACTCTTAAGAGTCAATTTTACGATTTACTAGTTTGGACAGGATTTTGGTCCAAGTCCGCGGTTATTTTAGCTGAACAAAGAACTCACACCTCGGCCGGTATCTGAGTCTTGCTTAGCAACTCTGTCTGTTCTGTCGTACTCTAAATTTAGGATAAATGCACTCAAGTTGGCGCCTTTCCTAAGCGTGTAAGTATTTCGTTTTTTAAGCCACTGTTTGCTAGGTGAAAGGCACCTACAGCAGCTTTTGGCAATATGGCGACGACGGCTTCACTTGGTTGCTCCACCTCCCTCGGTGACTTCCTCTGTATATATATATGTGTTTGTGTGTGGGTGTATGTTTGCCTGTCAATATTGCATCACAGACGCCACAGGCGGTGCAGAGTAAAACTGGGTAGCTTCTGCTTCTGTAGTTAACGCGCCAAGCTTACTTTTATGCTGGCTTCCAACCCGATGTCAATCAAAAATTCCCATAACCAATGCAGCCCCCAAAATGGTCGAGTGTGTGTGTGTTTGCTTTATGAAAGCTTTTGGCACATGTGGCGCATAAAAAACGAGACGAGAATGGGGCCTGGGAAAGAGTCATGCACCTTCTCCTGATTTTTTTTTTTTTTTTGTGAATGGCCAACCAAGAAGCCTGGGTTGAAAAGGATTTTTGCCCCTGCGTCTTTCACTGGCCTCTGACGAGGACACTCCCGGCACGCCCACGTTTTGCTTTGCAATATTAAATTGCCAAAAAAATCAATTAGGAACATGTCAAGTTGCGGAAAAGCTGTTTTTGAAAATTGGTGTCAGCAGCAAATTTAATTTCAAGTTTTTTTTTATGGACAATGCCAAATGGAAGCTGAAGTTGCCAAGTGTCGACAGAGACTGAGAGAGAGAAGGAAGGCGAAAATTTGATTGCGAAATGGACAACTAAGATTGCTAAAAGGATCGGCTATTGATTCGAAATAAATATTATTCAAAAATTTAACCTGGAAAACCGTTTTATTTCTGCTTTGAGACCTTTTTGAAAATTTTCAAAATATTGAAGTTTTAAATTATCAAAATTTTATGAACCGAGAGATTAAGTTTTTACTCTGGGACAAAAGATTGGCAGTCGAAGATACATATTTATATGTTTTGGGGCCACAAACCTTTTCCGTACAGTTTATAACAAAGGTGCCCTACGTCTACACTCTCAGTGCTCTTGTGTTATTGCTTAACTAGTCGCTATAGTTGCGAGCATCCAGAGCTCGCAGCATAAACGAGAGCTATAAACAACAACCAAATTTTGTTTTCTTCTCCCTCACTCCTTTGTTTGTCCGAACACAACAACTAGTTTGTTGTTATTTGGTTGTTGTAGGCCAATGATTTCGTTTGGAAACATGATTCTTTATTGTCTGACTTTCATCATGGTTTTCGGTTTATAACAATAATATTGGTACCCAATTATTTGCTTCATCTTCAGTGATTTCAGCTGCCATCTCATGGTTTTCCACCAATAGTTTGTCCGAATATTTCCATATCAATATTTTTTTTAGTCTGTATATAAAGTAATTGCAAAAATTAATAAATAAAAGTGACAAGTAAAAAATTACAGATTCGTGTGGTTAAGACAAGTTGTTGTGCATTTTAACCAGCGATTTTCGTCTATCGAAGATTTAAGTTTTACCAACCTATTCAGGCCTGTTCTCGTTACCGAATTCGATCAATCGGAATTAGTAAAGGTTCTTATTTTCAAGAAACGATTTGAGAATTGAGTTAATTAATTTTGCCAGCAAGACAGTCGAATTAAGATAAATGGAAATATGAAGTTATTCGCAAAATATTACAATCAGTTTTTTGACACGGAAACATTTAACAATTCCAATTCCGCATGTGTTTTACTAAGAAAAGTTTTTATACTCTGTACCGTAAGTACTAAGATTGTTTTGGTTTAAAAAAAAGTAAGAACCAGAAAGGAGGGATGTCCGACCATATAAAGTATATATATTTTTGATCTTATATCTCCCACAATTTTACAGATATATTTAGGGGATTCACGACAACTTGCTTATTTGATAACCTATTGAAAAATAATATTTAATCTTCATCTGTCGTGAACACACTTTTGAGTAAATTTCTTGATTATTAAAACTCAATAAATCAGAGCCAACTATATTGAACAAATTTATGTTACGTAAATTTAAGATATACGAAAAGATAATGGCTTAAAATAATATGTGATTGCATTTTTGTATGCAATCGTTAAAAAGGTTCTTAAAGAACAAAAAAAAAAAAAAATTAATTATAGACCGACCTTACCGTAATTTGAACTCAGGTTTTGTTGACTTCCAGTCTCACACCTTAACCTCTACACCAATGTCACCAAGGTCGAAGTGCCAGCTTAGTGTGCTTTATAAAATAGTGGCGCTTTATCGTCAAAATATAACAAATTCTGGCACCTAATAGGTACACACTGTTTGAAGTGTTTACCAATACTGAAATTGAATTTTAACCAGGCAACCACATGACCCAGCTCTAGGCTGGTGATGTCAGCTTATTTTTCGGTAGTACATTTTGTTGTTGGAGATTTCATTTTTTAACAGGTTATCTATTAAGCAAGTTGTCGTGAATCCCCTAATTGTTTGAATCTTTTTGGAATATATTTTAATCGTTATTACTTATCGATCCACCAAACATCGTTTTGCGATCAGATGAACGATAGTAGAGTTGTTACCCCCAGATTTTGAAAAAAACCTCAAATCTCACACTATTTTAAAGATAGATTGTACAAACCTTCAAGACATATATTTTAATCGTCATTACTTATCGATCCACCGTACACCGCTTCCAAATCAAATGAACGATATTCGAGTTATAAGCAACACAAATAATTACCCTGGGCAGCACTGGCCGTAATCGTGATGGGCAGCACTTGCACAGTTTGTGTGACCTACACACTTTAAAGTTTTCAGTAACATACAAACAGGTACAGAGTACAGTCGGGCTTGACCGTCTTTCTCACTTGTTAAGTATGGAATTCTTGATTTTTTCTAATGTGATGTAATGACAGAGGGACCTATCGGCTTTAATCGCTGGTATATTTTGCTGTTGCCTCGCTTGCCACTAAAACGAGAGCATACAAATTAGCAGCCAGGGCTCGCTGCATACACGGAGCCAAGAGTAAAAACAACTACATGACTCGATTTTTCTCTTTCTATCTCAATTTGTCATTGGCTGCCCACACAACAACAACTTTGTTGGCAAGTGCAAGTCAGAGAAGGGTTTGTTGTGATTGCCAACTGATTAAAAAAAAGAGATTCTTTATATGTATTGGTGTCTGCTCTGTCATTTGTTTTTATTTAGCAGCCCTGATCTAAAAACGAACCAAATCGAATGGGAATTGGGTCGTCTTTGGGTCAAAAACGATTTGTGGAACAACTGGGATACTTCTTTTTTAAGAAGATTGAAACGAAAAATGATCGATCAAGCAGAAATTGATTCAGAATTTAGGCAAGAATCAATGTCTCTTGTGGGTAAACTTATTATGTTGATAACAACAGCTTCATGCAGATCGTCCCTTCAGAACAAACTTTAAGGTATTTTCCATTAAAATTTAACATGAGCTTTCCACACACACACACACACCCATAAAGTGGCATATATGCATAAATTTTCATTTCTGCATTAACATAAACCGGAACTAAAGTCCAGTGAAGCGTGAGACGCTCAGAATTATTATTATTATTAATAACAGACAAACTTTTGCCTCAGGAGGAGACGCGGCGAGGAGGCGGTCGAGGCAAAAGAGCGTGATGCTTCGATATGATTGAGGCCGCCGATTCGAGATATGATGAAGTCTGATGAAGATGAAGCGACGCAGCTGAAGTGAAAAATTTTGCCGAGTGACGAGCATTCTAGCGCAAAGTGCAGATAAAGACATCAAAATAGATACACAGATACAAAGATAAAAAATTTGTGGCATGTCAAGCAACGCAACGCAGAAAAAAAAACCCAGATACAAATGGCAATTTATAAACATGGCCCAATGATGGACATGATGCTCGGCCCGCCTTGGTCATTAATGTCAAAAGTTATTGCGCAGGCGGCGTTGGGCGATAATGTTAATGCCCCTGAGCGGCGGAGGAGGTGGCGCTGGGTGGGGCGGTCTGTTGGCTGACCACAAGGCCTCACACTTGCGGGCGCCGTCGCCGGCGGCTGTCCTCGTCATCATCGTTGATGATGCTGCACACGCTTGGCCAAGTTAACGGCACGTGTCCGGGCCACGTTGCCACATCTCCTGCTGCGTGCGTCGTCCTCTTCCTCGCCTGGAGCCATCAGTTGTCTGCTTCGAGTTCCGGGTGTTGGTTATTGGCTGTTGCCTTGGCAAATGAGTTGAATTTAAAGTGGTGGATTGGCTCAGGTTTAACTGCTGCCTGCATTTAATTAGCTGAAAGCACAAAAACCATAAATCACTTGGAGGGCACCGAAATCCTCTCAAAATTTAGTTTAGAAATATACAATTCAGAGATGAAAATGAAAATTTTTTATTGTAATCTCTTGAATAAATGTTAAAAGACGTTGAATGAAATAATAGTCCAACTTCAACTGGGGGAATAAGTATAACTGGGTCGTGACTGTCAATTTGGTGAATGGTGCATAAAAGTTGAATATAACTTATGCTTTCGCTTAGTTAACAATTTTGCTGGATATATCTTTGTTTTTGCAGTACACTCCGAGCACCAACGAATAGTGAAAACGTTGATTTTTTTAAGGAGTTCCGAAACAATTTGGATCTGCGTATAGTTTACACTTGGCTCTAGCTTTTATAGTTGATCGACTGTCTATGAACTATGCTTTATCTGTTTGTTATTCAACCTGGTGGAACAATAAATGGTAAATATCAAGAAGTATTCAGAATAAATATACTTCCGCCTGTGCGTTCCAAACAACTGAGCAATGTTAATGCATTATTATTCGAGTAACTAACCTCTATTGATGGTCAAATAATGACAAAAAAAACTAGAAGGTATTAATAAAAGTTGATAAGATTTAAAACATAAATCATCGGGTATTCTTCTGAGTAAATGGTTCTAGATTTTTTCCTAATTCGTTAAAGAACCCTTATAAGCGAGGCTCGAGTCTATCAGCCCAGTCTCAATTGCGCACACTGCGTGGATTTTGTTTTTGCTGCCATCTGATTGTGTGAGCTGGCTGCAGAATTGCATTCATTTCATTTGTTATTCTTTTCGAAGCGACGCAATCGTGATCACGACAAGGTGGCGGCAGTTGCAGAAAATTAACTCTTAGAGCTATGATATGTTCCATTTGCGTAATGCAACATTCCAAGTTTGGGGAAATATTTGGTTTTTGATTTATAGTAAATTATGTATTAACGAGAAGGCAAAGCTAACTTCGACTGTGCCGAAGTTTTAATACACTTGCAAAAGTTTACTCCAACTAATTTAACTGGTAGAATATATGTAGGATATGGCTATCTGATATTTTTAAATTCAAAATCATTGACAAACCTTTTCTTTGAGTAAAACACATTTTTCGAACGATCGGTCCAATGGCAGCTATATGCTATAGTCATCCGATTTTGATACATTTTCTAGAATTGTGTTAAGGGGGTATTCTACCTTTGACGAGTGTTTTATGAGTGTTTTTTACAAAAATTCTGGAGGGAAAACCATAAGAGTTTTTTCAACTTGGTTTTTTGTTTTGTGTTATTAATTAATTAAATAGTAAAATAAAAAAAAATTTTTGGAATTCGAGGGCTGTTCACAAAGTTATCGGCCTGCCAATTAAGGCCTCAAAAAAAAAAAGGTTATCGGAATTGAAAACGGTAAATGAGGTTATGAACAGAATTGATGTAATTCTGGCCCGTACCTCGATCATAAAAAAAAATTTTTTTCTAAAATTTACAAACATTTAAAAAAAAAAATTAGATTTTCGACGTTTTTTTTGTTGTTTAGTGAAAAAAAAATAGTAAACAATTTTTATCTTCATGATTGAGGTACGGGCCAGAATTACATCAATTCTGCGTCGATTGCAACATGGCTCATCAAAATCGGTTCAGTAGAACTGGCCCAATCATGGCTACCAGGTCAAAAAACGTGGTTTAGAGAAAAACGCGGTTAAAGTTTTCAGCAACGTTGAAAATACTCACATTGGCAAGAACATTGCTCTACAAAAACGGATATATCTGCTAAACTTTTCCGAATAATTGAAAATGGTTTAAAGGAGATGAAAGGGAATGTTCAAGCTGTAATAATAAGGCAAAACAAAAAAATCGAAAAAAAATATTTTCAAAGGTAGAAGACCCCCTTAAAGCATATGAAAACTTAGATTGGTGACGCTACGATGGGGAAAACAAAAAAGTTTTTCTCACTAGAATTAGTTTTTTTTACCGATCGTTCCTATGGCAGTTATATGATATAGTCATCCGATCCGACCGGCTCCGACATATTAGTTGCGTGCAGCAAAAAGAAGAGTCTGTCTGTCTGCAGATCAGTGTATGTTAACAAATGTTTGCTCGATATCTTTAAAACTGAGGGACTAGTTCGCGTAGAAACAGTCAGACAGACAGACAGATAGACGGACGGACGGACAGACTGAAGTGAACTCAGCTCGTCGTCCTGATCAAGAATTTATATAATTTTATGTGGTCGGAAATGAATATTTCTATGCGTTACAAACTTCTGGGCAAAATTAATATACACTTTGCAAGTGTATAAAAAGGCGTTTTCATCCTGTAATAACCTATTCATAACTTTGACGAGGATAAACAATTCTGGTATTGCGCCAATGCATACAGCCCGGTTAAAACGTATATGAACAGCCAAATTGTGATCGGCTCAAGCTGGCCGATTTACTCACCGCATTTAAACATTATCGAAAAAGTCTGGGTATGGTTGACACGTCAAGTATATGGAGCAGGACAAACCTTTTCAGTTATACCTTAACTAATCCAAGTCATAGTATCAGCTTAAAACTCGATTTCTTTAAACTATTTTGTGCAATTAGAATGAATCTCTTCCAAACCAGAATGTGTGAATTTTTTGGATCAGAAGGGTGGATCAACTTATTTTTTATTTCTTAAATACTTAAATTACCTTGGACTTGGCATAATTTTTGCTCAGAAATACCTTAATTGGCTTTTTCGTTATATGTCCTATTCAAGTGGCGCAAAATTTTGACCCCGAATTCGTTCGCTTTTTGGTAAATAATTTTTTTTTAATACTTAAAACTTTGTCGCTAAGTCTTTATTCTGGATATATTGCAACAGTTAAATGAACTTAAATTTAAAATAAAATGAAGTCTCTAGCATGTTTGGTTGGAAGCAGTGGTTAATAAAAAACAGACATAAGGGGTGTCCTATTCTATTGGTGGGGATATTCATTTGCACAATGAAACATTCCAAGTTTGAAGAAACATTTTGATTTTTGAGCTTTTAGTCTAGAATATATATATAAAAAAAAACTATAATAATAACTTTTTTTTCTGGTAAAGGATATCCGTATACATATTCCAGAAAAAAGTCACGTTGTGACTGCCATTTAATACGCGGGGAAAACATTTATCTTATATACATTTTTATGTTTTAAGGACTACTAATTGTAATTATCTAAAATGGAGGAAGTAATTTTAAATAAGATTTTAATATCCCCGTGGTTGACAATATTTTATAAATTTTTTTAAATTTTTCTTCTTTTTACTTAAAATAAAATGTTATTTTAAAATTATTTTCGCACATTATTTGATAAAAAGATCGGATAATAAATAGTGTATTATAACTGAGTTCAGTCGGCCAACTAATTGTTAATCTTTACATTTAACATAAAATGTTTGTGTTAACACACTCAGAAAAAAAAGCTAGCGATTTTTTAAGAAAAGAATGGGTTTGTTATACCGTTTCTTACTTAAAATTTCAAGTATAATTCTAATTGATTGTACTTAAAGTAAGTACGAATCGTCTTAAGTTTAAAATTTACCCAAAAATGTTCCTAAAATGAGAACAAAATTCTTAAATCAAGTACGAAATACTTAAATCAAGAATTTTTGTACTCAAACGGAAACTGGATATAATGAATACCGATTTGTACTTAAAAAAGGTATGATTCGTTCATGGGTGTCGAGTGAGAGCGCGCACAAGCTAGAGCAAAGCAATTTGGCTCTCTGGCTTCTCTCTTTGAGTTTCGTTTTGCCGTCCTGTTACGTACTTCTTTTTTTTTTTTTCTTGTCTTTAGTCCCACGCGTTTGTTGCTTTAAGGTGCAGCTGGCTTCATGCCCTCTTGTGCTGTTCTTCTCCGCTCAGTGCCCCCGGTAACCAAAGAAAGTAAGAGTTAAATAATTTATAAATAGTTAAGTGTATGTATTACGAAGTTTTTTTACTTGATGTCGCTCTATTTACGTGGTTTATGTATATAGGTCCCCAGTTTTTTCTTTTTTTTTGATAAACTAACATTTGATGTTATATAACCTTTTTGGATTTAATAAAAGATTTTAAATTGTTCCTTTTTCTAAGTAATGGGTATATCGAAGTAGAGCATGGCTGACTTTAACTTATGCTCTCGTGCGAAACCAAAAAAGTATGCAATGGAAAATATTTAATAACACGAATCTCATCCAAAAATTTCCAACTGAGTCTATGACGTTGCCTATGTAGGCACAGTTGTACCTACTCAGACTTTTGTTAATTCTTGGACTTTGGATCGTTACAGCCTTATTTGAGTTTTTGTTTAAAAATAATCGAAATTGACTTAAAAGTATGATAGAAAAGATCTAAAACAGTTCGAAATGAACTTAATATTACATTTCGCGATAGATCAAATTGTACCCGAATTTAGAATTAAATGTTTGCTCCTTGCATTAACGTTCTTATCGTCCTAAAGATACTATTTCTATTGTATTTAAACACAAAATTCTTGATTTTTGAATAAACAGCAAAAAAATTTGTATTTTTACAGAAATAAATTTATTTTGCCAAAAATTATAGTTCCTTAATATAGATAACTAAATCAAATTTGGTAGCCATATTACTAACCAAACCTAACAATCTTTATAAATTGAACAGTCTCCTGAAAAATTTGTTTTTCGTAATTTACACGATAACTTTGCGATTTAATTATACGATTAGCATAAGGGTACAAAAGTTTCATTCTCACATAACCTTTACTGCTTAATTAGCTCCCCCAATTTTCCTACCTTTTCCCCTAACGTTGCTTAATTTATGTATTTTTTGTAAGCTAATTAAATTATTTTTTTTTGGAATTTTGCATATTTATTTACTTGACTTGAAAACAGGCTTCCATTTCAGTTCAGTTTTCCTTTCCGCTTCATTTGCTTGATGTGCGCCTCGCCAGTCGTCGTCAGCCTGGCCACATCCCACATTTTCTCCACTTTGCTGCTTCGCCTGGTTAGCATAATAAATCGATTAGCTGGCGGTGAGTTTTTATTTCGGTATAGGGATTTACCATATTTAATAATCATGAGCCCTGACGATGACGCTGAATGAATATTCTAATATGCCACCCCCAAAAACACACACACACACACACACACACAACCTCCGCTTGCCCCTTTCGCTCGAAATGATTGATGGATGTTGGGTTGTCCCGGGTCCGGGTATACATAATTTTTTGCCTCTGCCACATTTCGTGCTTTATGTTGTTTTGCATTTTTTGTTTATGGTCCATCATCAGCATCTCACGGACGTCGCCTCCGCCTGCGTAATAAATCTCCTTATATTTTCTTTTTTTTTTCAGCATTCTTGTTTATCATTTTGTGTCAGGCGATTCTCTCTGCGTGCCTGGGCGTTATTAAAAAAGGGAAGAGCGCAGCGTCATATTAAAGTATTCCCAGGCATTAAAATTTCATATGAGCCGGGGCTGACAATCATCCATCTCAGCTTTGGCAGTTCATAAGGCGATGTGTTTAGCTTCAGTTACAGTTTAGACCTTTAAATTTTGCACTCACCCCACGAGCTACCACTTGACTAAGCCCGTCCAATAAGCCAAAACACACAAAACATTTAAAATGCACAAAGAAAATATTGCGACACACGTACGACATCGGGACACAAGGATGAGGTTGAGCAGCTCGAACAAAAGTACATGCACACACACACACAAGGATATTAAGAGTCCCGAGGCCATTAATGACTAAGTTGACATAGCGTCCAACCACACACTTTTGATTGCATTGGCTGTATATCAATTATTCACGGAATTTATACACGGATTTTTGCAGCGAACCCCCACCCACCCCTTTGGGTAAACATATTTACACTGGGCGCATGTCAAATTGGGCGTGATTTTCAAGTGCCCCCCGAACAGTTCACATACTTTTGATTATGTTTGTCTATTTGTTGTGGGACTCGGCTCATGCATTTTTGAGACAGGCTGGTTGGCTGCCTGTTTGTTTGCTTACGGTCAAGGCAATTAGGTTTTTCCAGCCGCAGGCCAAGCAAATATTCACAAGGTAAGCGTCTTAGGACACCCAACCACCCATTATTGTTGGGGGCACCAGGACTTTGCTACCACTTTTCTGACATTTAATTTTCGATTTTAATTGGATACTAACAGCAGGATGCAACTACGACTACCCAGAAGCGAGGCAGAAATAGTAAATTAAAAGGTAGCACAACATGGCCAGCAGCCCAGCAACTGCTCCGGCTCCTGCCCTGCCACTGCCACTGCTCGCAGAAAGGAGTTGGCCAACATAATTGAAAAAGCGCTTTTCTATTAAGAACGCCCTGGCGGCTCTCAAATTGAAGGAGCTGGCGCATAGTGGGAGACGGGCCCAACTTGATTGGCAGCGGCGGTGCCTATTGACTGACTTAACACACCATTGAGCTGGTAGTGGTGGTGTGTACAGACCAGGACGCAAATTGGCGCGCCAGCAAAGAAAAAAAAAAAAAAGCGCAGCTTCCATGTAACATCGGGAGTGAAGTGCGCATCACGGGCTGGCGGCTTAAGCCCAAGCAGGCAGCCAACAGCCAATTAACCAGCTCGATTCGATTCGACACCAGGCGGTGCCTAATTAAAACAAGATTTACATACCGAATTGGAAAGCCACGACTATTTCATACCCACTGGGAAAATCTAAGAGAAAATTCCAACAGGTTACATTTTCAGGTTGTATATTCCCAAAGCTAATGTATATCCCAGATCAGAAATGGGGCTTAGAAATTTTTAAGGGTTGCTAAACCGTTAGAATCTCGAAAAAAAATACTTTCTGATTAGTCCTTAAGCACAGTCCCAAAGACTAAAATACCTTTCCCTGATGTTGTGTTATTTTATACTTTTGTTAGGCGTTTCAGATTAGATAAAAATAAGTTCTATATAAATGTGTTTTAAGTTACAACTTGAAAAATGTCGCTCTGACAGTTATTTTCAGTTTGTGGGGGAAGAGGTCTATGGTACAGGGCTGCAATCCGGTTCGAAACCAAACCCCTAAGACCCGGTTCGGTTCGGGTTTTTTGGATTCCCCGAACCGGACAATGAACCGAACATCTTACATTTTAGACGACTCGAACCTGAACCCAAACCAAAATAAGGTTCGGCTCACAATAATAAGTTATTTTACAAACGAACGAAATTTTTAATGAAACTTTTTTAAATAAATCTTCAAGAGTCAAGAGTCTGATTGTAAAGAAGAAAATAATGTCAATAATATTATAGATTCCTTCGAATATTGTCCAATAGAGCATACATTGAATTTTTTTTTAAAATTTTTTAAAGACAAAAAATATTGTGCTAACTTAGTACGCGTTTAGATGAACTTCTCCAGGAAGATCTAGTGCCTAAACAAAAAAAGAAACCCGAGATATTTGGACTAAAATCAATCTCAATCGATGTCAGGTACCAGAGGATTCATTTGTGTGCGGATTTTTCAATTCTGAAATTCTTGTCTCGATACCGTCGTTGATTTTAACTCGAAATAGTCATTTTTTTAATTGATTTTAGTTTGCTATTAAATGTGAAGAGAGTGGCCGATAAAAATGATTTCGAACTTTCCAGTTACTTTTTGTTTTTACGCTATGACATTGCAATTCCGAACTTGTTTTAATCTCTATGCAAGACTATTTGATTTTCAGGTAGAATTCGTACTTGAAATGAGGTTTTTCGGATTCATACAAGCAGTTAAGGACTGTTTTAATCCTTTGTACTTTTTTTTTAGTACAATCAAGTTTGCCTCGTACTTAAAAATTTAAATTGTAGGTCGGGACCACATCAATTTTATTTAACTAAATGACTAATGTCGGCTAAATGATATGTTTATATCAATTTAATATTCTTTTAACCGATTGAAAAGTGTAAATAAATTGAAAAGAACTTTTCTTTTTTGTTCAAGTGAACCAAGCTCCGAACCAAAACCTGCGGTTCAGAGGATCCAGGAACCGGACCGCGAAACAAACCCAAAGATTACTCACAGGTTCGGACAGACAGACGGACAGACATACGGACATGGCTATATCGACTCGCCTATTGATGCTGATCAAGAATATCGCTCTTACTTTCTAATCTGCTCACAACCTTGCATACTTTACATTTACTCCAATCTCAGAGTTATTCCTTTCACACTCTACATTCCCCTTTTACTTATGGACATTTCTTCATATCTTACCAGAGCAGTAAACCGACGGACTGACATCTAACTACACCAGAATACTAATTTCGAGCAACTGTTTGGAGAAGGCCATTTCGACCCCATTATATATCTCCTTCCAGATAGGCCGAGACGTTAGGCATGGCAACGTTGTCCGTCCGTCTGTTGAACATATCTGCGACAATTTATAGCAAAACGCGCTTTATGCTCAAAAATGACATGCGCTCTGAACCTGTAGAATCACAAGGCAGACATGGCCAATTCGATGCGCAAATCGCTTTACAGACCCTTACAGGACTTATTTTTTTCTACTAGCTTTTAGATTACAAGGAACAAACTTTAGTATTGAAAATGCTCGTTCAATTGATACTTGGGTTGCTGGAACAGAAAGTATTGTTAACACAATATTTTTACGTCTCCGTTTTTAAGACCTTTCCAAAATTTTAAAACATTTGTCGATGTTGTCTTGAACAATTTTCAAAGAAATGTTATAGTTCATTGATAGATTTTATATTTGATATTTGTTTATTGTTTTCTATTGCACTTATAAACTTTTATTTTTCCTATTTTGAATACTGTCAGATTTTTTTCGTTCAAAAAATAATTTCATATTGTGAACCGATTCTTTTTTTTCAATAAATGGTTCGGGTATCCAAAAAACCCGAACCGAACCGGTTCTAAGGGGTTTGCAGCCTTGATTTAAAGACTTTTTGCAAACTTTGGTCAAGATAGCTTTAAGACTTAGGGAGGAGATAGCATTAAAACAGACAGATTTACCGTTTTTCACAAATATTCCTGTGGTTTGACGAGAATGTTTTTCTAGCAGGCCAAACTTACAGGAAGCTCATGACTAAAAACACTCATTGTCTTTCCAAGCATCTCAAGCATCAGCAGAAGCAAAGTAGAACATTTCTTTTATAATTGCAATTTTTAAAAAATGTTGCATTATTTCTTGAGTGGAAACAGGCTATTAATCAATAATTTCCACACAGGAACGACTACGAACGAATATAGTCTAACAATTGGCAATCAATCGGAACAGTTATTAACTATAAGCGAAATATTGTTGTATTTTAATTTCGTGCTGGATCGTGTTAAGCCGTGACTAGCTAAAACATGTTTAATGCTTTTTTGTCCACGTTTGCGAAAATCTGCTTAGGGAATTTAATTTTTGGTGTCGTGAGTTAAATGAGCTCCCTTTATAAACAATTTTTCGTGTAACGTCACTTTCTTTTCTTAGCTGATTAGAGAGAGCCTGTCATACCCCATATTCCCTCAATTAAACCAGTTTATCAAGCCCTGCTATGGATCTAAGGCAGAGCCTCAACTGAGTTTTCCAATCAATCAGACGCCATCGTGTGCATGGGAAAATTAGGCAATTGGGAAATGTGAATACGAGAGGGAATTTTCATATGCATTGTAAGCATTCTCAGCATCATCATCAACATTGTCGTCGGCAGCGACAGCAGCAAATATTGCATAATTATTGCTGATAATTGTGAGACTGAGCTCCGGGGGTTGTTTGTTGACAACTCGATGTGGTTGTTGTTGTTGTTGTCTTAAAGCCTGACATGTCTTTAAAAAAAGAATGTAAAGTGAAGTCAGTAAGGCAGCGGCATTGAAATTATGGTGGAAAGCATGATTGACAGTCCTTCAGTCTAGAACTCAGCATGCCGAACAGAATTATAACTTAATTGACATATGCCGAGCGCATAAGATGAGTGCTTATGTGTGAGAAGTGTGTTCCCTCTTGGCCCTCAGCGGGGAGGAAGACGGCAGATCCTGTCGTCCGAGTTGCACCCTTTCTATTTTACATTTTTTAAGTATATTTGTATGTCTAGGCCATGCGGGATAATATTTCTTTAAGTAGACACCAACTGACAGCGCAATTAAGGCAAAGTAATTATTTTAAGTAGGGTTACATTTCAGTCATTACATAGGCTGGGGAAGCCAGTCGAGAGGTACTCATAATGGTCAATGAGATGATTCAATCGCAAAAGGGGGTAAACGAGCAGGAAAAGTCTATATGATTTCACTAACTTCTTGGAGACCATTCAGACTAGGAGCAAGGGCTTGCCCACCGCTGATATAAATCTTTAATGATTAAATTCAAATGAATTGATTTAAATATGAAAAAAAAACTGATTAATCCAAAATGTTTAATGAATTACTTTAATGAAATTATTAATGATTGCATTTAGATTTAAATTTTAAAGTTCAATTGAAAGATCTAAAAACAAAAATGATTTAAGTATTTTAAAGTTCTGGAATCGACTAATTAACAAATAAATAAATTAAACATTTTTTGTAGCAAAATCTGGGTGGCAACTCTTTCGGACTATCGTTCATCTGGTTGAAAAACGATGTACGGGCTCGATAAGTATGATGGGTAGAATTACCCTAGTACTTAACTCGTAAAATTATAAAATTTGTATATAATTTCCTATTAGCATAAACATATCCTTATTTCACGCGGGAATCTCCCGTGATTTCCTGACCGCAGGCCATCTCAATTGCATCGCTCCTCCCATACTCGGTCTTTGCCTACCCACACAAAATCTAATGGAAAGAAGGGGGGGGCAACTGAAAGCGGTGCAGTCCAGTAAGCTGTTGCCCTCTCGCTCTCTCTTTCTCGTAAGTGGCTGCGGGTGTTGTTGTTGTCGTTGCATTAAATTTTTTTTGCACATAGCGCCACTATTGTTCATCTGATCGGGAAAACGATGTATGGAGCTTGATAAGGAAATGATGAGTAGAATATATGTCTAAAAGGTTCGAACAACCTAACTCCAAAATTGTGGAAGATATTCAGTTTTTTTAATTGGCAGTGGGGAGTGGGGCGTGGCAAAAATCAAAAGCCAAACTGGTCTGCCTGCAAGTAGAAGAAGTATGTTCCATACACTTCAAACCTCTATCTCTTACCATCTCTGAGATCTCTTCGTTCATACGGACAGACGGGACAGACGGACAGACGGACATGGCTTATAACCGACTCGGCTGTTGATGCTGATCAAGAATATATATACTTTATGGGGTCGGAGATGCTTCCTTCTGGCTGTTAATAGCCATTTGCATCAAACCCAATATACTCTTGTACCTTCGGCCAGAGTAA